>JAXLNO010004037.1:0-183440 GCA_038087875.1 Malacoraja senta | reverse complement strand
TAACAAGAGGAGTTAAGTATAGGAGCAAAGAGGTACATCTGCAGTTGTACAGGGCCCTAGTGAGACCACACCTGGAGTATTGTGTGCAGTTTTGGTCTCCAAATTTGAGGAAGGACATTCTTGCTATTGAGCGAGTGTAACGTAGGTACACGAGGTTAAGTCCCGGGATGGCGGGACTGTCATATGTTGAAAGAATGGAGCGACTGGGCTTGTATACACTGGACTTTAGGAGGATGAGAGGGGATCTTATTGAAACATATAAGATTATAAAGGGATTGGACACGCTAGAGACAGGAAACATGTTCCCGATGACAGGTTCTGATGAGGGATCAATGAGGGATCTGAGCAAGAGTAACTCTGGCTGTCCTGAACCAGGGGCCACAGTTTAAGAATAAGGAGTAAGCCATTTAGAACAGAGATGAGGAAAGACTTTTCACCCAGAGTGTTGTGAATCTGTGAGATTCTCTGCATCAGAAGGTAGTAGAGGCCAATTCTCTGGATGCTTTCAAGAGAGAGTTAGATAGGGCTCTTAAAGATAGTCAAGGGACATGGGGAGAAGGCAGGAACGGGGTACTGATTGTGGATGATCAGCCATGATCACATTGAATGGCGGTGCTGGCTTGAAGGGCCGAATGGCCTCCTCCTGCATCAATTGTCTATTGTCCATTATACCTCGGTACACGTGACAATAACAAACTAAACTAAACTAAACTTGTGGAGAGAAAAACAGAGTTAACGGCATGAAAAACAAGATGAGGATTAGTGAGGTCAATGGCATTTAACCTGATCACGTGTGATTACCTGTATCCACCTATCACTCGCCATACCTTGTCCTGCACCCATCTCTCTTCCAACTTTCTCCCCAACCCCACAATCAGTCTGAAGAAGGGTCCCAACCAGAATTGTCACCTATCCACGTTCTCCAGAGATGCTGCCTGACCCGCTGAATTACTCCAGCACTTTGTGTCGCTTGAATCTGAAAGGTCCTGATCCGAAACATCACCAATCTATGTTCTCCAGAGATGCTGCCTAACCTGCTGAGTTACTTCAACACATTTTCTGTTTTTTATTTGTAAACCATCATCTGCAGTTCCTTGTATCTCCAGACCTTAGTATTAATTTAGTGTAGAGATACAACATGGAAACAGGCCCTTCGGCCCACGGAGTCCAAGCTGATCACCGATCACACGTTCACATTTTCTCATCCACTCCCTGCACACTAGGGGGCAAATTATGAAGGCCAATTAACTTACAAAGCCGCACGTCTTTGAGATGTGGGAGGAAACCGGAGCACCCAGAGGAAACCCACATGGTCACAGGGAGAACGTGCAAACTCCGCACAGATAGTACCCGAGGTTAGGATGGAACCAAGGTCTCTGGCGCTGTGAGGTAGCAGCTCTACCTGCTGCACCACTGTGCCGCCCTGTAACTGAGTAAATGCTTTGATGGTGTTTCTCCTAGCTGGGGTATCTTGAATCAATGCTCATAGTGTCAAAATAGGAATTCAGCCTGAAGAAGATTGAGTAGACGCACAGAGTAGGGGAATTAATAACCAGGGAACATACGGTTAAGGTGACAGGGGAAAGATTTAATAGGAACCTGAGGGGTATCTTTTTTCATACAAAGGGTGGTGGATGTACGGAACGAGGAGGTAGTTGAGACAGGGACTATTGCAACGCTTAAGAAACATTTAGACAGGTACATGGATAGGACAGGTACAGAGGGATATGGGCCAAACGCAGGCAGGTGGGATCAGTGTAGCTGGGACATGTTGATCGGCATGGGCAAGTTGGGCTGAAGAGCCTGTATCCACGCTGTATGATTCAATGACTTGGTGTTTCTTAAATCCCACCCGAAACATCATCTCACCGTTCCCTCCACAGATGCTGCCTGACCCGTTGAGTTCCTCCAGCACTTGGTGTTTTGTTCAAAATTCCGGCATCTGCATTTTCTTGTGCCTCAAAATAGGAGGGATCTATTCAGGGCCGTGTTGAAAAGATATTTTCTGACCATGTCAGTAACGGAGCAATGGCATTATCCTTCATGAGGGCTGTCAAGGCAATCTCAGTCAGTCCATTCAACCAGAGATCAAAGGTAGACACAAAATGCTGGAGTAACTCAGCGGGTTAGGCAGCATCTCTGGAGAGAAGGAATGGGTGACGTTTTGGGTCGTGACTCTTCTTATGTCAGGGGAGTGAGATAGAATGTAGTCGGAGACAGTAAGAATGGTGGGAGAACTGGGAAGGGGGAGGGGATGGAGAGAGAGGGAAAGCAAGGGCTATTTGAAGTTGGAGAAGTCAATGTTCATACCGCTGGGGTGTAAGCTGCCCAAGCGAAATATGAGGTGTTTTTCCTCCAATTTGCTCCGGGCCTCACTCTGACAGTGGAGGAGGCCCAGGACAGAAAGGTCAGATTGGGAATGGGATGGGGGAGTTGAAGTGCTGAGCCACCGGGAGATCAGGTGAGTTAGGAAGGACTGAGTGGAGGTGTTCAGCGACACGATCGCCGAGCCTGCGCTTGGTCTCATCGATGTAGAGAATTTCCAGGTGTTAACTTCTCAACATCTGCAGTTCTTTCTTACCGTGTACCTCATTGGAGACCCTCAGACGATCTTCACTGGACTTTATCTTGCACTAAATGTTATTCATATTATTCCCTTTATCCTGTATCTGTACACTGTGTATGGCTCGATTGTAATCATGTATTGTCTTTCCGCTGACTGGATAGCACGCAACAAAAGCTTTTCACTGCACCTCGGTACACATACCAATAAACTAATCTAAGCTAAATAAAGAGAGCGATGACTGAACGGAACATACCTGGTATTATTTTTATGCTTCCATATGCTTTTTCAAGCTTTAACCATGGGGCAGCATTTAATCAGAATACTCTCCCTAGTCTCTGTCATGCATTCTGATCAATGTCAGCAATTCTTTATCATACAAAGCGTGTGAAAGGAAGGCGAGAGAATGATACTCATCTTCAGAGCTGCAGAGTTAGTAAAACTCAATGGCCAAGGACTGCTTACACAGGAGAAACAAGGAACTGCAGATGCTGGTTAACATAAAAAGATACAAAGTGCTGGAGTAACAGCGGGTTCAGGCAGCATCGCTGGAGAACGTTTGTTATGTGATGTTTTAGGTTGGGATCCTTCTGTACACTGATTGTGGTTGGGGGGGGGGTGGAAGAGAGGAGGTGCACAGTTGCGTAGCGGTCGAGTTGCTGCCTCAAAGTACCAGAGACCCCGGTTCGATCCTGACTACGGCTGCTGTCTGTGTGAAGTTTGCACGTTCTCTCTGTGACAGCGTGGTTTTCTCCAGGTGCTCTGGTTTCCTCCCACATTTCAAAGACATGTGGGTTTGTAGATTAATTGGCTTCAGTAAAATGTTCATTCTTCCTTACAGCCATTCGGCTATTAAACACTACAACCTCAAATAAACTCTGAACTACAAGGACTATTATTGTTATTAATGCATTATTATTGGTTTTTTTGTGTGTGTACGTGTATGTGTATGTGTATATACATATGTATATATGATCCATATATATGTGTATTTATGAGTATGTGTATATATACACACACTGAACTTTTTTTTCTCTCGTTTATTATGTTGTTTACAGTGTACTATGTTTACATATTCTGTTGTGCTGCAGCAAGTAAGAATTTCATTGTTCTATCTGGGACATAGGATAATAAAACACTCTTGACTCTCTCTCTCTCTTGACTCTTGATGTTCCCCCTAGTGTCTAGGATAGAACTAGTGTACGGGTTATCGTGGTTGGCGCAAGCTCTGTGGGCCGTGGGGCCTCTAGTGGGGCCTAGTCTAAAACAAAAGGAGATTCAGGACAAAGCCTGGTGAGTGATAGCAAAGGGGGAAGGGAGGAGGGGCGAGGGTGATAGACAAAGGCCAGAGGTGAAAAGGTATGAGATAAGGATAGAAGAAATGTGAATTGTGAAGCCTGAAGAAGGAATATAGATAGACACAAGGAACTGCAGTTGCTGGTTTACAAAAAAAAGACACAGAGTGCCGGAGTAACTCAATGGGTCAGGCAGCATCTGAGGAGAACATGGATAGGTTGGGACCCTTTCTCATGTCCAATATAGGTAGAAGTGAGATATGGGCAGAATATAAGGTGGTTAGGCAGAGTGAGATTTTGCTACATAGACTGATACATGACAGCAGACAGGAAGTCAACCTTCTGCCACAACCAGTTCACAAGATTGTGTAGACACAAGGAACTGCAGATGCTGGTTTACAAAAAAAAAAACCACAAAGTGCCGGAGTAACTCAGCACGTCACACAACATCTTTAATTTTTTAGTTTTATAGATACAGAGTGGCAAGAGGGCCATTGGCACACCAAGTTCACGCTGGCCAGTAATCACCCCGTACACTAGTTCTATCCTACACACTAGGGGCAATTTACAGAAGCTAATTCATCTGCAAACCCGCACGTCTTTGGAGCGTGGGCGGAAACTGGAGCACCCGGAGAAAACCCATGCGGTCAATGTACAAACTCCACACAGACAGCACACGTTGTCTGGATCGAATCCGGGTCTCTGGGTAAGACAGCAACTACCGCTGTGTCGCCAAGCTCTCTGGCGATTATGGACAGGTGATGTTTCGGGTTGGGACCCTTCTTCAGATTGATAGTGACTAAAGGGCCTGTCCCACGGGCATGCGACTCCATGCGGCAAGCGCGACCTAACCGCAAGCGGGGGCCGCGCGGAGGTCGAGTGATCCCCGTACAGGGCCGGTCCCACCAGCATGCGGCTGCATGCGGCAAGCGCTACCAAACCGGAAGCGGGGGCCGCGCGGAGGTCGAGTGACGTCAAGACGGTGCGTACAGCGGCGAGGCGGTGCGCACAGCCGTCGATGCGGCTGCGTGGCGGCAGGCCGTTGCCGCACGGAATTTTTGGACAGTGTCAGTTTTTCGGAGCCCCGCGCGATGTCGGGACCAGCTCCGCACAACTCCATACGGCACCGGCGATCGAAGTGGGACCGGCCCCTCGACTTCCGCGCGGCCCCCGCACGGCCCACGCTTGCGGTTAGGTCGCGCTTGCCGCATGGAGTCGCATGCCCGTGGGACAGGCCCTTTACTTCGGAGAAGATTATGCCTTTGCATTTGGAAGTCTTTTTTTAAATTTATATATATTTTTTTTAATATTTTTACGAGAAGCAATTGTACAAAAAAAAAGTGACTATAGTTCTACAACTCTAGCACAGCTTCAATTTTAACACTTTACAGTCAGTTTTGAGTGAAGAAATATTACTGAAGGTGAACAAAACTCCACACAGACAGCACCCGAGATCAGGATCGAACCCGGGTCTCCGGTGCTGTGAGGCAGCAGCACTACCTGCTGAAGAGAAGGGCAATTAGCCGCATCACGCAGTCACTGTTCTTTAAGTTCCCCTGAAGAACTGTTTCACAGTCACTCAGAATGAGTTCAACCACAAGTGTACCAAGCTAACCTTGGACTTTCTCACTTTATTGTGGTATTGGAAATACACCACGCAAGCAATCAAAGAAGAAATTTTACCACTAATACAGTGGAATCGCAGACAGAATTCCCCTCCCCTTAAATACAGAAGGACGATGAAAAGGTGTCATCGTGTCAGGGGGTTGTTTGGAGAGCCACCGGTTCCTGGAACTCTCAATTCCTCCAGCATTTCACCAGTCACGCTGCCTTCACCAGCAGGCTGTGGAGGCCGTCAATGAATATTTTTAAGGCAGAGATAGATAGATTCTTGATTAGTGCGGGTGTCAGGGGTTATGGGGAGATGGCAGGAGAATGGGGTTGAGAGGGAAAGATAGATCAGCTGTGATTGAATGGCTGAGTAGACTCGATGGGCCGAATGGCCTAATTCTGCTCTATAACTTACAAACTTGCGAACAATTCGCGCTGACTGTGCCATTGGGATTTAGGAAAACCATCAGCTTCAATGCACAGGGAAAACTTCTTACATGTATGGACTAGGACTTTATTCTTTGGAGCACTGAGGCTGAGAGGTGATCTTATAGAGGTGGATAAAATCGTGTGGGGAACAGATAGGGTGAATGGCACAGTCTTTTAGGGAATAGGGGAGTCAGGAACCCGAGGACATAGGTTTAAGGTGACGGGAGGAAAAATGTAATAGGAATTTGAGGGGGAACATTTCCACTTAGCGGGTGGTGGGTGTATGGAACAAGCTGTCAGGGGAGGTAGTTGAGGCAGGGACTATGACAGCATTTATAAAAGATTTTGACAGGTACATGGATAGGAAAGGTTTGGAAGCATATGCAGGAAGTAGCATGAGATTAGAGGGGGCATCTTGGTCAGCATACACTAGTTGGGCCGAAGGGCCTGTTTCCATGCTGTGTGGCTCTATGATAATTGTAGTGTAACGTCCCAACTTGAGGGCCTGAAGAATGGTCGCCACCCAAAACCTCACCTATCCATATTCTCCAGAGATGATGTCTGGCCTGCTGTATTACTGCAGCACTTAGTCTGTGCCTTCTGTGCCCATCTCTACACTCCGTCTGCTGTCTGATGTCCAATATAGGTGAAAGTGTGCCGAATGTCTTCTTCACCACCTTACCCACCTGCAACATCATTTTCAGGGATATCTGGGAATAATTCAGCCCATGCGTCTTTATTACAGACACAAGGAACTGCAGGTGCTAGTTAACAACAAAAAAAGACACCAAGTGTTGGAGTAACGGAGAGGCAGGGTGGGGCAGCAGTAGAGTTGCTGCCTTACAGTGCCAGAGACCCAGGTTTGATCCTGACGACGGGTGCTGTTTGTACGGAGTTTGCACGTTCTCCCCGTGACCGCGTGGGTTTTCTCCGGGTGCTCCAGTTTCCTCCCACACTCCAAAGACATACAGGTTTGTGGGTTCATTTGCTTTGGTAAAAATTGTGTAGGATAATGCGAGTGTACAGGGATCGCTGATCGGTGCGGACCTGGCGTACCGAAGGGCCTGTTTCCACACTGCATCTCTAAACTAAACTAAACTCATCGGGTCAGGCAGCATCTCTGGAGAACATGACGTTTCAGGTCGAGAGTTGCTCTGGAACTATGAATCTTCCTTGACACCTTTTTTTGCCAGTTTCTGGTGACGCTGATGTTTTGGGCTCGGCAAGCGGAAGAGAAGGAGAGAGGGAATGGTGCAGTTTTAATTTGACGGCAGATATTCGACCCCCCCCTCCCAAACGTGCCCCGACCACCGTTCCTCATCGAGATGCAAGGCCCGTGAGTCATCGTCACAGCAGAAGGAGGAAGTGTGTGGGCAATAAGTTTATCAGGTGGAAAATCAAAGGAAAGTAAATGCATAGAAGATCTAGAGGGAACAAAGCGCTGAGGACTGTGGATGGTGGGTTGCTCAGGACTCTGCTAGATCAAAGTTCTGATAACCCAAATGGGAAAAACCCATTAGAACTTATAACATTGCCATGTTGGCCCAAAAGATTTTGCTGTAGGTAACAAAATCTTTTCGGGGGAATCAAGAATAGAAAAACACAGGTTTAAAGTGAGTGGGGAAACAGTTAATGGGAACCTGAAGGGCAACATTTTCACACATGCATATATGGAACAAGCTGCCAGAGGAAGTAGTTGGGGCAGGCACAATAACAGCATTTATAACACACTTGGACAGGTACATGGATAGGAAAGATTTAGAGGGATATGGGCTAAACGTGAGCTAAACTACCATAGATGGGCATCTTGGTCGGCAGTGATAAGTTGGGCTGAAGGGCCTGTTTCCTTGCTGTGTGACTCTATGACTCTAATCACAGATTATAAACATATAGTGGCATTGTAGTGTACTTTTAAATCTCGCGTAGGAAACTTGTAAAACCACGGTGTTACTTGATTGATTTTAACCCGCAGTAGTCTGACAGGAAGACTTAAAAAAAATGTGTTTATTTATGGTAGGGCTGCTGCCTCACAGTGCCAGGAACCCAGGTTCGATCCTGACCTGGGGTGCTGTCTGTGTGGTGTTTGGGGGTTCTCCCTGTGACCTAGTGGGTTACCTCCGGGTGCTCCGGTTTCCTCCCACATCCCAAAGACGTGCAAGTTTGTAGGTTAATGGGCCCCCTGTAAATTGCCCCTAGTGTGTAGGGAGTGGATGAGAAATTGGGATAACATGGAACTAGTGTGAACGGGCGATCGATGGTCGGCGTGGGCTCAGTGGGCCGAAGGGCCAGATTCCATGCTGCATCTCTAAACTAACACCAAACTAAAATAAAATGGGGATTAGACAGAGTTAAAAATCCGGATATTTATTGATTATATAACAGCATTTAAAAGACACTTGGACAGGAAGGGCTGAGAGGGATATAGTCCAAACAAAGGCAAATGAGACAAACTTTGCAAGGGCATCTTGGTCAGCGTGGACAAGTTGGGCCGTAGGGCCTGTTTTCGAACTGTGTGATTCTATGACACTATCTATGGCTCGACCCTAATTACCGCTGAAAAGCTCCAACTAATCCAAGATGGCGCCCAAACCAGGCGCCTGTCTGCTTGCTGGTCCCAGAAGTGGATCCACAATCATTCATTACAATCGCTCTACTCTTTTAAATCTTTATTTCTGCACACTGTGGACGGCTTGATTGTAATCATGTATAATGTTTCTGCTGCCTGGATAGCACGCAACCAAAAAGCTTTTCACTGTACCTTGGTACATGTGGCAATAAACTACGCTAAAACTGAACTGAATAGCAGAGGGTTACGAGTCAAACAGATATTTTGTGGGTCTCGGACAGAATGGGGAAGTGAGAGCTCTTCCTGGTACAGTTATACCACTGTATCACCGTGGCAACCCATTTCCTCTGAAGAGCAGATTCTTCTCAGAAACCATCAGGTTCTTGAACACTGCACAACACAAACCTCAACACTACCGCAACAACTATGGGCTGTATCATTCACTACAGACTATGTTTTTGCACTCTACGGTTATCATAATATTAATTTATTGTATTTTTGATCATTATGTATTATCTGTGTGTTAGAGTCATAGAGTCATACAATGTGTAAACAGGCCCTGCAGCCCAACATGCCCACACCGGCCAACATGTCCCATCTACACTGGTCCCACCTGCTAATGTTTGCCCCATATCCCTCTAAACCGGTCCTATCCATGTACCTGTATAAATGTATTATTGCGTTTACAGGCCTGTTTATCTGCAGCAAGTAAGGATTTTATCTTTCCATTGTCGGTATGTGTGATTGCAACATATGACAACAAATTACAAGTGGCACGGTGACACAGTGGTAGAGTCACTGCCTTACAGCACCAGAGATCCGGCTTCCATCCTGACTACGGGTGCTGGCTGTACGGAGTTTGTATGTTCTCCCCATTACAATATGGGTTTTCTCCGGGTGCTTCGGTTTCCTCCCACAAACCAAAGACGTGCAGGTTTGTAGGTTAATTGGTTTTGGTAAATGATTGTAAATTGTCCCTAGTGAGTAGGGTAGTGCTAGTGTATGGAGATTACTGGTTGGCGTGGACTCTATGTGCCGAGGGCCTGTTTCCACGCTGTATCTCTAAACGAAACTAAGCTAATTATGACGATGAAACACTGTTGACATCCTCACTTATACTCATTGCATTAACCACTTTCTTAACAGTTAAACTCAGTGTGCTGGAGGAACTCAGTGGGTCAGGCAGCATCTGCGGAGGGAATGGACAGACAATGTTTTGGGTCTGAACCCTACTTTAGTCTGTCAGTCTTCAGTCTGAAGAAGGGTCCCGATCAAAATGTTGCCTCTCCATTTTCCTCCACAGATGCTGCCTGACTAATTGAGTTCCTCCAGCACTTAGAGCTTTGCTCAAAATTCCAGAATCTGCAATTCCTTGTGTCTAATCTCACTTTTATCACCTACTTTCCTGCCACATGTTACCTTGATTCTTCATTAAAAAAACTTCTTGTTTATGACTCCAAGTTTCTGGTGCACTAAAGCTTTCATTGTTATGTTACAGGAAAGATGTTGTTAACCTGGAAAGGGTGCAGTTAGATTTACGAGGATGTTGCCAAGACACAAGCTATAGGGAGAGGTTTGGCAGGCGAGGACTCTATTCCTTGGAGCTCAGGAGGATGAGGGGTCCTTGGAGCGCAGGAGGATGAGGGGTGATCTAATAGAGGTGTATAAAATCATGAGAGGAATAGATCGGATAAACGCATGGAATCACTTGCCCTGAGTAGGGGAATCGAGAACCAGAGGACATAGGTTTAAGGTGATTGGGAAAGATTTAATAGGGACCTGAAGGGTAACTTTTTCACACAAAGGGTGGTGGGTGTATGGAACGAGCTGCAGGGGGAGGTAGTTGAGGCATGTACTATTGCAATGTTTAAGAAACAGTTAGATGTTTATGGGTACATGGATAGGATAGGTTTAGAGGGATGTGGGCCAAATGCAGGCAGGTGGGACTAGTGTAGATGGGGCATGTTGGACGGCGTGGGCAAGTTGGGTTGACTCTATGTATCTTGCATATTTGTAAAGAGAAATGTTATAAAGACCTGAGATATAGTTGGTAGGAAGATTGTTACAGAGTGGGGTTTTGAATGTCCAACTATTGCATGTTCTTTCACAAGAGGTTGACACACCGTTGCGATTATTAAACCATCTTGCGGAAAAGCTTTTACAAAATGGAATAAGTTGTGAGATTTGTTGACTAAGGACATTGTAGGACATCGGCAAACACTTTCACATCTTGGACAATCCCACAGTAAATGTTCAAACGGGATTGTTCCTACTTCACCCCGTTCCAAAGATACCTCATTGATCACTGACATTTGGACAGGTTCATGGATAGGAAAGGTTTAGAGGGATATGGGGCAAACACAGGCAAATGTGACTAGTGTAGATGGGGCACGGATAAGTCGAGTCTGTTTCTATGTGGTATGACTCTACGATTTTTAATTGGACTTTACTAGATCTTATCTTGCACTAAACATTATTCCCTTTATCCTGTATCTGTACACTGAGGACGGCTTGATTGTCATCGGGTCTAGTCTTTCCGCTGAATGAATAGCATGCAGCAAAAAAACTTTTCACTGTGCCTCAATACATGTGATGATAATAAACTAAACTAAACTAAATTAAACTAAACTGAACTAAACCTGACTAAAGATGGAGCTTAAAGTTGGTTGAGCAAAGATGGGAGGAAGGTGAAGTGGAGCACAAACACCAGCAGGGGGCCACGTGAGCCACATGATCTGATCTCTCCGCCATGTGTAACTGTGCCTCACCGCAACAAACACGATTTGAGTTGACCTGAGTCATTGCATCCTCTTGACAATTTGTTCACCAACTATTCCCTTATCATCAGCAAAACTGGCTACTCTAGACTTGGTCTCTTGAAATCCAAATCCGAATGCCTCAGAAGTTAGAGTCATACAGTGTGGAAACAGGCCCTTCAGCCCAACTTGCCCACGCTGACCAAGATGTCCCATCTACACGAGTTCCAACTCCGGCGTTCCCCTCCAACCCCCTAAACCTTCCCCATCCATGTGGCTGTCCAAATGTCTCATAAACTTGATGGCACCTACCTCAACTACCTCCTCTGGCAGCTCCATGACACTCTGTGTAAAATAAAGTTACCCCTCAGGCTCCTATTAAATCATTCCCCCAAATCTAAATATCAATTTGGCTCTCCTTTATCCATTCCATTTGTTATGTCCTCAAAGAATGCTAATGAATTTGTCACACAGATTCCCCCCATCATTACGTTGACTTTGCTTAATGAGGATGTTGCCAGGGCCCGAGGGCCTGAGCTATAGAGAGAGGTTGATCAGGCTAGGACTCTATTCCTTGGAGAGCAGGAAGATGAGGGGGTGATCTTATAGAGGCATATGAGGGGAATAGAAAGGATGAATGCACAGTCTTTTGCCAAGAGTAATGGAATCAAGAACTAGAGGACATAGGTTTAAGGTGAGAGGGGAAAGTTTAATAGAAACCTGAGGGGCAACTTTTTCACACAGAGGGTGGTGTGTGTACGGAACGAACTGCCAGAGGAGGTAGTTGAGGCAGATACCATTATAACATTTTGGCATTTGGACAGGTACATGGATAGGACAGGTTTAGAGGGATATGGGCCAAACGCAGGCAGGTGGGACTAATGTAGATGGGGCATGTTGATCTGTTGCAAGTTGTGATGAAGGGCCTGTTTCCATGCTGTATGACTTTCTGACTCTATCTCTGACTCCTGTCATCTCATTAATAAAAGACAGCTTCATTTTCTCAAAGATGAACTGGTCTGTGTTTCCCGTCGCCTTCCTTACTTGAGTGGTGATGGTTTTTCAATCCACCAGGATTTCTCCAGTGTCTGGAGGATCTTAACCCAAACCGTGTCTCCTTTTGCCAGCTCTGCCTGTGGTGTGGCCGCATTTTTGCAACTGTAGGTCCCTCAAAGTCACAGGGCCCGACCACTATGAGCAGCCCAAGGCCTTCCGTGGTCAGTAGACCACAGACAGTGGACCGTGAGTAGGCATTAGAAAGTGAGCGCATGATAAGCGTTTGACGACACTGGGCCTGTACTCGCTGGAGTTTAGAAGGATGAGGGGGACCTCATTGAAATGTGCAGAATAGTGAAAGGCTTGGATAGAGTGGACGTGGAGAGGATGTTTCCACTAGTGGGAGAATCTAGGACCAGAGGTCAAAGCCTCAGAATTAATGGACGTTCCTTTGTGGCAGGCAGACATATCCAGGGCAGGCGTAAAAGTGGCAGGCAGACAAATCCAGGGCAAAAATCAAAAAGGACCACTTTTCAACATAATTGTATAAGGGGTAAGAGTGTTGTAAAAACAAGCCTGAAAGCTTTGTGTCTCAATGCAAGGAGCATTCGTAATAAGGTGGATGAGTTGAATGTGCAGATAGCTATTAATGATTATGATATAATTGGGATCACGGAGACATGGCTCCAGGGTGACCAAGGCTGGGAGCTGAACATCCAGGGATATTCAATATTCAGGAGGGATAGACAGAAAGGAAAAGGAGGTGGGGTAGCGTTGCTGGTTAGAGAGGAGATTAACGCAATAGAAAGGAAAGACATTAGCTTGGAGGATGTGGAATCGATATGGGTAGAGCTGCGAAACACTAAGGGGCAGAAAACGCTAGTGGGTGTTGTGTACAGGCCACCTAACAGTAGTAGTGGAGTTGGGGATGGCATCAAACAGGAAATTAGAAATGCATGCAACAAAGGTAAAACAGTTATAATGGGTGACTTCAATCTACATATAGATTGGGTGAATCAAATTGGCAGGGGTGCTGAGGAAGAGGATTTCTTGGAATGTATGCAGGATAGTTTTCTAAACCAACATGTATAGGAACCAATGAGAGAGCAGGCTATTCTAGACTGGGTATTGAGTAATGAGGAAGGGTTAGTTAGCAGTCTTGTTGTGAGTGGCCCCTTGGGCAAGAGTGACCATAATATGGTTGAGCTCTTCAGTAGGATGGAGAGTGACATTGTTAATTCAGAAACAAGGGTTCTGAACATAAAGAAAGGTAACTTTGAGGGTATGAGACGTGAATTGGCCAAGATTGACTGGCAATTGATTCTTAAAGGGTTGACGGTGGATATGCAATGGAAGGCATTTAAAGACTGCATGGATGAACTACAACAATTGTTCATCCCAGTTTGGCAAAAGAATAAATCAGGGAAGGTAGTGAATCCGTGGATAACAAGGGAAATCAGGGATAGTATCAAAACAAAAGATGAAGCGTACAAATTAGCCATAAAAAAAGCAGCCTACCAGAGGACTGGGAGAAATTCAGAGTCCAGCAGAGGAGGACAAAGGGCTTAATTAGGAAAGGGAAAATAGATTATGAAAGAAAACTGGCAGGGAACATAAAAACTGACTGCAAACGTTTTTATAGATATGTGAAGAGAAAAAGATTAGTTAAAACAATTGTAGGTCCCTTGCAGTCAGAAACAGGTGAATTGATCATGGGGAACAAGGACATGGCAGACCAATTGAATAACTACTTTGGTTCTGTCTTCACTAAGGAAGACTTAAATAATCTGCTGGAAATAGCAGGGGACCGCGGGTCAAATGAGATGGAGGAACTGAGTGAAATCCAGGTTAGCCGGGAAGTGGTGTTAGGTAAATTGAATGGATTAAAGGCCGATAAATCCCCAGAGCCAGATAGGCTGCATCCCAGAGTACTCAAGGAAGTATCCCCAGAAATAGTGAATGCATTAGTGATAATTTTTCAAAACTCCTTAGATTCTGGAGTAGTTCCTGAGGATTGGAGGGTAGCTAATGTAACCCCACTTTTTAAAAAGGGAGGGAGATAGAAAACAGGGAATTACAGACCAGTTAGTCTAACATCGGTAGTGGGGAAACTGCTAGAGTCAGTTATTAAAGATGGGGTGGCAGCACATTTGGAAAGTGGTGAAATCATTGGACAAAGTCAGCATGGATTTACGAAAGGTAAATCATTTCTGACGAATCGTATATAATTTTTCGAGGATGTAACTAGTAGAGTGGATAAGGGAGAACCAGTGGATGTGTTATATCTGGACTTTCAGAAGGCTTTCGACAAGGTCCCACATAAGAGATTAGTATACAAACTTAAAGCACATGGCATTAGGGGTTCAGTATTGATGTGGATAGAGAACTGGCTGGCAAACTGGAAGCAAAGAGTAGGAGTAAACGGGTCCTTTTCAGAATGGCAGGCAGTGACTAGTGGGGTACCGCAAGGCTCAGTGCTGGGACCCCAGCTATTTACAATATATATTAATGATTTGGATGAGGGAATTGAATGCAACATCTCCAAGTTTGCAGATGACACGAACCTGGGGGGCAGTGTTAGCTGTGAGGAGGATGCTAGGAGGCTGCAAGGTGACTTGGATAGGCTGGGTGAGTGGGCAAATGCATGGCAGATGCAGTATAATGTGGAGAAATGTGAGGTTATCCACTTTGGTGGCAAAAACAGGAAAGTAGACTATTATCTGAATGGTGGCCGATTAGGAAAAGGGGAGATGCAACGAGACCTGGGTGTCATGGTACACCAGTCATTGAAAGTAGGCATGCAGGTGCAGCAGGCAGTGAAGAAAGCGAATGGTATGTTTGCATTCATAGCAAAATGATTTTGCAGTTGTACAGGGTCTTGGTGAGACCACACCAAGATTGAGGGGGGATCTTATAGAAACTTACAAAATTCTTAAGGGGTTGGACAGGCTAGATGCAGGAAGATTGTTCCCGATGTTGGGGAAGTCCAGGACAAAGGGTCACAGTTTAAGGATAAAGGGGAAATCTTTTAGGACCGAGATGAGAAAAACATTTTTCACATAGAGAGTGGTGAATTTCTGGAATTCTCTGCCACAGAAGGTAGTTGAGGCCAGTTCATTGGCTATATTTAAGAGGGAGTTAGATGTGGCCCTTGTGGCTAAAGGGATCAGGGGGTATGGAGAGAAGGCAGGTACAGGATACTGAGTTGGATGATCAGCCATGATCATATTGAATGGCAGTGCAGGCTCGAAGGGCCGAATGGCCTACTCCTGCACCTATTTTCTATGTTTCTATGTTTCTATGTTTAGGAAGGAGATGAGGGGGAATTTCTTCAGTTAGAGGGAGGAGATTCTGTGGAATTTATTGCCACAGAAGTCTGTGGAGGCTGTCATTTCTAAGGCAGAGAAAGACGGATTCTTGATTAGTACGGGTGTCAGGGGTTATGGGGAGAAGGCAGGAGAATGGGGTTAGGGTGGAGAGATAGATCAGCCATGATTGAATGACAGAGTGGACTTGATGGGCCGAATGGCCTAATTCTGCTCCTATCACTTATGACCTTATGATCTGTGATTGGGCGTCAGAGAGCGAGGGGTGATTGGTCTGCTGGCAGTGAGCTGTGATTGGAAATTGAGCATTGGCACAGGTGTCCCCCACCTCAAGTCTAGCAGTGTGGGTCGCTTTATGCTCCCAATTCTTAATATCCCTGATGATCAGTTGCACATCACAGCAGAAATACATTTGTATTAACAAAATAATAGAAATATCAAAGATAGACACGACGTGCTGGAGTAACCCAGTCTGAAGAAGGGTCTCGACCCAAAACGCACCTATCCTTTATCGCAAGGGATGCTGTTTAACCTGCTGAGTTACTCCAGCATTTTGTGTCTATCTTTGGTATAAGCCAGCATCTGCAGCTCCTACCTATTAGAAATAACATCTTCATTCAGCTAATGTAAAGGAATTGAAAACTTTATCAATTAAGGAGAACAATAAGAGAAGCCCTGTATATTGAATGACCTGGATGTGTTTGTTATGGCAGGTATAAGGCTGAGGGGCCAGATTTGAAGTGCATCCAGACACAAGGTAAGAGATTGAGAAAAAAGTTTTTCCTGACCACCTCCCCCACCCCCCACATAAAACAAACCAGAGAACATTAACACAAACTTTTAAAACACACTAAAAATAACAAAAAAAGCGAAAGGACAGACAGACTGTTGGCGAGGCTGCCATCGTGCGGCGCCCCCTAGTGGTATATACACCGTCACCTGACTTTCATCGTGTTGTATACAGCTGCACCTTGACATACAGACGTGCTAAAGTGGAATCAACACAATCTTGCTCAATAGCCTGACTGACTTGAGGCTTTAGAGATACAGCGTGGACACAGGCCCCCCGAGTCTGCGCCGACCATCAATCACCCATACACTAGTTCTATCCTACACACTCGGGACAATTTGCAGAAGTCAATTAACCTACAAACCTGCATGTCTTTGGAGTGTGGGAGGAAACCGGAGCACCCAGAGAAAACCCACGCAGGTCAAGGGGAGAACGTACGAACTCCGTACAGACAGCAGCCATAGTCAGTATCGAACCCGGGTCTCTGGCGCTGTGCCATCCCTGGATAACAAATAGTTTCTCCACTTCAACTTAAGTAGTACTGAAATCAGCCATTTCCCCAACTAATGAATTAATTGAATGGAAATTTCCAATTATCCTGGTGTGATTTTAACTTTGTGTAGAACACAGAGTGCTGGAGGAACTCAGCGGGTCAGGAAGCATCTGTGGAAGACGTACTTGGGTGACATTAGGGGTCAGAACCCTTCTCCTCCTGCTCTTCGAAGTTGTCCTCCTCTCTCCAATGGGAGTTCTGTGGGACCCTCCTTCGTTGCTCCCCCTCTGTGAGTCCCCCTGCTCTTCTGCTCTTCGATGAGTCTGAACAGGGGTCCCAAGCCGAAACGTCACCTATCCTTGTCCTCCACAGATGCTGCCTGACCCGCTAAGTTCCTCCAGCACTTTAGTTTCTATGCAGGATTCCAGCACCTGCAGTTCCTTGTGTCTACTGGAACCTGAAATCTCTTCTCTGCACCTCTGACCCAGTAACACCACCAATATCTGCTGGCGTTGGAGAGGCTCCAGAGGAGGTTGACGAGAATGATCCGGGGGATGGTTGGGTTAATGTACGAGGAGCATTGAAGGATCTGGGCCTGTACTCGTTGGAGTTTAGCAGGATGACCTCATCGAAACTTACCGAATAGTGAAAGGCCTGGATAGAGTGGATATGGAGAGGATGTTTCCACCAGTGGGAGAGTCCAGGATCAGATGGAACAGCATCAGAATAAAAAGATGTACTTTTAGAATGGAGATGAGGAGGAATTTCTATATCCAGAGGTGAATCTGTGGAATTTGTGACGCCCAAAGATATTGGGTATTTTTCAAGTGGAGATTGATAGTGATTGAGTCATAGAGTCTTCCAGTATGGAAACAGGCCCTTTGGCCCATCCTGCCCACACCAACCAACATGCCCCATCTACACGCCTGCTTTTGGCCCATACCTTCTGCCTGCTTTTGGCCCATATCCCCCATAACCCGTCTTATCCAGGACACAGTAGACACAAACTGCTGTAGTAACTCAGCGGGACAGTCTATCTTCAGTGTAAACCAGCATCTGCAGTTCCTTCCTGTCCAGAATATATTCTTGGTGAGCAAGGGTGTCAGAGGTTATGGGGAGAAGGCAGGAAAATGAGGTTGAGGGATCAGCCAACACCGATGGCGGAGCAGACCTGATGGGCCGAGTGACTTAATTCTGCTCCTCTGTCAATGGTTTTACAT
This sequence comes from Malacoraja senta, assembly GCA_038087875.1. Lineage (NCBI taxonomy): Eukaryota > Metazoa > Chordata > Chondrichthyes > Rajiformes > Rajidae > Malacoraja > Malacoraja senta. The sequence continues at coordinate 165,395 of JAXLNO010004037.1, read as the reverse complement.
AAATCCATACTCACGGTGGTCCTCTGATCCTTCCAAATGCTTTGTCTCTGAGTTCCTGGCAGGTGCATTGTTTCCATGAGTGTGTGGTCACAGAACGTGACTTGGAAAAAATGTAAAATGTTTTAATAAAAGGTTGCGCTAACCTTTGGCAGAGCAACAAAACACTCCCCTTTCCATCAGATGCACATACTTTCCTGCACAGTTATTGCTCTCCTTTCAAAATATTGACTGCAACCCCAACAATTAGCTCTCAGGCAGAGTTGGAGTCACAGAGCCATATAGCATGGAAACAGGCCCTTCGGCCCAACTTGCCCAGGCTGACAAAGATGCCCTATAGCTCAGGCTCTCAAGGCCTGGCAACATCCTTGTAATCGAGGATCAAACTAACAATACGTTTTGTGTTGATACAGGGATTTAAGAATATTGGGGCAGGATAATTCCTGTCTCAAACATAGGAATTGATTATGTTTTAGTGTGTCAGCCTACAGTACATGGTGTGATCTCCAGAAACGGATTGAATACACATAGAGTCATAGAGTCACACAGCATGTAAACAGGCCGCCCGGCCCAACTTGCCCACACCGACCAACATGTGCCATCCATAGTTTAGTTTAGTTTAGAGATACAGCGTGCCCACCGAGTCCGCACTGACCAGCGATCCAGGCACATTAACTCTACCCTACACACATTAGGGACAATTTAACATTTACACCAAGCCAATTAACCTACAAACCAGTACGTCTTTGGAGTGTGGGAGGAAACCGAAGATCCCCCAAAAAATCCATGCAGGTCACGGAGAGAACGTACCAACTCCGGACAGACAAACACTCGTAGTCGGGATGGAACCCGGGTCTCTTGTGCTGTAAGGCAGCAACTCTACGACTGCGCCACCGTGCCGCCCTACAACTCTATACTATACTAGACTAAATGGGACCCGTTGGGTCCCAGCATCACACGGGAGGGCTTGTCCCCCAACGCAATATTCAACCTCTCCACCAATTCCAATATTGGTGGCCAGTGGGGGGTTGGGGAGGGGGGGCTTTCTGGAGCGCTAGTATGGGTGTTGTGGGCTGGACTGGTTTCCAGAGGGCTAGTATGGACATTGTGGGCCGAATGGATTCTTGGGCTGGCGGCTCAGTCACTCAAGCCTGTTGTGCTGGCAGCTCACTCACTCACGGCTGGTGGGCTGGCAGTTGACTCACGGCTATTCCTTGAAATTCCATTTCAAGCAGGGTGCAAGGCCACCAAATTCAAGTGCAGTTTCTTACCATTTCAAGCAGGGTGCATGGCCACTAAAGAGAGCGAGTAATGATCTCTCCCTCCTCCATCTTGCAGAGACTGAGCCACACCCACACTTCTGGGTTTTAGTCCCTCCCCCCCCTCCCATAGAAGGAGCGTGGCCTTCATGGCGTGATTGACAGGAGAGATAATCTCAACATTTTTAAACACTAATAACTCTTTTATTTTTCATCGATGGGAAAAATCCTTGGCACCTGGTGAGCAGAGGGGGACTCTGAGTAAGATGGCCAGAAATCACACCCGTACATCGTAGAGTTTTTTCTAAAATTAATATAAAGCGCAAGTCAACTTTAATTAGGCAAGGCAACTTTAATTGGACAAGGCAACTTTAATTAGGCAAGGCAACTTTAATTAGGCAACCTTTAATTAGGCAACACAGCTTTAGCATTTCCAAACCAAAGGCGACACAGCTTAAGCATTTCCAAACCAAAGGCAACACAGCTTTAGCATTTCCAAACTATATTTTCAAACCACATTAAGGGCACTGACAGGTCAGTAATACCACTCACAGTTTAGTAGACATGTGTTCAGTGTTATTCACAGCTCAGACTGAGAGACGTGACCCTCTCGCTCCTCATCTTGCGGAGACTGACTGAGGCACTCAACAATTCCGGGTTTTATAGTCCTTCCGGGAGGGGCGTGGCCTTCAGGAGAGAGAATCTCAACATTTTCTAAACACTAATAACTTTTATGTTTCATCGATGGGGAAAATCCTCTTGTCCTGCACAGCGGAGGGGGACTCTGAGTAAGATGGCCAAAAATCACAGCCGTAAGTGGCAGCGTTTTTTCTAAAATCAGTATACAGAACAACAGGAAGTGGTCAAGATCAGACTTTTAGTAATATAGACTAGTCCCAGCTGCCTGCGTTTGGCCCAGATTCCTCCAAACCTGTCCTATTTGACTCGGAATGAGTGTACTAGTAATTGAGGCCGGACACAAAACTCAGTGGGACAGACAGCATCTCTGGATACAAGGATGGAAGTAAGAAGGGTCTCAAGACAAAATGTCACCCATTCCTTCTCTCCAGAGATGCTGCATGTCCCGCTGAGTTACTACAGCATTTTGTGTTTATCTTCGGTATAAAGCAGCATCTGCAGTTCCTTCCTACATACAGTAACATAACATAACCACAAAGCTAAAGCAAAAAGCAGATGATAAGGCATATGCAGGGAGCGATCTTTGACTGACAACACTTGTTTCAGTTCTGACACTGACTGAGAATGCGATTGCCAAAACTGACAGGAGCATGATGTGAAGAGAGGCTGAATGTATTACCAGTACTTTATAGATTATAGAGCAAGTATAGTTCAGTAAACCCTCATTATAATGGATCATAGAGGGGGGGATGGGAATGTTATTGCCGATTGTCCGCTGTAGTGTAGTTTAGTTTAGTTTAGAGATACAGCCGGAAACAGGCCCTTCGGCCCACCGTGTCCGCACCGACCAGCGATCACTCCTCACACTAACACTATCCTGCACACATTAGCGACAATTTACAATTATACCAAGCCACTTAACCTACAAACCTGCACGTCTTTGGAGTGTGAGAGGAAACCGGAGCACCCGGAGAAAACCCACGCAGGTCACGGGGAGAACGCACAAACTCCGTGCAGACAGCACCCGTAGTCAGGATCAAACCCTGGTCTCTGGCACCGTAAGGCAGCAACTCTACCGCTGCACCACCAAGCCGCGGTATAACCACTGAGTGTAATATATAGCATTTCACATGTGGAGACCCAACAGTAAAACGTAGGCTTTGCAAGAATTGCACTGACAGAGATGAAGCATTAAAGCAAAGCCTTACATATGCTAAGCTGCAAAGCTACAGGTCTCAACACAGCAAGAGAGGCGTTGGCAGCAGTAGGTCTGGCATACCAGTGACCGGGGAGGCAGTGCGGCTGTGGGTGGTGTTGGCAGCCCGGCCTGGCGGTGAAGTTCGGTAGGTCCGTCCACTATAACCAAAATCCATTATAAAGAGGTCCATAAAAAGACACGGGTTTACTGCAGGAAGGAACTGCAGATGCTGGTTTACACCGAAGATAGACACAAAATGCTGGAGTAACTCAGCGGGACAGGCAGGTTCTCTGGAATGAAGGAATGGGTGACGTTTTGGGTCGAGTCCCTTCTTCAGACTGAAAGTCAGGGTAGACGGAGACAAAGAGATAAGGAAGGGTAAGGTGTGAAAATGAGACATCAAAAGAGATGAGGCTCAAGGAAAATGTAGAATAGATCATTGTTAGCTCGGAGAAGGTGACAACAAAGCAAGCAGAGATAAAATGTAATCAGGAGAATAGTCAGGCTGGTCGGAGAATTGGGAAGGGGGAGGGATGGAGAGAGAGGGAAAGCAAAGGTTACTTGAAGTTAGAGAAGTCAATGTTCATATAACTCTTGGGTGTAAGCTGCCCAAGCGAAATATGAGGTGCTGTTCCTCCAATTTGTGCTTGGCCTCTGACAATGAAGGAGGCCCAGGACAGAAAGATCAGTGTGGGAATGGGAGGGGAAGTTAGAGTCTTTAGCAACCGGGAGATCAGGTAGGTTTAGGCGGCCTGAGGGTGAAGAAGGTTTGAGAGTTTACTGTATAAATATATAGAGTCTCTCTCGCCAAGATACACGTTGCTTTGGCCTGCTTTGTCTCCGGTTTTTACCAATGTAATACAGGTTTTACCTGCTCAGTTTTGGCATTTGGATTGATGGGCATGTATTACTTTGAATTAAACTGATCTCCTGGTTTGAAGCCAATTCCATCTTGCCCAGTGTTAATTGCATTTCAAATATAGCACGGTGCAGCACAGGAACAGACCCATCAACCAACGAGGGCCGTTCCGAACATAACGCTGGATATGCAAGGATTCAAGGGATATGGATGCGCGTGCAGGTATACAGGTGTGCAGGTGTACAGGAATGCTGGTATACAGTGGGTGCATGTATAAAGATGTGCAGGTATATTGGAGTGCAGATATACAGGTGTTCAGGTATAAAAGGTGTGCAGGTATGCAGGTATGCACAGGTCAGGTTGGGGGGAGTTCCCCCTGCCTCGGGTACCATGTAATACCGTGCTACCTGCTCCATGGTCGGATAGTCGGCGACTAAACCAGGTTTGCCAGGTGAGGAGGGGGCTGTGGACCCCCAGCAGGACCAAAAACAAGACCTGTCAAAGTGCGGATGAGCTTCTAGTAGCAATGTTACAAAATTTTGAGATTTTAAAAATAAAGTCTGCAATTTATCCCATCAGATAAAGCATAAAAATAAGTTTAATTTGACACCTAATTCACTTTCATATCTTCAGTATTAAAAATGTTATGGCCATTTTCATACTCGGAAATTAGCATCTTGTTCCCTATTGCTTTTCCATTGATTTAACACAAAAGCTGTGATCGAGGACAGTCAAAAGCCCATAACTTTCTTAAAAATTAAGAGAACTGAAAGAAATTTTCAGTTATTATAGATTGAAGCATTCTGAAACAAATATGAAACAATCTTACTTAAATGACATGAAATTAAAGCATATAATTAGTTAGTTACCTAATTGTAGCTAATTACAAAATTCAATTACTAGATCTAAACATCTATCAATTTCTTAAGAATAGATTAACATTTTTAAATAGCGTAAGTGTCCAAATAACATTCACACAAGAATTCACAATATAACATAATTTTTAAATCTCATTGTCATGAATTTACAGGCCAAATGGAAGGAATTGAATGTTTAATACCTGTAAATTAATGGGCATTTAAATCATTTTGCGAGTGAGGTTTTCTGGAACGCGATCATTTGGAACGTTGATTTGCAGTGAATTTAACCCCGTATCGGCATGAAAAATTCTGCCGTTAGTTCGGGGGAAAAAATCACCGTTTCGCATGAAAAAATATGAATTAAAGGCTTCTTAAGAAGCACTTTTATACATTAAAATAAACTACTTTCGTTTACCTGTCCCACATGTGAAATCCGTCCCCGTTGTCGGCGTTGACGGCTTCAGAAGCTGATTTTAAAATTACTCCAGCGCTGACATTGTCGATTTAATAAAAATAAAAAATACACAAAACGGCCGTAGGAACGATTTTTCAGCAAACGCTTGTACTCCAACGAAATATAATACAGGACAAGGTAGGAGAAACCCGCGTTTTAACCCCGCCCCCCCCTTAAAGGCGCCAAAATCACGCACACGGCCAGTAGCAGAATTACAGCGCCGCTGAAGGTAAGTATTGTAACATACCTACTTCTAGCGAGCCAACGGCCATCCACACTTCAGTAGAAGTTGCGATCACTGTAGTACATACCATTGTAAGGAATGATGATAAAGCACACACACCAAAATCCTATACTTACAGCGGAGGAAGTCCGCAGGAACTGGAGGACAGAGATGTGTGGTGCGTCCGTCACCGTTCCCGTCGGAAACCAGCACCACTGCATCAGTAATGTTTTTAACGATGATGAAATGAATGAATGAATGAATGACGTATACAGATGTGCAGGTATTCAGAGGGTGCAGGTATGCAGGAGGTGGAGGTATACAGGTGTGCAGTTTACAGGGAGTGCTTATATACAGATGTGCAGGTATATGGGTGGAGGTATACAGGTGGCTGGTATTCAGGGGAGCAAGTATATAGGTGTGCAGGTATGCTGGTGTATAGGTACATCCGGTCTTGACCCGAAACATCACCCATTCCTTCTCGCCAGAGATGCTGCCAGCCCCGCTGAATTACTCCAGCACTTTGTGTCTATCTTTGATTTAAACTAGCATCTGCAGTTCTTTCCTACACATAGGTGTGCAGGTATATGGGGTTTGCAGGTATAAAGGGGGTGCAGGTATAGAAGGTGTGCAAATACACAGATGTGCAGGTGTGCAAGTATATAGGTGTGCAGATGTACAGGTTGTGCAGGTATATAGGTGCACAGGTATACAGGTGTGCAGGTGTACAGGTGTGCAAGTACAGTATATAAGAGTATAGGTATATAGGTTTGCAGGTATACAGGATGTGTTCGCGTACAGGAGTGCAGGTATACGGGGTATGCAGGTATACAGGGTATACAGGTGTGCATGTGCATAGGTGTGCAGGTATACAGGGTGTTCAGGTATGTATATAGGTGTGCAGGTATAGTATATAGGTGTGCATGTATACAGGTGTGCATGTATAGAGGGGTGCAGGTATACAGGTTTGCAGGTATATGGGTATGCAGGTGTATAGGTGTGCAGGTATATAGGTGTGCAGGTATACAGGCTGTGCAGGTATATAAGTGTGCAGGTATATAGGTGTGCAGGTGCACAGGGTGTGCAGGTACACAGGGTGTGCAGCTATGTTGGTGTGCCGGTATACAGGCTTGCAGGTATACAGGGGTGCGGGTATGCAGATGTGCAGGTATACAGGGTATGCCAGTATACATGGTGTGCAGGTATACATAACTGATACAGATATATGGTCTCTCAAATGCCATATCTATCAGCTTCCACCACCACCCCTGGCAGCATGTTCCAGCACCCTTCACCCTCCACCCTCTATATAATAAAATGTCCCATACATCTCATTTAAACTTTGCCGCTCTCACCTTAAATCAATGCCTTCCAGTCGTTGACATTAGCACCCTGGGAAAAAGGTTCTGGCTGTCTACCCTATCTATGCTTCTCATGGTTTTATGAACTTCTATCAGGTCTCCCCTCAACCTCAGATGCACCAGAAAAAGCAATCCAAGTTTGTCAAACCTCTCCTTATCGCTAATGCCCTCTAATCCCGGCATTGGTCTGGTAAACCTCTTCTGCGCCCTCTTCAAAGCCTCCACATCCTTCTTGTAATGGGGTGACCAGAACTAAGCACAGTATTCCAAATGCGTCCCAACCAAAGTCTTATCGAGCTGCATCACCTCCTGAAGAGAGACACAGAATGCTGGAGTAACTCAGCGGGTCAGGCAGCGTCTCTGGACAGAAAGGTCTGAAGAAGGGTCTCAACCCAAAACGTTACCTATTCCTTTTCTCCGGAGATGCTGCCTGACCCGCTGAGTTACTCCAGCTTTTTATGTCTATCTTCGGTGTAAACCAGCATCTGAAGTTCCTTCATACACATTATTATTTCCTGACTCTTGTACTAAAGCCTTTACCAATAAAGTCGCTCTTCTCCCCTCCCCCATCAGGCAAGAGGTCCAGAAGTTTGAAAACGCACACCTCCAGATTCAGGGACAGTTTCTTCCCAGCTGTTATTAAACAACTGAACCATCCTATCACCAACTAGAGAGTGGTCCTCAGCTACCATCTACCTCATTTGAGACCATAGGACTATTTTTAATTGGACTTCGCAGGACTTTGTGGTCTCCAATGAGGTAGATGGTAGCTCAGGACCTATCTAGTTGTTGAGTGGACGGTTCAGTTGTTTAATAACAGCTGGGAAGAAACTGTCCCTGAATTTAGAGGTGTGCGTTTTCACACTTCTGTTCCTCTTGTCTGATGGGAGAGGGGAGAAGAGGATGTAACGCTACACCCTTTATCCTGTATCTGTACATTGTGGATGGCTTGATTGTAAGCACGTCTTTCCGCTGACTGGATAGCACGCAACACAAAAGCTTTTCGCTGTACCTCGATACACGTGACAATAAACTAAACTACTGTAACTACACTGACTAAACCACATGCCTCGTTTACTACTCTATCTACATGTCCATATGCAGAGGGTGCACTTTAAAAACACAGGGGGAAAAAAGAGTTTTATATTAGTAGCACTTGGCCACAATATCCTGGACCTCGTGCTTGGGCAGTTCTTCCATTGTGCCATATTTTAGTCACAAAGACACAGCACATGGTCAAGTATTCATCGAGATATAGCATCTCTGGATAGGTGAAGAAGGGTCCCAACTCGAAACGCCGCCTATCCATTTTCTCCAGAGGTGCTGCCTATCCCCCTGAGTTACTCCAGCATTTTGTGTCTACCTTTAATATTATCATTTAGTGAGTGCTTTCGTCAGTCTTAAAGAGGCCAAAGCAGGCAGATGTGATTTATGAATGAACGAACAACGGTAATATATCACCGGCAACGTTCTTTCAATTTGTCCCATGAGTGGTTCACCTGGAGCAGATCCCACCGCGTTGTTAATGGGCGGCAATAAACTATTGCCACTTTTCTGGGCGTACACCAATGCTCCTGATGTCACCTTACACGCACGGGTCATTGTACGAAAGGCGAGTGATGTAAACTGTGACACACAAAATGGCTGTGAGCTGTGCATGCCATATCCGCAAACGTACAGGAGGTAAATGTCAGCAAGTCACCGCAGTCCTGGAGCACATCCAAAGCCTTAGATTTACTTTTACGGTATTCCTCGCCTTGTAGGGGGTGGATGGAGAAACTAGGAACTGCAGGCGCCGGTTTACCAGGGAAAGACACGACGTGCTGGAGTAACTTTAGGGCGGCATAGTAGCGCAAAGCGATAGATTTGCTGCCTTACAGGGGATGGTGTGCTGAGAAATTCAGCACCCGTGCCTTGATTGGAGACACACGGAACTGCAGGTGCTAGTCTACCAAAATAAAAAAGACACAAAGTGCTGGAGTAACTCAGTGGGTCAGGCAGCATCTCTGGAGATATAAGGAACAGCAGATGCCGGTTTACGGAAAAAAAGACAGAAAGTGCTGGAGTGACGGTGAGGCATGGTGGGGCGACAATAGAGCTGCTGCCTCACAGCGCCAGAGACCTGGGTTTGATTCTGACTATGGCTGCCACCTGCACGGAGTTTGTACGTTCTCCCTGTGACCGTGTGGGTTCCCTCCGGGTGCTCTGGTTTCCTCCCACATCCCAAAGATGTGCCGGTTTGTGGGTTAATTGGCCCTCTGCAAATTGCCCCCTAGTGTCTTTGTAGTGGATGAGAAATTGGGATAACATAGAACTAGTGTGAACGAATGATCCAGTTAGTTTAGAGATACAGCGCAGAAACAGGCCCTTCGGCCGACCGTATCCGCGCCGACCAGTGACCCCCGCACATTAACACTATCCTACACACACTAGGGACAATTTACACATACACTTATACCAAGCCAATCAATCTACAAACCTGTACTTCTTTGGAGGGTGGGAGGAAACCGAAGATCTCGGAGAAAACCCACGCAAGTCACGGGGAGGACGTGCAAACTCAGTACAGACAGCACCAGTAGTCGGGATCAAATCTGGGTCTCTGGCGCTGTAAGGCAGCAACTCTACCGCTGCGCCACTCTGCCGCCCGGTGATCGATGGTCGGCGTGGACTCGGTCCTCTATATTGCTTGCCTCAGATTAGCAGCAATTTTATAAATGTCACTGTCTACTCGTGGACTTTATGTTGCCACTTGGAGAGCACATTAGAGCTACATTAAAACAAGGGTCTTGCATTTGTATAGCACCTTTCATAACCTCAGAAACTTTATTTCCCAGGGTGGAGGTGTTAAATACAGGAGAGCATAGCTTTAAGGTGTGAGGATCAAAGTTTAAAGGAGATGTACAGAGGAATTTTTTTCTAGCAGAGACTAGTGGGTGCCTGGAACGCGCTGCCAGGGGTGGTGGTGGAGGCAGATACGATAGTGGCATTTAAGAGGCTTTCAGATAGGTAAATGGATAGGCAGGGAATGGAGGGATATGGATTATGTGCAGGCAGATAAAAGTTGGTCTTGGCATCATGTTGGGCATGGAGATTGTGGGCCGAAGGGCCTGTTCCTGTGCTGTACTGTTCTATGTTCTCTGGGCATCATGAAGTACCGTACATACCACAACTGGTCTTATGAATAATGCTGGCAGAGCAAGCTTCAAGGAAGAGAAAAACGATATGGCGCTGATCATTTGTTCCGACCTTAGCTTGAGATCTCAGGGTGGGTGGCGACTCTCTGAATCACGCACCCACGTATCTCCACTGATGATACGGGGCTTCCCACAAACACTTCCTCACACCTGGCACTTGAGAGAATTTAAAAAGGTTGGCAAAAATGTGACAATTGCCTATGACTAATGTAACAATGGTTGTGTATCAGATTCGCATGATGATATAATCGAACGTAGATAAGGACCAGGACATCCGATTCAAAAATACCCTGTCAGTCTGCTGTGCTGACAAGGTTGCCGTGAATTTCCCATAAATTGGTGCATTTCTTGTATTCTTGTAAGCAGCTGGAAAACACTCCTGTCAACTAAAACCAAGACTGCAGAATCAAGTATTAGATTGGGAAGGAAGTGCAGATGCTGGTTTACACCAAAGATAGACGCAAAATGTAACTCAGTGGGTCAGGCAGCATCTCTGGAGCAGAGGAATAGGTGACGTTTTGGGTCGAGACCCTTCTTCAGATCGAGTATTAGTTTAGTTTAGTTTAGAGATACAGCATGGAAACAGGCCCTTCGGCCCACTGTCTGCGCCGACCATTGATCCGCTCACACTAGTTCTATGTGATCCCACTTTCTCATCCACTCCCTGCACAATGGGGGTCAATTAACCTACAAACCCGCACCAGGAGAAAACCTACGCAGGTCACGGGGAGAACGTACGGACTCCCTACAGACAGCACCCATTGTCAGGATCAATCCCGGATCTCTGCCGCTGTAAAGCAGCAACTGTGCCACCGTGCCGCTTAGATGGGGCATATTGGCCGGCATGGGCAATTCGGGCTGAAGGGCCAGTTTCTGTGCTGCATGCTCTTTGACGTTTTATTCTGGAGTTGTGCCAGTGAATGTTTGGGCCAAGCTTCAGAGCACAAAGCAATTCCTGGTCCTGTTTGCCCCACAGCCCCTCACGCTTCATAGTTTGTGCTCCAGGTTCCGAGCTGCAACGCAGGTCTCCTCATTTTATATTTAAGATGAAGCTGCTACAAGAAAACGAGCTTACATACTGTAACACACATCTCCCGCCAGGGAAATAGCTCAGAAGCCATCCATGTCAAAATGAGGTGTGCTGACAAAGAATTTCCAATTCCATCAACTGCAAACAATGTGCCTGACCTACTTTGCCTGTTTTTCCTCTTTGTAACGAAAAGCAAGCATAAATCTGCTTACTTTAGCGATTCCATTATTAGAATTGAAAAGCCACGTGGATAGGATTGTTATTGTGTTCAATCTGTCCTCTGTATCTCTATTACTTTAAGGCCATTTCCCACTGCCAGCTTTCTGCCCCCCCCCCCCCCCACCCACCACAATCAGTCTGAAGAAGGGGCGCCGATTCGAAACGTCACCTATCCATGTCCTCCAGAGATGCTGCCGGACTCACTGATTTACTCCAGCACTCTGTATTGCTTTTTGTAAACCAGCATCTGTAATTCCTTGTTGTCTCCAGAGTTTAGTTTTAGTTTAGCTCATAGATACAGCATGGAAACAGGCCCTTCGGCCCACTTAGTCAACGCCGACCATCGATCACCTGTTCGCAATAGTTCCATGTTATCCCACATTCTCATCCACTCACTACACACTAGGGGCAATTTACAGAGGGCCAATTAACCTACAAACCCGCACGTCGTTGGGATGTGGGATGAAACCGGAGCACCCGGAGGAAACCCATGCGGTCACATGGTCAAGCCTTTCCTACACCAGAGGGTTACAGGTCACTTTGCCTCAGATGCTGTTCCCAACGTTCAATAGAGTTGTGGAGCACGGAAACAGGCCATTCGGCCAGCCTTGTCCATGCCACATCATTTGGCATATTGGGCTAGCCCCTTCCACCTGCATCTGTCCCAGAGCCCTCTAAACTCTTCCTGGTCAAATGTCTTTTAAAAGTTGTAATTGTAGCCACTTCTATAGCTTCCGGTACAGGTACGGGTACAGAATGAAAAAGTTGCCCCAAGGTTCTTCTTGAATCTCCCTCCTCTCATCTTAAGCCGATGCGCTCTAGTTTTAGAATCCTCTATCCTGGGAAAAAGACTTTCACTTGATCCATGCTCCTCTTGCACGCCACAATAAGCTCACCCCTCAGCCTCCTATGCTGCAAAGAAAGAATTCCCAACCTATCAAACCTCTCCCTATACCTCAAGCCCACAAGCCCAGATCACATCCTGGTGAATTTCTCCTGCACCCTTTCCAACTTAAAGACATCCCTCCTGTAGCTGGGCGACCAGACCTGCACACAACACTGCAAGTGTGGTCTCACCAACGACGTGTATAGCTGCATCGTGATGTCCCTACCTTTGTGGTCAGTACCTTCCCAATGAAGGCAGGTTTGCCAAAGGTCCTTGCAGCTTGTGAGGCATTTGTAGATGTGGTGGGTGTTGAGAGATACAAGTAGGATCAGATTGAGTTCATGGGAGACGTTTTGGGTCGAGACCTTTCTTCAGACCCGAAACCTCGCCCATTCCTTCTCTCCAGAGATGCTGCCTGTCCCGCTGAGTTACTCCAGCATTTAGTGTTTAAGAAAGAACTGCAGATGCTGGAAAAATCGAAGGTAGATAAAAGTGCTGGAGAAACACAGCGGGTGAGGCAGCATCTATGGAGCGAAGGAAATAGGTGAGGTTTCGGGTCGAGACTGAAGAAGGGTCTCGACCTGAAACGTCATCTTGTCCTTCGCTCATGTTTTTGACATGTTTTATGTCTTTTAATTTATTGTTGTATTTCATATGTAATTTTTGCGTCTCATGTGAGCTGTTATGTTATGTTCTGTTATGTTGTCTGTTTATGATGTCTTGTTTAGTCTTCTGTACAGCACTTTGGTCAACATTGGTTGTTTTAAAGTGCTTAACAAATAAAGTTGGATTGGATTGGATTCGCTCCATAGATGCTGCCTCACCACCTGAGTTTCTCCAGCATTTTTATCTACCAGCATCTAGTGTCTATCTTCAGGGTAAACCAGCATCTGCAGGCCCTACCTACACACACTGAGTTCATGGTACATTGAAGTCAACTAGGCAGACAGGCTGAGCTATGGTTGTGACATCTCTCTCCAGAGGCAGCTCCTCCAACCCTGCTGAGATTCGCACAGCCCATAAATACCATCCCCTGGAACTGTGAGGCTTTACAGTAAGAGTGGAAGGAAATGGAAACACAGCCACCCTCCATCCTGATGCAGTGCCTCACCTTCAATCCCAGCGGGTAAACACTTCATAACAACATCCCGATACAGTAGGCCGAGATTTAATTGTTAAAGATAGACACAAAGTGCTGGAGTAACTCAGCGGATCAGGCAGCATCCCTGGTAGGACAGTGGCACAGTGGTAGAGTTGCTGCCTCACAGCACCAGAGCCACCGGCCAGCGATCACCGCGTACACTAGCACTAACTATCCTACACACTACGGACAATTTACAATTTTTACCAAAGCCAACTAACCTGCAAACCTGTGCGTCTTTGGAATGCAAGGGGAAACCTGGGCACCCGGAGAAAACCCACAAGGTCACAGGGAGAAGGTACAAACCCCGTACAGACAGCACCCGTGGTCAGGATCGAACCTGGGTCTCTGGCGCTGTGAGGCAGCAACTCTACCGCTGCGCCACCGAATCAGATTGATTAAATTGTGTCGAGCAACATTGGGTGTTGAGGATATTGAGGGGACAGTGGTGGGGCCGTTGGCAGGAAAGGTCGGTCTTGAACTTGAACTTGAACTTGAACTTGAACTTGAGATACCTTCAACACTTTCTCAGGCTCAACGCCAGCTTCTGTCTGCACACTGTGTGCTTCCAACTCCAGCATTGGCCACCAGGTGGAGCACTTGACCACCTAGGTAGCTAAATGCACTATCCAAAGGCCAAACACAAATGTGTCTATTTGCGCCATGCAGCACGGAAACAGGCCCTTCGGACCAACTCGTCCATGCCGACCAAGATGCCTCATCCAAGCTAGTCACATTTGTCAGCATTTGACCCATATCTTTCAAAACCTTTCCTATCCATGTACCTATCCAGATGCTGTTATAGTCCCTGCCTCAACTACCTCAGGGAGATACAAAATGCTGGAGTAACTCAGCAGGTCAGGCAGCATCTCTGGAGAAAAGGAATAGGTGACGTTTCGGGTCGAGATGCTTCTGCAGACTCAGTCAGGGGAGAGTGAAACTAGAGGTATGAAAAGGTACAGAACAAATCAGAGCCGGCACCGATGATCAAGGATCCACAATGGTCATAAGTGATAGGAGTAGAATTAGGTCATTTGGCCCATCGAGTCTATTCCGCCATTCAATCATGGCTGATCTATCTCTCCCTCCTAAACCCATTCTCCTGTCTTCTCCACATAACATCCGATACTTGTACTAATCAAGAATCTATCTATCTCTGCCTTTAAAAGACTTGGCCTCCACTGCCATATGTGGCAAAGAATTCAACAGATTCACCACACACTGGCCAAAGAAACTCCTCCTCATCTCCTTCCTAAAAATCATCCATTAATTCTGAGGCCATGACCTCGAGTCCTAGACTGTCCCACTAGTGGAAATATCCTCTCCACATCCACACTATCCAAGCCTTTCACTATTCTGAATGAGGTCCCCCCTCATTCTTCTAAACTCCAAGCGAGTCCGGGCCCAGTGCCGACAAAGACTCATCATAGGTTAACCTTCTCATTCCTGGGATCATTCTTGTAAAATGGTCCATTGTCGGCTATGGTGGAGGTGATAAGGAAAGGATACGAACATTGGAACTAGCAGGATGATTAGTTTGGGAGAGGGATGGAGAGAAAGTCATGGTTACCTGAAATTAGAGAGATCAATATTCATACTGCTGGAATGTAAGCTGCCCATCTATCTCCTCTGGCAACTCGTTCCATATACCCATCAACCTCTGTGTGAAAATGTTGCCCCTCAGATTCCTATTGAATGTTACTCCATTCACCTTCATCCTATGTACTCTGGGTAAAAGACTCTGTGCATTCACCCAGCTGCAACTACCCCCTCTGTCAGCACCTTCCATACCCACCACCCTCTGTGTGAAAACATTGCCCCTCAGGTTGATAATTGCTCGTTTCTAAGCTTCCCCCCAGTCTAGTTTCAGTAAAAACACTGAATCGAGCACTTGAAACAACTACTTTTTATTTTACCAAAAGCGCGTCACAGATCACACACTGTACCTATCCCACCACGGGTTCGATCCTCGCGTCTGCCTGTTCAAGCCCTCTAGGCCTCGCTCAGACAAAGGCACTCCAGAAGTTCACGCAGTCCAGAGCGCTCTTCCAGAAGATCGACTCTGAGCGTCGTGATCGCGGACTTTTATATGTCCCGGGACATCGAGGGGCCGAACCGCATGGTGGTGGTCTCTCAATAACCCAATTACAGATATCGATTAACACCATGCATAACAGGCATTTCCTTAACCCAATGATACACCAGTTCAATACATTGTATTCACAACGGACTTCGAGATGAAGTCAACTTGGAAACATTTACCCTGATTTACAGAAAACCCAGACAAGGCTCAACACCTCATCCAATCAACACTTGGCAAAGTCAGACTCTGCAACATTATTTACAATTATTTACAAGGTGTATGTCTGGTTTGCAGCCATCCAATCCATTCTATGCATTTTGCACCAGATTGACAGGGTTTGCAGAGCTTCCCATTCTTTGCTTGCAAATTGTATCTAAGCTCCAGATACTCTGGCACCTCTTCGCAGCTTGTCCCAGCTCTGCAGAGAACAATTCCAATTTGACCAAATCTCCCCGCAGCCCTGAAACTTAACCCCATTTTGAAGTCATAGCTGCTCCAATTTAGCCAAGATTAACAAGGTTTCCATTAAATCTTTCCCCTCTCACCTTAAAACAATGTCCTCTGATTCTTGACACCATTACTCTTGGTAAAAGACTCTGCAATCACCCTATCTATCCCTCTGATGATTTTATACACCTCTATAAGATCACCCCTCAACCCCCTGCGCTCCAAGGAATAAAATCATAGAGTCACAGCATGATACAGCGTAGAAACAGGCCCTTTGGCCCAACTTGCCCACACCAGTCAACATGTCCCAGCTACACTAGTCCCACCTGCCTGCATTTGGTCCATATCCCTCTAAACCTGTCCTATCCATGTACCTGTCTAACTGCTTCTTAAATATTGGGATAGTCCCAGCCTCAACTACTGTACCTCCTCCTCCTCTGGCAGCTTGTTCCATACACCCGCCACCCTTTGTGTGAAAAATGACCCCTCAGATTCCTATTAAATCTTTTCCCCTTCACCTTAAACCTGTGTCCTCTGGTTCTAGTGGACGTAGAGGAAGTCCTAGCCTATCCGAGATGAATATGAAACAGACAATAAATTAATTAAGATTAAAGGCCCTGTCCCACGATGCGAGTTTACCCAAGAGCTCTCCCGAGTTTAAAAAAAAATCAAAACTCGTGGTAAGTACGTAAAATGTACGTAGCGGGTACGTCGGAGCTCATGGATGTCTCGTAGCGGCTCGTAATGCTAACGGCAGGTACTCGGGAAACGCCGAAACTCGTGACGTTTTTTCAACAGTGTGAAAAATTTCCAAGAGTAAAAAAAATACTCATGACGAGGTACCACGAGTTTGATTTTTTTAAACTCGGGAGAGCTCTTGGGTGAACTTGCATCGTGGGTCAGGCCCTTAACACTCTTTTTATTGTTCGTTTTTTCTGTGCTGAATTCTATATAAAAGTAATTTTGCTTAAACAACTTAATCCACGTAAATGTTTTGGAAACACAGTGCATCAAGTTGGGTCTGACCTGAAACGTCGTCTGTGCATTCCCTCCACAGATGTTGCCTGACCCACGGAGTTCCTCCAGCGCTTTGTGTTTTGCTCAAGATTCCAACATCTGTAGCCGCATGTGTCTCCATTTTAGTGTTTCACTTGCGAAATCCCCACAAAGTATATCCACATTGAAGAAATTCTCCCGCTGCCTCTAATGGGAATTCTGTGGGACTCTCTCTCACTGCCCCCGCCCCGTCCCCCACTCCTTCCCTAGTGATTTGAGCTGTGTGACCATGTTCCGACCCAGGCTCACCACTATAGCCACGCGGGTCCGAAGAAGGGCCCCGACCCGAATCGCCGTCTCTCCATTTCCTCCACAGCTGCTGCCTGACCCGTTCCTCCAGCACATTGTGCTTTGCTCAAGATCCCAGCATCTGCAGTTCCATGTGTCGCCGTTTATCATTCCTCACAGCTCTGGAGATGGTAGTCACAGTCTTGTTTAATCTCTCCTCATACAATGAGCCCAGCACCCCAGATTCACTCTGGTGAACTTTCGCTACACCTTGACATCGTTTATCTTCCTAAAGGGGCCTGTCCCACTTGGACGACCTAATCCACGAGTTTAGAAGACCCTAGACGAGTTGAAAAAAAATGTCACGGTCGTGTTGGCTCGCCGAAGTAAAAGACCTCCTACGACCTCCTACGACTATGTCTACGACCTCCTACGACCCCCCTCGACCTCGGTCTTCTACACCTAAGACCAACTACGACTAGATACGAGTGGACAATGATCACAAGATAAAATGATGTCATTGTGGTATTATGGAATAATAGTGTAAGGAATGCCTTTATTCTGCTGCCAGTGGTCAGGCTGCAGTGACGGCATCCGGCCTGAAGGTGGGGCTGTGGGCGTAACCGGGGAGGCCTAGGAGCAGGGCCTGGGGATGCAGCACGAGGCTGCTGCTGTAGTGAGTTGCTAAATAAAGACAGACTCCGATTACGTCGTTGTACGAGCCTCATTATAAGAATAATTCGATATGGTGTCAGAAATGGGATACTTGTAAGCGAAAAAAAAGAAGAAGAGGAAAGTGTATCGTTTTGGCGGAGAAATGTGAGATGAGCTGGCAGATATGGCGCAACCTACACCAACTGCTACGTTCACAATATAACCTCCAGAGCCATTCGATTTTACCAAGCCTCAAGAATGGGAGCGTTGGATCAGGAGATTCGACCGCTTTCGGCTTGCAAGCAACTTAAACGCAACGTCGGAAGAAAACCAGGTGAACACGTTAGTGTATTGCATGGGTGATGAAGCCGGAGATGTGCTAAAGGGGCTAACGCTAACTGCAGATGAGAGGAAGGTGTACACGGATGTCAAGGCGGGCTTTGATGCATTTTTTGTGCCTAAAAAGAATGTAATCTACGAAAGAGCCAAGTTCAATCAGCGTGTGCAACTGCCAGGAGAAACGGTGGATTCCTTCATCACTGCTCTTTACGGATTAGCTGAACACTGCAACTATGGACAGTTACAGAACGAGCTGATCCGCGACAGGTTAGTGGTCGGGCTGAGAAACGTCTCATTGTCAGAAAAGCTACAGCTAGACAGAGACCTAACCCTTGGAACTGCGATAACAAAGACAAGGCAGTCTGAAGAAGTTAGACGACAGCGGTCTGACTTAAGAGGAGAAAATGGCGGTGCTAGCAAGTGCTCTAATGTTGATGCTGTGCATGCTAAAAGCTACAGAAAACCCAAATTTCCCTCAAAGCCTCAGCCACAAGCACAAACACCAGGCAAAAATAAACTTAATACACGGCCACAGCCAGGTTCAAAGGCCTGTTATAGATGTGGAAAAATGCCCTCGCATGGAAAATGGGAATGCCCTGCTAAAGATGCTGTGTGTCACAACTGTGGCAAAAAGGGACATTATGGCAAAGTGTGCAGAAACAGTGCAAAATCTCTGAATGCTGTCACTACAGAGGAAGAAGAGAGCTTTTTCCTGGGAGCCGTGGATGCGGGAAAAGACCCGTGGACGGTGCAGCTACAAGTGAGACAAAAAAAAGTGTGCTTTAAAATAGACACTGGTGCTGATGTCACCGCCATGCCAGCCGAGATGTACCATGACATTACAGGGGGGCATGATGTGAAGCGCCTGGCAGTGCCGACACGCCCGTTGTTTGCGCAGAGGCAAAAAGACAGCCATAGAGAACATTTATGTAGTAAAAGACCTGCACACTGCACTGTTGGGAAGGCCTGCCATAGAACAGCTTCAGCTTGTGTGCAGGGTTGACAGCATCACCATGGAATCATTGAAACAACAATATCCGAAGCTGTGTAGCGGCTTGGGTCTTGTTCTGAGGCCATACTCAATCAAATTAAAGCCAGAGGCTGTGCCCTTCTCTCTCCACACACCACGCAGAGTCCCTCTGCCGCTTATGGGAAAAGTGAAGGAGGAGATAGACCGTATGGAGAAGATGGGCGTAATCACCAAGATTGAGGAGCCGACTGATTGGTGTGCCGGGATGGTGGTGGTGCCGAAAAAAAGCAGGTGATGTTCGCATTTGTGTGGATTTCACAATGATGAATGAATCAGTATGCAGAGAAAAGTTTATCCTGCCTTCTGTCGAGCACACTCTGGGCATGCTAGCTGGCGCAACAGTCTTCAGCAAATTAGATGCCAACATGGGCTTTTGGCAAGTACCATTGACAAAAGAGTCTGCCAAATACACCACCTTCATCACGCCTTATGGGCGCTACTATTTTAACCGTCTACCCTTTGGCATAGCATCAGCCCCCGAGCACTTTCAAAGGATGATGGTGACAGAAGTGACCGGTGGCCTGGAGGGGGTACTGTGTCACATGGACGACATCCTGGTCTGGGGACAGACGCAGGAGGAGCATGATGTGCGGCTACATGTGGTGCTAAAGAAGGCACAAAAGGCCGGCATTACGCTCAACATGGACAAATGTGAGCTCACACGCCACACAGTCAGATTCCTGGGTCATGTGATTTCAGCAGATGGAGTGAAGCCAGATCCAGAGAAGACGAGAGCAGTACAAGAGATGGATGCACCCAAAAATGTCAGCGAACTCAGGAGTTTTCTGGGCATGGTCAATCAGCTGGGCCGCTTCTTGCCTAACCTGGCTGAAAAAGACAAAGTGCTACGAGACCTGCTGTCCAAGAAGAACCACTGGTACTGGGGGACAGAGCAGCAGGCCGCCTTTGATCAGTTAAAAACAGAGCTGTCATCCACACCAGTGCTCACATTATACAACCCAAACAGTGCTTTAAAGATCTCTGCTGATGCCTCTTCCTTTGGCCTGGGGGCAGTCCTGCTGCAGAAGAGCGATGCCATGTGGTCACCTGTGGCATATGCGTCCAGGTCAATGACGCCAACAGAGCAGCGCTATGCTCAAGTAGAGAAGGAGGCATTGGCTGCAACGTGGGCATGTGAAAGGTTCAGCTGTTTCATCCTGGGAAGACCATTCGAGCTGGAAACTGACCATAAGCCGTTGGTGAGTCTGCTGGGAAGGAAATCTTTGGATGACCTCCCACCAAGAATCCAAAGATTTAGGATGAGACTCATGAGGTACAACTATACAGTCAATCATGTCCCTGGCAAAAGCCTGTGGACAGCCGACACCTTATCTCGTGCTCCTCTGAGAGCCGCAAGAGCACACACAGACACAAGCCTATTAGAGGACACCAACATCTATGTAGACTCTGTCATCAGCAACATTCCTGTCAGTGGAGATTATCTGAGCAGCCTACGTGAGCACCTGAAGGCAGACAGCACATGCTCTGCACTGATGGAGTACTGCACAGACGGCTGGCCCGACAAAAGCCAACTGCAGGGAGTGCTGAGACATTACTGGGCTGATAGAGCAGTGCTGACTGTGCACGATGGGCTGCTGCTGCGGGGCACGAGACTCGTCATCCCATCAGCCTTACAAGGTGATGTGCTGCAGAGACTACATGAGGGACACCTGGGGGTGACAAAGTGCAGGGGCCGGGCCAAACAGACGGTATGGTGGCCAGGACTCAGCAGCCAGCTGAATGACATGGTGCTGAAATGTAGAACCTGCATCCAAGAGAGAAGGAACGTCAAAGAGCCGCTGATGCCAACGGAGATGCCAGACAGGCCTTGGCAAACCTTGGGAGCTGACCTGTTCATGCTGAAAAACAAGACTTATCTACTAGTAGTAGATTATTTCTCAAGGTATGTGGAAGTTGCGCTGCTGTCACACACAAGGTCCACAGATGTGGTGGTGCACCTGAAATCCATGTTTTCTCGTCATGGAATTGGGGAATTTCTTAAAAGTGACAATGGGCCCCAGTTCTCAGGGAGCCACTTTAAAGCCTTTGCAGCAGAGTATGGCTTTGTGCACATCACGAGCAGCCCCAAGTTTCCTCAGAGCAATGGGGAGGCGGAACGCGCTGTACAAACCGTGAAAAACCTGCTAACAAAGGCATCAGACCCATATCTTGCATTGCTGGCCTACAGAGCAACCCCTCTACAGAACGGCTATAGCCCGGCCGAGCTGTTGATGGGGCGCCGCCTCCGCACTACAGTTCCTGCCCTTCCAACCCTGCTGAATCCAGTTTTGCCTGACTACAACGCGCTGGGGGCCAAAGAAAGGGAGAAGAGGAGGAACGACGCAAGATCCTTCGACAAGAGGCACGGAGCGAGAAACCTGGAGCCACTCGTACCTGGGGAGGATGTGTGGATCACCGATGCACGAGTCCAGGGCACAGTGCTATCTACACACAACACCCCTCGCTCTTATATCGTCCAGGTGCCTCAGGGCACACTGAGGAGGAACCGGCATCACTTGGTGCCGCTGCAGACCAACAGTGGGGTAGTCGATGCTGATGAGCCACCGGTGGGAGAAGATTCACCTACACCAGAGCCAGCTCCACCAGTGACAACATCACCCGGCAGAGAGGGCCCCACCACAGAGACTGTGCGGACCAGGTGTGGGAGAGAGGTTAGAAAGCCGCAGAGACTTGATTGGTGATTTATTGATTTGTTTGATCAGGGACAGGTCTTTCAGCAAAAGGGCAGAATAAACCCCTTAAGACCTGCAGAGACAAAGGTAGTCCACCCTTTGTTCTCAAAGAAAGGGAGATGTGGTATTATGGAATAATAGTGTAAGGAATGCCTTTATTCTGCTGCCAGTGGTCAGGCTGCAGTGACGGCATCCGGCCTGAAGGTGGGGCTGTGGGCGTAACCGGGGAGGCCTAGGAGCGGGGCCCGGGGATGCAGCACGAGGCAGCTGCTGTAGTGAGTTGCTAAATAAAGACAGACTCCGATTACGTCGTTGTACGAGCCTCATTATAAGAATAATTCGATAGTCATGTTTGCATTTTTTTTTTCTCGGGCCAGTTACCGACCTACGACTACTTACGACTACCTACGACTATCTACGACTAGCATCACGACCTACTACAACCTACCTACAACCTACCTACGAGTAAAAGGTATCAATTTTTTCCATGCCGACCTTTTCTTTACTCGTGGACATTTTCTATCAGGCTGGAAAAAACGCCGCTACTTACTTGAGGCCACGAGTACGCGGAGACCACTCACAAGCATGAGGAAGAGTTACGAAGACCTCCTACGACCTCATGGCGACCATGCTGTGGGCAAGTTGGGCCAACAGGCCTGTTTCCACTCCGTATCCTCTATTACCGCTTGGGTCCCTGTCACATGGGAGGCCTGGTCCCCCAACGCAACCCATTCCCCAACACAATATTGCATCACTAACCCATAGCCCCCAAGGGAGGCGTGGTCCCCCAACTCAACTCGTCGCCGAACGTAAGATTCCAGCACTCCCCTGCCCCCCCCCCCAGCACTGGACTTTAAAAAAAATTCCAATTGCACTTCCCCAATTGCAATACCAATTCACCCTCCCCCTCCTGTCCTGCCAGGAGCTGGAGTAAGTGTTGTATGATGGCAACATTGTTGCAAATGTCAGGTGGAGGACTGTGATATTACATTCACGTGAAAAGTTGGTGGAAGCACAGTGTTCCTGTAATACAACCTTGTATTGAAGTTTGTTGGAAGCTGGCAGGAAGGATTTTAACAGTAAAAATCTTGTTAAAGTTGGCTTTTTTAAACCTTGAAATATCAATAACTTGTGAAATATAACATCAAATGTGAAGAAACTTGATACGAGCGACCACGGGAAAAAGCTGAGTAAGATTCTGCAAAACATGTTTGCGCTATTGTGCACCGTTTCGGCGTAGCTCCTGAGATCACAGACAGACAGACAAACAAGTTGAGACTTTCAATAGTACATAGATATGCGGGGCAAGTTTTTTTACACAGTGGGTGGTGGGTGCCTGAAATGCACTGCCATGGGTTATGGTGGACGCAGATACAATAGTAGCATTTGAGAAGATTTTCAGATAGGCACATAGATATGTGGGAATGGAGGTATATGAATCACATGGGGATCAGGTATTGTATATATGTAGGAAGCAGAGGAGGTTAGTTTATCTTCACATTATGTTCGGCATGGTCATTGTGGGCCGAAGGGCCTGTTCCTGTGCTGTACTGTTCTATATGCTCTATGACAACAGATCTCTTTGAACACCAACACCTATCAATCTCTCACTATTCAAACAATACTCTATTTTTACAATTTGTTCACCTCAGTGAATGGCCTTGCATGTTTCCACACTCCCCCCAAAAACCAGGAACCAGCAAGAAGGTGGAGGGTGACGGCGGTGGACGCTGGACAAAGGGTTAGAGGGGGGGTCCTACCTTCCGTGTCCTCAAGGTTGGCTGCGGGAGGCACCCCCGGGGCACGAAGGCTGAAGGTGGCCGGGAGAGGAGGGGGACGACGGTTCACGGGATGACCGGATGGAGGTGACGGCTACCATGGGCCTTTATGGCCAACTACAGCTGGGACTGTGAAATTATGTCAAAACCTGGCGACTATTGCATATGGACTCAGTGGGCTGTTGCTATGTATTATGTACTTATTGAACGAATGTATGGCAATAATATTCTGATCTGGATGCTAAAAAAAAATAATTGTACCTTGGTACACATAATAATAAAGGAACCATTGACCATTGAACTATTTAACATTGAACCATTAACCAATGACCAGTGAACCAATGACCATTGACCATTGACCCATTCACCATTGAACCATTAACCATTGAACCATTAACCATTGAACCATTAACCATTGACCATTGAACCATTAACCAGTGAACCAATGAATCATTGAACCATTGACCATTGAACATTTGAACCTTGAACCAATGAGCCATTGACCATTGAACTATTGAACCTTGAATCATTGAACCATTGAACTAATGAAGCATTGGCCATTGAACCATTGCCCATTGAACCATTGACCATTGAACCATTGACCATTAAATCATTGCCCATTAAACCATTGCCAATTGAACCATTGCCCATTGAACCATTGACCATTAAACCATTGACCATTAAACCATTGAATTATTGCCCATTGCCTATTGAACAATTGACCATTGAACCATTGCCCATTGAACCATTGCCCATTGAACCATTGCCCATTGAACCATTGACCATTAAACCATTGAATTATTGCCCATTGCCTATTGAACAATTGCCCATTGAACCATTGCCCATTGAACCATTGACCATTGAACCATTGAACCATTGCCCATTGAACCATTGCCCATTAAACCATTGCCCATTAAACCATTGCCCATTAAACCATTGAACCATTGCCCATTGAACCATTGACCATTAAACCATTGAATTATTGCCCATTGCCTATTGAACAATTGCCCATTGAACCATTGCCCATTAAACCATTGCCCATTAAACCATTGCCCATTAAATCATTGCCCATTAAACCATTGCCCATTGAACCATTGCCCATTAAACCATTGCCCATTAAACCATTGCCCATTAAACCATTGACCATTGAACCATTGCCCATTGAACCATTGCCCATTGAACCATTGAACCATTGGACCACTGACCATTGAACCATTGTCCTTCTGCCATGCCCTTGCCTATTCACTTAGTATTTTTCCCTCTCTGCATCCCCCTTATTGCCATCTAGCTGGATAACACCTCCAAACCTGGATATATTATACTTGATCCCCTTATTCCAAACATTGATGCATTGACTGTTATCGGAGGCAGCACTGATCCCCGTTGTGTCCCTCTAGTTACAAATTCCCAAAGCAAACACAACCTGCTTATTCCAACACTGTTCATTAGTTAGGCCACAACAGTGATTTTTCTTTCTCAAACTAATCACAAAACCTTTCTTTGAGAAAATTGTAACATGATCATGGAACACCTGGCTGTGGAAATGAGGTGGGAACCATGGGCAATTTGAACCATACCTTTTGATTGCAGGTATTATATATACAAGGCAAACACGCTGCCTCACCCTGCCAGAGACCTGAGTTTGATCCCTACCTCGGCTGCTGTCTGTGTGAAGTTTGCATGTTCTCCCCATGACCGCGTGAGATTTCTCTGGGTGCTTCAGTTTCCTCCCACATCCCAAAGACATGTGGGTTTGTAGGTTAATTGGCCCTCTGTAAAGAAATTGCCCCTCAAGTGTGGGGAGTGGATGAGAAAGTGGGATAGCATAGAACCAGTGTGGTCGGTGTGGACTCAGTGGGCCCAGGGGCTTGTTTCCATGCTGTGTCAGTAAAAACATACTCAGGTATAACTCCAAATGAATTAGTGCAACTAGGCTCTATTTTATGTGTTGTTGAACATGATTTAAAATCCATGTATAATTATATTTTACAAGGTGGATCAGACCTAACAATCATCTCTAATTCAAGTCTCGCCCACAAATGTCAAGAGAGGCACTCAGCTGGATGTTAATAAAGCATCAGACTGAATGCTGAACAAATATGGTGATCATTGTCATTCCAACAGCACCAAACGAGTCTGGATGAGCTGCCCTGTAGGAATGGTCTACTTCCTGAATTTTGGCAGGGATGTTTACTTTAGTTGAGTTTAGTTCAGAGATAAAGTGTGTAAACCGAGCCCACGCCGAGCTGTGATCCCCGCACACTCGCACTATCCCGCACACGAGGGACAATTACAATTTCACCGGAGCCAATTCACTTCCAAACCGGAGCACCCGGAGAAAACCCACGCTCTCTAGTTGGTGAGAGGACGGTTCGGTCGCCTGATCACAGCCGAAAATAAATGTGTAGGAAGGAACTGCAGTTGCTGGTTTGTAATGCTGGAAGATAGACACAAAGTGCTGGAGTAACTGGGCCAGCCAGCATCTTTGGAGAAAAAGGATGGGTGGCTTTTCGGGTCGGGACCCTTCCTCAGATCTGAGTTACACCAGCACATTGTGTCTAACAGCTGGCCCATACATGTCCTTTAAACTTTGCCCCTCTTTCTCACCTTCATCCAAATCTTCCGGATTTTCTACTTCAATGCTAAAGTCTAATTTACTACAAAGTGAACATGACGTGCCATTGGCACAGGGGGATGTGCTTCAAACAGGAACTGAGACACCCCCTCCATCCCGTCCCTGCTTATTCACTTACCATCTAGCAGCATCTCAAGTGTCAGCCACAGATGGTGCTTTCGAGTGTAATTCACCTCTCCCCTGCGGCCTCCCCATCTGTTTTCTCAGCCATGCTATTTGTGTTCAAAAGCCTTTGGCAGATATTAATTGGCTTCCCCCTTCCCCCCTACCTCCCCGCTGCTCGTTAATAGCCTGGGATGGTTTAGTTTAGTTTAGAGATACAGCGCAGAAACGGGCCCTTAGGCCGATCGAATCCACATTGACCTGCGATCCCCGCGCACTAACAATACCCTATACACACTGGGGACAATTTTACATTTACACCAAGCCAATTAACCCACAAACCAGTACGTCTTTGGAGTGGGAGAGGACACTGAAGATCTCGGAGAAAACCCACGCAGGTCACGGGGAGAACGTACAAACTCCGTACAGACAGCACCCGTAGTCAGGTTCGAACCCAGGTCCCTCGCGCTGTGAGGCAGCAACTCTTCCGCGGCGCCACCGTGCAGTGATGGGAGCATGTTTATGACGTGTAGCATGTCCCATCCTGTTACATCAGCTCGTGGTTCTAGGGTTCCAGGCCAGTCCAGTTACAGGTGGCTGAATAAGAGTCTCGACCCAAAACGTCGCTCATCCATGTGTTGCAGAGATGCTGCCCGTCCCGCTGAGTTACTCCAGCACTTTGTGACCTTTAGTCCCCCAGGTTATGACAGAGATTCTGTTCCTGAGAACAGTTCGTAACCCGAACTGTTCGCAAGGGGGAAAGCACTCCGTACCCCCTGATGTGAGTGGAAAGAGTATACAGTACCTGATTACAATCGAGCCTTCCACAGTGTGCAGATACAGGATAAAGGGAATAATGTCTACTGCCAGATAAAGTCCAGTGAAGCCTGATTAAAGATAGTCTGAGGGTCTCCAATGAGGGAGTTGGTAGGTCAGGACCGCTCTCTAGATGGGGAGAAGACAGGCTCAGTTGCCTGATAACCACTGGGAAGAAACTGTAGATAGACACAAAAGTACTTTCAAGAGAGAGCTAGATAGGGCAATTAAAGATAGCAGAGTCAGGGGATATGGGGAGAAGGCAGGAACGGGGTACTGATTGGGGATGATCAGCCATGATCACATTGAATGGCGGTGCTGGCTTGAAGGGCTGAATGGCCTACTCTTGCACCTATTGTCTATTGTCTATTGTCTAAAAAGCTGGAGTAACTCAGTGGATCAGAATTGTTCTCTGTTCTGTGTTGACACAGAGGTTTTAGAGTGAAATGCATGAGATCATATCTTCCCCTCCAATTTGTCCGGCTCTCTTGTGAGTTAACAGATGAAAATCATTGCACAAACCCCAAGGAACCTTGTTGGGAAGAGCTGTAAGTGAAGTAAGAGAAGTGTTACCGGGATGTTTGCACCTTGTAAAGGCCGGAAATCCGAGTCAGAGTGAATAATAAAGTCTATTTGTAACTCAGTACTGAAGGCAAGGTCATGGTCAATGCCAGACAAGCGCGTGAAGGGAGTGAGATTGTCTTGATGTCATCATTCATTGCAAGGGCGCGGCTTAACGAGGTCGAATATCCTTGGGGCTCCAGAGGCAACGCCTACCACCATGACCCAACCATGAGTGAGAAGAGTCAAGGAGTAAGAACGTTCGTCTCGTGAAGACGACAGACTCTGTGTCCGCCTTTGACAATGACCGCAGCAATTCGAACGCCCAGGAACGAAGGGGATCACAGAGAGTGGTGAACACTGCCCGACGGGTACTGACTTCCCCACCATCGAAGGAATCTACAGGAGTCGCTGCCTCAAAACCAGAGAGCCACACCACCCTGGCTACACTCTCATTTCACTCCTGCCATCAGGAAGAAGGTACAGGAGCCTGAAAACCGTAATCCAGGTTCAGGAACAGCTTCCTCCCTACAACCATCAGGCTCTTGAACACAACATAACCTCGGCAACTGTGTCTTTGGTTGCACTACGGACTTCGATTTGGCACTTTTATGCTTACCTGGTGTTACAGTTATTAATATATTGAATTTTATAGATCATTCATATCATTACACGCGTGCTGTCACATTTACAGGTCTGTTAAGCTGCTGCAAGTAAGAAATTTAATGTGCAGAAAGGAACTGCAGATGCTGGTTTATACCGAAGATAGACACAAAGTGCTGGAGTAACTCAGCCGGTCAGGCAGTATCTCTGGAGAAAAAGGATGTGTGACATTACAGGTTAGGACCCTTCTTCAGACTGAAAGTAGAGGAGAGGGAACTGGAGGTAGGAAGAGGCCAGAACAAAGCAGGGCCGGCAACATAACTTCATGTGATAGGAACAGAATTAGGCCATTCGGCCCATCAAGTCTACTCCGCCATTCAATCATGGCTGATCTATCTCTCCCTCCTAACCCCATTCTCCTGCCTTCTCCCCATAACCTCTGACTCCTGTACCAATCAAAAATCTATCTATCTCTGCCTTAAAAATATCTACTGACTTGGCCTCCACAGCCTTCTGTGGCACAGGATTCCACAGATTCACCACCCGCCAACTAAAGAAATTCCTCCTCATCTTCCTAAAAGAACGTCCTTTAATTCTGAGGCTATGACCTCTAGTCCTAGACTCCCACACTAGCGGAAATATCTTTTCCACATCCATTCTATCCAAGCCTTTCACTATTCTGTACATTTCAATGAGGTCCCCCCTCATTCTTCTAAACGGCAGTGGGTACAGGCCCAGTGCCGTCAAACGCTCATCATATGTCAACCTGCTCATTCCTGGGAACATATTGTTTTAGAAACATAGAAACATAGAAAGTAGGTGCGAGAGTAGACCACCAGGCCCATCGAGCCCGCACCGCCATTCGCTCATGGCTGAACACTAAACAGACACCCTTACCCACAAACAGTAGACACAAGACACAAAACACAAGACACTACCCTCCCCTTTATACCGCTATCACCCCTCTCCACCCCAAGAACCGCGTGATCTCCTGGGGGAGGCAAAAAACCGGATAAAAACCCAGGTCCAATTCGGGAAAAAAATCCGGGAAATTCCTCTCCGACCCCAATCCAGGCGATCGACACTTGTCCAGGAGATCACTCAGGTCTTACTATACTAACCATACCTAGGTCCATATCCCTGCCCTCTCCCCGTAGCCCCTTATCCCCTTGGCAGCTAAAAAACCATCTATTTTAGACTTAAATATATTTAATGTTTCTGCTTCCACTGCTCCCTGGGGCAGTGAATTCCATAAATTAACCACCCTCTGGGTGAAGAAGTTCTTCCTCATCTCAGTTTTAAAAGAGCCCCCCCTTATTCTACAACTATGTCCCCTAGTTCTAGTTTCCCCGATCATTGGGAACATCCTCGGTGCATCCACCCGATCAAGGCCCCTCACGATCTTACATGTTTCAATGAGATCGCCTCTCATTCTTCTAAACTCCAAAGAGTAGAGTTCCAGCCTACTTAACCTTTCCTCATATGTCAATCCCCTCATTGCAGGAATTAATCTTGTAAACCTTCGCTGCACTGCCTCCAGGGCCAGTACATCCTTTCTTAAGTATGGACCCCAGAACTGTACACAGTATTCCAAATGTGGTCTCACTAATACTGTGTACAGCTGCAGCAAGACCTCCGTGTTTTTATACTCAATCCCCCCAGCAATAAAGGCCAAAACTCCATTGGCCTTCCTGATTGCTTGCTGCACCTGCATACTAACTTTTAGTGATTCATGTACTACTACCCCTAGATCCCTTTGCGTTGCATTACAACGCAGCTCCACCTCATTTAGAAAATAACTTGCCCTATCATTTTTTTTCCCAAAGTGAATGACTTCACATTTATTAGTATTAAATTTCATCTGCCAAGTTGTTGCCCACTCACCTAGCTTATCTATATCCTTTTGCAGACTCTTCCTATCCTCCTCATCCCCTACTTTTCCTCCCATTTTTGTATCGTCCGCAAATTTTGATATATTACACTTGGTTCCCTCCTCCAAATCATTTATATAAATTGTGAACAACTGGGGTCCCAGCACCGACCCTTGCGGAACCCCGCTAGTTACCGGTTGCCATCCCGAGTATGAACCATTTATCCCCACTCTCTGCTTCCTATTTGTTAGCCAATCCTCTACCCATGCTAATATATTACCCCCAATCCCATAATTTTTTATTTTTAGCAATAGTCTCTTATGTGGCACCTTGTCAAAAGCCTTTTGGAAGTCCAAGTATACCACATCCACCGGTTCCCCTTTATCCACCCGGGTTGTTACTTCCTCAAAGAATTCGAGCAGATTCGTTAAACAGGACTTCCCCTTCACAAAACCATGCTGGTTCTGTCCGATGAAGTCATGTTTATCCAAGTGCCCCGTTAGTGTTTCTTTAATAATTGTTTTGGAATATATAGCAATTAAACACTTTTGAGTCCTGACTCTTGAATAGTAGACGTCACTGCAGCTGTGAGGCAGCATCTTAATTAGCTGTAGTATCATCCCAACCTAGGGTGATTCTCTTGGATGTAGTCTCATGTAACCTTCAGTCGAACGGGAGGACCACAGTCCAGGGTCCTTCCGCTGCTGGACATTGTGGGGCAGTCCAGTGGGGCAACCCCTCAAACAAGGGAAAGGATATCCCCCCCACGGGGCCACATGGGTAGCAAATTTCTTATGGGGTTGGACAGGCTAGATGCAGGAAGATTGTTCCCGATGTTGGGGAAGTCCAGGACAAGGGGTCACAGCTCAAGGATAAGGGGGAAATCCTTTAAGACCGAGATGAGGAAAAACATTTTCACACAGAGAGTGGTGAATCTCTGGAACTCTCTGCCACAGAGGGTAGTTGAGGCCAGTTCATTGGCTATATTTAAGAGGGAGTTAGATGTGGCCCTTGTGGCTAAGGGGTTCAGGGGGTATGGAAAGAAGGCAGGTACGGGATACTGAGTTGGATGATCAGCCATGATCATATTGAATGGCGGTGCAGGCTTGAAGGGCCGAATGGCCTACTCCTGCACCTATTTTCTATGTATCTATGTATCTATGTAATCGACTGACATAACCATTAGTGATACACCAGAGGCTTCCTCTGAAGTGTAAAACTGAGTGTCTTTGGAGATCAAGTCCATCGGGCAAAACCATGGCCACTGGCGAAAGGAACACAGTTCACTTCCAACTGCGGGCGGCATGCTCTGAAATTAATCCCTTGATGTGTGTATGGGGATGCTGAATGATACGATTACTTCTCATACTCATGCTGACGCTCTGATTGTTATTAGTGAGGAAGCTGTGATTTTTCTCTGCCAAGCACCACAAGCAAAATGACAAAGAAGGCATGCGATTGCACTTTTGCAGTCAAACAAAACACAAACTCCTGTTCAGAGAAACCACACGCAGTATTTAGCAATCAGATTCATCTCAACTATCAGAATTCTAACCTTAAATAACCTTGTACTTCCTGAAGATAGACACAAAGTGCTGGAGTAACTCAACGGGTCAGGCAGCATCTCCGGAGAGAAGGAATAGGTGACGTTTCAGGTCGAGACCCTTCTTCAGACCCCTAATCAATCAATCAATCAATCAATCAATCAATCAATCAATCAATCAATCAATCAGATTTATTCATCACATACACAATAAAATGCAGTGAAATGAATTTTGCCAGCAGCGGTACAATCAAAAAAGAACACACAATCTTTATACTTATAAAACTCTGATCTTGGATGTGTGTGTATTGTGCGATGTTCGTGTGCGTTTCACATCTCCTCGAAAACACGACGCGCTAACGGTGAAATTTGTACATATTCCGATAGCGATTTATGCCATGATGTAAAAAATCACCTTATCTGAAAATTTGATGCATTATATCTCGAGATTATGAAAATGTTCAAATATTTCAAATAACTTGGAAAATAAACGGGATGGTCTCGCTGATGATGTCACAATGGCTCTGCTCCTTGTGGCCTGCTGCCCTATGTTCCACGCGCAGTGAGTCCCCTCCCCCTCCCTAACCCCTCACCCCCTCCCCCCCCGGTTCTTCCAAAGAACGAGCAAGTGTGCTCTGTACTGCAGCTCCGAAGCACTTCCGAGCTCGCGCCTCGGCTCAGGTTTCCCGAGAACTCTCGAGCTTTCTCTCGGCTCCACGGTGGCCTCTTCAGTCCCCCCCCACCAGGCCCTCTCTTCCCCCCGGGCACTCTCTCCACACCCCCCGGCCTCCACCCCCCCCCCCCGGCCTCCACCCCCCCCCCCCCCCCGGTAATCCCGAATCGGCGCTTCCCTACCAGAGACCACGGCTTCAAGATGCTGTAGGCCGGCGGTCGGAGCTTCTCCGTAGATCCCCGACGAGGGATCCCGCTCCAGATGGTAAGTCCAAGCAAGCTCCGCTCCGCTTCAGGATGTTACAGGCCGCGGTCCGGCGATCGGAGCTCTTCTCCGGGGATCCCCAACAAGGGATCCCAGGCTCCGGATGCTGCGCCTGTGGCTATAAGCTCTGGAGACCGTGGCTTCATGATGTAACAGTCCGCAGGCCAGCGATCGGAGCCCTCCCTTCTGGTGACCCGCGGCAAGGGCTCGCCCGCTCCGCGATGAAAAGTCCACGCTGTGCCCGCTGCTGAAACTACAGGCCCAACTCCGGGAAAGGCCGCACCAATCCTTGTTGTTAGGCTGCGAGGGAGGCTACATGGAAAAAGTCGCCTCTCCATGGAGGAGGCGACCGAAAGCGGTTCCCCCCTTACCCCCCCCTCACCACCCCCCACACAAGTCACACCGAGAGACATTAAAACACACATTTGGACACACTAAAAAGAACAAAAAAAGCAGAAATGACGAACACGCTGCTGGCAGGGCAGCCGTCTCGCAGCGCCATCACCGACCAACCTTATCTTCCTGCTCCATTGAGTCTTGTCCTAGGGCAGCACGGTGGCACAGCGGGTAGAGCTGCTGCCTCACAGCGCCAGACACCCGGGTTCGATCCTGATCTCGGGTGCTGTCTGTGTGTGTACGGAGTTTGGACATTCTCCCTGTGACCGCGTGGGTTTCCTCTGGGTGCTCTGAATTCCTCCCACATCCCAAAGATGCTTGGATCTTTCAATCAATCAATTAAGAGTTAAAAGTGTTTAATTCCCATATGTACTGACAACAGAAAAATTAATTTGATTAAGAAAGACTTAAAAACGCTGGAGTAAATCAGCGGGTCAGGCAGCATCTCTGGAGAAAAAGGAATAGGTGACATTTCAGGTCGAGACGCTTCTTCAGAATTTGATTGATGAATTTGAATGATTGAAAGATACCACATGGAAACAGATCCTGCTGCCCACTGAGTCCACGCCAACCATTGATTACCCGTTCCCAATTGTGAAGGGAATGGACTGAAGAAGTTACGTTTATT
The DNA here is from genome assembly GCA_038087875.1 of Malacoraja senta. Lineage (NCBI taxonomy): Eukaryota > Metazoa > Chordata > Chondrichthyes > Rajiformes > Rajidae > Malacoraja > Malacoraja senta. The sequence continues at coordinate 131,675 of JAXLNO010004037.1, read as the reverse complement.
ATTTAGTTGAGTTTAGTTTATTGTCACGTGTACCGAGGTACAGTGAAAAATTTTTGCCTGCTATCCAGTCAGCAGAAACACAATACATGGTTATAATTGATTCAATGGAGCAGGAAGATAAGGTTAGGGGTCTGAAGAAGGGTCTCGACCTGAAACGTCACCTATTCCTTCTCTCCAGAGACGCTGCCTGGCCCGCTGAGTTACTCCAGCATTTTGTGTCTCTCTAAGGTTAGAATTCTGACAGTTGAGATGAATCTGATTACTGAATACTGTGTGTCTCCTTCTTGCGTATGGCGTGCACAGCCTAAAGTTGTAGGACAACTTGTTCTATTTGATCTTATTTGTTTGTGCACGTCGGGTTGATTGCATTCGTCGAAACAGGGTGGACCACGTGAAGGTTGCAATCTCCCACCCCAATACTGTGTGTGGTTTCTCTGAACAGGAATTTGTCTTTTGTTTGACACACATACCACGGTGCAATGGAATGCTTTTGCTTGCGTGCTATCCAGTCAAAAACAAGACTATGCATGAGTCCAATCAAGCCGCTCACAGTGCAAAGATAAAGAATAAAGGGTACAATCTTTAGTGCAGCTGCTTCTCGACTTACGATACTTCGACTTACGATGCTGCAAAAGTGACACACATTCAGTAGAAACCCTACTTTGAATTTTGAATTTTGATATTTTCCCATGCTAGCGATATGCGGTACGATACTCTCTCGTGATGCAGGGCAACGGCAGCGAGCTGCAGCTCCCAGTCCGCCACGTCATCACGAGTGTAAACAACTGATTGAGTCTGAAGAAGGGTTTCGGCCCAAAATGTTGCCTATTTCCATCGCTCCATAGATGCTGCTGCACCCGCTGAGTTTCTCCAGCACTTTTGTCTACCTTCCAGCATCTGCAGTTCCTTCTTAAACACTCTACAGTGTACTGGGTTGCCAGTGTGTACTGGGTTGCCAGTGTGTACTGGGTTGCCAGTGTGTACTGGGTTGCCAGTGTCTCCAGTGTACTGGGTTGCCAGTGTCTCCAGTGTACTGGGTTGCCAGTGTCTACAGTGTACTGGGTTGCCAGTGTCTACAGTGTACTGGGTAGCCGGTGTGTACTGGGTTGCCAGTGTCTCCAGTGTACTGGGTAGCCAGTGTGTACTGGGTTGCCAGTGTCTACAGTGTACTGGGTAGCCAGTGTGTACTGGGTTGCCAGTGTCTCCAGTGTACTGGGTAGCCAGTGTCTCCAGTGTACTGGGTTGCCAGTGTCTCCAGTGTACTGGGTTGCCAGTGTCTCCAGTGTACTGGGTTGCCAGTGTCTCCAGTGTACTGGGTAGCCAGTGTCTCCAGTGTACTGGGTTGCCAGTGTCTCCAGTGTACTGGGTTGCCAGTGTCTCCAGTGTACTGGGTTGCCAGTGTCTCCAGTGTATTGGGTTGCCAGTGTCTCCAGTGTACTGGGTTGCCAGTGTGTACTGGGTTGCCAGTGTCTCCAGTGTACTGGGTTGCCAGTGTATCCAGTGTACTGGGTTGCCAGTGTCTCCAGTGTACCGGGTTGCCAGTGTCCCCAGTGTACTGGGTTGCCAGTGTGTACTGGGTTGCCAGTGTCCCCAGTGTACTGGGTTGCCAGTGTGTACTGGGTTGCCAGTGCCCCAGTGTACTGGGTTGTCAGTGTCTCCAGTGTACTGGGTTGCCAGTATGTACTGGGTTGCCAGTGTCTCCAGTGTACCGGGTTGCCAGTGTCCCCAGTGTACTGGGTTGCCAGTGTGTACTGGGTTGCCAGTGTCTCCAGTGTACTGGGTTGCCAGTGTGTACTCGGTTGCCAGTGTGTACTGGGTTGCCAGTGTCTCCAGTGTACCGGGTTGCCAGTGTCCCCAGTGTACTGGGTTGCCAGTGTGTACTGGGTTGCCAGTGTCTCCAGTGTACTGGGTTGCCAGTGTGTACTGGGTTGCCAGTGTGTACTGGGTTGCCAGTGTCTCCAGTGTACTGGGTTGCCAGTGTCCCCAGTGTACTGGGTTGCCAGTGTGTACTGGGTTGCCAGTGTCTCCAGTGTACTGGGTTGCCAGTGTGTACTGGGTTGCCAGTGTGTACTGGGTTGCCAGTGTCTCCAGTGTACTGGGTTGCCAGTGTCCCCAGTGTACTGGGTTGCCAGTGTTTTGTGGATACAGTGCATTGTGTTGTGTGTTTTACATCCCATCATGTCTACAAAACACCCATCCACGTCTCCTGCTTCTGGTGAGAAGAAGAAGAGGAAGGCAATTACTCGAGATGAGCCCAGCATGAAGGCAGCAAGCCAGTAATGGCCATCCCACTATTCTCCAGCCTTATCAGAAGAGAGAGAATGTTAGGTGTATTAAAGGTGACTTACGATATTTTCGATTTACGATGGGTTTATCGGAACGTAACCCCGTCGTAAGTTGAGGAGCACCTGTATTGACGTCCAATAAAGACCGATTAAAGAAAGTTCAAAGGTCGGGAAGGGTCCCGACCTGAAACACGACCAGTCCATTCACTCCCCAGATGCTACCTGACCTGCTGTGATCCTTCAGCACTTTGTGTTTGACCTCATGGATGCATCGACTCTACTGCATTCTCAATAATATTTTATTAAAATATAAATTTTTAAATAAATTCATTGCTTTGCTTGGATGTGGAGTGTAAACCAACATCTGTTAAACCTTGTATCCCCTCTCTCTCCGTCCCTCTCCCACCCTAGTCGTCGTAACAGTTTCACTGTCGTCCTGTTGAGTTTCACTGTCTGTATAACTCGTTATCACCTAGCCGGCCCGCAGCCAACAATGGACCATTGTGGGCTCCACCTTTCCTTGATTTTCTGCATGTCTTTCATTCATTTGTTCTACTTCTCTCTATATCACCGTCCATGTATCTTGTTTCCCTCTCCCCTGACTCTCAGTCTGAAGAAGGGACTCGACCCGAAACGTCACCCATTCCTTCTCTCCAGAGATACTACCCGTCCCGCTGTGTTACTCCAGCTTTTCGTGTCTCTGTGGAAGGGGAAAGTTTGTTTTTAAACGGCAGATCCCACGATTCCTAATGTTAAAAGAAAATGCCAGACATTATGGGCAAGTTGTTGGGTGGAAGAAAAGCTTTAACATTCTCAGTGGGATGTTGCAGAAGTCGATTAACGTGATTGTCACTTCATCCACACTCCCCCGCTGCCCCTCCCCCCCCTCCTCCTCCCTCCTCCCCCCCCCCCCAGGCAGAAATGAGAGTGGGCCTATTACACCAGTGCATCGCGCCACATGTATTAATGCTGTCATGGTGGCGTGTCAGATTTTTGCATTGCCTACAGCGATGCGCTTTTGCTAATTAGTATGTAAAAGAAGAGCAACATCATTTGGCTGAATCACAGAGCTGCCTTTACGATATCACATCATGGTTTGCATTGTGTTAAAATCACACAGAGAAACATTGATCGTTTTTCCCCCCACCATTTTTCTCTCCAGAAAACGCTTCATTCCGCTCCTGCAGGCAGTTCCAAGAGGATTAGTCACCCACTTTCACCTCACCTAAAATAGCCCTGACTGCGATTCTTGGCAGGCCTCGCTACCTTTTAGGGGCATGCAAAGTACAATCGCGCTCCATTCTGTCCACTCCTGGCGAATATCCCACGGACTTCCAGCAGAGATGGGTTGGGAACCCGGCCACGGAATGAATTCATTGCCGGGACGACAGCCTTCGCTTTGCTGTCCGCGCAGCAGTAAACATTTGCAAGGCTCTCCATCCCACCCCACCCCCCCCCCCCCCCCATCCCAGAGGGATGACAGCGGGGAATGATGCTTGATCACGGTGCTGCAGCGGGTAGACCAGTGGCTCTAACACCCATAGTAATGAAGTGTTTTGAGCGACTGGTTATGCAGCATATCAAAAATAGTCTACCTGCCGACCTAGACCCACTGCAGTTCGCCTACAGAGCCAACCGATCCACAGAGGACGCAGTCTCAACAACACTGAACCTCGTACTGTCACACCTTGATCGGAAAAATACTTATGCCAGGATCCTCTTCATAGACTTCAGCTCTGCTTTTAATACAATCATTCCGCAGCAGTTGGTGGAGAAGTTGGAGCTATTGGGAGTTGATGCTGGCACATGTAACTGGGTCCTGAACTTTCTGTCGCAACGGCAGCAGACAGTCAGGGTGGGCAGTAGGACATCAAAAACCATAGCCGTGAGCACTGGCTCGCCCCAAGGCTGTGTCCTAAGCCCCCTGCTGTTTAGTCTGCTAACACACGACTGTACTGCTAGACTCAACAACAACTTCATCAACAAGTTCGCTGATGACACAACAGTGGTGGGTCTCATCAGTGACAATGATGAGTCGGCGTACAGGATGGAGGTGGAGCTGCTCACAGGATGGTGCAAATCCCACAACCTCATTCTCAACGTGGGAAAAACGAAGGAGATGGTGGTTGACTTCAGGAGGGCGGGAAAACAACACCATACACCTCTGCACATCGATGGAGCTGATGTGGAAAGGGTCAACAGCGTGAAGTTCCTAGGACTCCACCTGTCAGATGACCTGACGTCCACGACCAACACCACAGCACTGGTCAAGAGAGCCCAGCAGCGACTACACCCTCTCCGAAGACTACGTAAAGCAGGTCTCCCCACTACACACCTACGAACTTTTTATAGGGGGACAATCGAGAGCACATTAACCTACGGCATCACTTCCTGGTTCGGGAGCTGCAAGGCGTACGAACGGCACCAACTAGACAGGATTGTGAAGACCGCCAGCAGGATTATTGGTGCTCCACTCCCTTTCCTGCTGGACATATACAGGAAGAGATGTATCAGCAGAGCCATCTCCATCATCAAAGACCCCTACCACCCATCCCATCACATATTCTCCATCCTGCCATCTGGGAAGAGGTACCGGAGCATTAGGTGCAAAACCAGCAGGATGCTCCTCAGCTTCTTCCCGCAGGTTATAAGACTGATAAACGGACTTTGTCCCCTGCCAAAGTATCGTGCACCAACCACCAACCTGGACACACTGCAGCAGAGCCACTGTCGTGCCGCTGCCGATCGGAACGCCTGTTGATGTTTAGTAGAGTAGAGTGTTAATTTGTTCATGACATATGTATTTTTACTTCTATTTATTTTTTACTGCACACACTGAAATGGACACTGGTTGAGGAACGTTTTTTTGTTTCCTCTGGGTATGCGAATACTCAGGAAATAACAATAAAGATATACAATACAATACAATACAATACAATAGAGCTGCTGCCTCACGGCGCCAGAGACCCGCGTTCCATCCTGACCACCTGGTGCTCTCTGTGTGTGGAGTTTGTACGTTCTCCCGGTGACCGCGTGGGTTTCCTCCGGGGGCACCGGTGTCCTCCCGCGAGTTTGCAGGTGGTAGAAGCAAAGAACTGGCCCTCGTCCATTGCCAGAGTGAGGCCACACTGCAGGAACAGCACCTCATATTTCGCTTGGATAACTTACAACCCAGTGGTATTAACATTAATAGACCCCAAAAAGCTGCAGTTTCACAGGCAGCATCTCTGGAGAGAAGGAACAGGTGATGTTTCGGGTCGGGACCCATCTTCAGTTTCAGTTTATATTGCCACGTGTATCAAGGTACAGTACTTCTTCAGACTGAAAGTCAGGGGAATTGGAAGCGAGAGATATCGAGGGTGATGTAGAGAGATATAGAACAGATGAACGAAAGAGATGCAAAAAAGTAATGATGACAAAGGAAACAGGCCATTGTTAGCTGTGTGCCAGGTGAAAACGAGTTACAGACAATGAGACTCAACAAGACAACTTTGAAACTGGAATTCTCTCATTTGAAGTAACGTCTACTAACACTCCCCTCCCCCTCCCCTCCCTACCTCCCTTCCCCCTTCCTCCACACTAAAAGTTTAACTAGTTCCCCAGTTGGCGACAACGTATCCCTCTTGAGATCACACCCTCTCTAGTCAAAAATGGGCCTATCAGGAAACCTCCGTGCCTGAGGTCATCTGTTGCTAGCCCTGATTTGTCCTGGTCTTTTCTCGCCACCAGGTGCTGCCTGACCCCCCCTGTGACCGCATGGGATTTCTCCGGGTGCCCTGGTTTCCGCCCACACTCCAAAGACGTGCAGATTTGTAGGTTAATTGGCTTCTGTAAATTGTCCCTAGTGTGTAGGATAGTGCTGGTGCACGGGGCGGTCGCTGGTCGGCGCAAACTCGGTGGGCCAAAGGGCCTGTTTCCACGACGTATCTCTGAACAGGTCTGTAAACACAGTGCTTATCGATAACATTAAAAACTGAAAAATTCAATAAATTAGAAACCCCAATATTGGTGCACAAAGACCGATGTCCATAGTACAACCAAGACAGGTCAGCGTAGAGACAAGGAACTGCAGATGCTAGATTAGCAAGGAAGGAGGATCCCGACCTGAAGCGTCACCTATCCATGTTCTCCAGAGATGCTGCCTGACCCGCTGAGTTACTCCAGCACTCTGTGAAATGTCACCTATCCATGTTCTCCACAGATGCTGCCTGACCCGCTGAGTTACTCCAGCACTCTGTGAAACGTCACCTATCCATGTTCTCTACAGATGCTGCCTGACCCGCTGAGTTACTCCAGCACTCTGTGAAACGTCACCTATCCATGTTCTCCACAGATGCTGCCTGACCCATTGACTTACTCCAGCATGTAGTGTCTTTCCAAGACAGTTCACAGTTCAGTTGGCGTGTGTAGTGTTCAAGAGCCTGTTGGTGGTTGGGAAGAAGCTGTTTTTGAACCTGGACCTCACGGTTTTCAGGCTCCTGTATCTTCTTTCCGATGGCAGGAGTGAAATGAGAGCATGGGCAGGGTGGTGTGGGTGTCTGATGATGTCGGCTACTTGTGAGGGTATTGACCTCAAAGTCAACATTGGCAGAAAGTGGGAACGAAACACTTGCACTTAGAAAGCAACCGTAACGACCTGAAGGAAAATACTCCACGATTACGTAAGTATTCTTGAGCTGTGTCGTCATTGTTGTAATATAAGAGATGTGGCAACCAATTAGTGAACTGTGCACAAGAACAGTGTCATAGAGGCATACAGCATGGAAATGGCCCTTTGGCCCAACTTGTCCATGCGGCCAACAATGTCCCAGCTACACCAGTCCCACTTGCCTGCACTTGGTCCATAACCCTCCAAACCTGTCCTATCCATGTACCCGTCCAACTGTTTCTTAAACAATGGGATAGTCCCAGCCTCAACTACCCCCTCTGGCAGATTGTTCCATACACCCACCACCCTCTGTAGGAAAAAGTTACCTCTCGGATTCCTATTAAATCTTTTCCCCTTCACCTTGAACCTATGTCCTCTGGTCCTCGATTTCCCTCTGTGCATCTACCCCATCCAAGAGACTCTGTGCATCTACCCGATCTATTCCTCTCGTGATTTTGTAATTCTTCTCATGATTCATTTAAACCTGTCCTATCCATGTACCCACACAAATCTATTTGAAATGTTGTGATGATACCTGCCTCAACCACCTCGTCTGGCAGCTCGTTCCATACACCCGCCAACCTCTGAGTGAATAGGTTGCCTCTCCGATTCCCATTCAATCTTTCCCCACTCACCTTAAACTGTGTCCTCTGGTTCTTGATTCCCCTACCCTGGGCAAGCAACTCTGTGCATCCACCCCATCGTCTTCAGGCTGAATTCCTATTTTGACACTAAGAGCATTGATTCAAGATACCCCAGCTAGGAGAAACACCATCAAAGCATTCACTCAGTTACAGGGCGGCACAGTGGTGCAGCAGGTAGAGCTGCTGCCTCACAGCGCCAGAGACCTCAGTTCCATCCTGACCTCGGGTGCTATCTGTGTGGTGTTAGCACATTCTCTGTGCGTTCCCCCTATCTATTCCCCCTCGTGGTTTTACACACCTGCTACAATGTGATGAAAACCAGGATGTATGTGGGGGTGGAGGGTGGGGGTGGGGTAAATTAGACAGGTACGCTCTTCCCCTGCTGCTCAATATACTATCACATTACCCCACATGCTCCTGGGAAGATAGACAAAGAAAGGTACAGCACGGGAACAGGCCCTTCGGCCCACAATGTCCGTGCTGAACATAATGCCAAGTTAAACTAATAGCCTCTGCCCACACATGCTGCATATCCCTCCATTCCCTGCAAATCCATGTGCCTATCACATCCCTGCCACTCCCTCCCTTCCCCCCCTTCCTACATTAAATATCGTCTAACCTGTTCCACAGTTCGCAAAGATAGAAACATAGAAACATAGAAACATAGAAATTAGGTGCAGGAGTAGGCCATTCGGCCCTTCGAGCCTGCACCGCCATTCAATATGATCATGGCTGATCATCCAACTCATTATCCCGTACCTGTCTTCTCTCCATACCCTCTGATCCCTTTAGCCACAAGGGCCACATCTAACTCCCTCTTAAATATAGCCAATGAACTGGCCTCAACTACCCTCTGTGGCAGAGAGTTCCAGAGATTCACCACTCTCTGTGTGAAAAACGTTATTCTCATCTCGGTTTTAAAGGATTTCCCCCTTATCCTTAAGCTGTGACCCCTTGTCCTGGACTTCCTCAACATCGGGAGTAATCTTCCTGCATCTAGCCTGTCCAACCCCTTAAGAATTTTGTAAGTTTCTATAAGATCCCCTCTCAATCTCCTAAATTCTAGAGAGTATAAATCAAGTCTATCCAGTCTTTCTTCATAAGACAGTCCTGACATCCCAGGAATCAGTCTGGTGAACCTTCTCTGCACTCCCTCTATGGCAATAATGTCCTTCCTCGGATTTGGAGACCAAAACTGTACGCAACTGTACGCAAAACTCCAAGATGTATTCCTCTTAGGATCATTGTCCCCAGCAAAAAATCAGCCTATCTGGGAACCTCCTTGCCTGAGGTCATTTGTTGATCGCCTTGATTTGTCCTGGTCTTTTCTTGCTTCCAGTTCCCCCCAACCCCACCCCCCTACAATCAGTCTGAAGAAGGGTCCTGTCCCAAATACTCACCTATCTATTTTCTCCAGAGATGCTGCCTGAGCCACTGAGTTACTCCAGCACCCTATGTCTATCTTTGGCTCTCGAAAAGTCTCTTTAAATCTACCATTGTATCTGCCTCCACCGACCACCCCTGACAGTGTGTTCCAAGCACCCACCATCCTCAGTGTAAAAAAAAAACATACCTTGCACATCTCCTTTAAACTTTGCCCCTTTCACCTTAAAGCTGGGGTCAAGGAAAGAGCGTTCACGTCGCGGCCCTGTTGCCACCAATCTTCCCACCACCTCGCACAAGAAGCACAAGAAGCGACAAGAACGGCTTGCGGCTGTAGAAAGCGACAGCGGCTGTTTGGTTTGGGAACTGCTCTGCCCAGGACAAGAAGGCTCTGCAGAGAGTAGTGCGTTCGGCCGAACGCATTATGGGAACTTCACTCGCCCCTCTGCAGGAACTATACATCAGAAGGTGCAGATCCAGAGCCAACAAGATCATGGGAGACCCCTTCCACCCCAGCAACGGACTGTTCCAGCTGCTACGGTCAGGCAAACGCCTCCGTTGCCATGCTGTGAGAACAGAGAGGATGAGAAGGAGTTTCTTCCCAGAGGCCATTAGGACTGTAAACTCCTATCTCACCAGGGACTAACTTTACTGGACCAATTTACTGTTGTGTGTCTTTTTTAAATTGCTGTTGGTTCTTTTTTTTCCTCCCACAAATATGTAATATGTGAATATGTGATTCTGTTCCATTCTGTTTTGTCGGTTTTTTTGCACAATCCACAAGCATTGTCACTTTTCATTTCACTGCACATCTCGTATGTGTGTGTGATGAATAGACTTGACTTGAAGACAGACACCATTGTATGCAGATGCCGAGAATGTTTGTTCAGCTCTGGCAGAACAACTTCTGATCTTGTGTGTGGACTCGATAAGAAGAACCTTGATAGCCCTGTCCCACGGTGCGAGTTCATTCCAAGAGGTCTCCTGAGTTTTCCCGAGCGGGTACGTCGGAGCTCGGGGACGACCCTTAGCGCTAACGGCAGGTACTCGGGAAGACTCGCTAACGGCAGGTAAGCACGGGAAGACTCGTGAAGAGTTTTCAACGTGATGAAAAATGTCCACGAGAGCCCCGAGTACCGACGAGTGGCCATTACCGTAAATCTCAGAGTTCGAATCAGGGCAAACTCGGGAGAACTCTTGGAATGAACTCGTACCGTGGGACAGGGGTTTAAAGCTATCTACGCCTGCTAGTCTTCTATATTTTTTTAGTTTTCGAGATACAATGCAGAAACAGGCCCTTTGTCCCACCGAGTCCACACCCACCAGCAATCCCCGCACATTAACACTATCCTACACACACTAGGGGACAATTTCCACATACACCAAGCCAATTAACCTACATACCCGTATGCCTTTGGAGTGTGGGAGGAAACCGGAGCACCCGGGGAAAACCCACGCGGTCACGGGAAGAATGTACAAATTCCATGCAGACGGCACCCGTAGTCGAGATCGAATCCGGGTCTCTGGCGTAGTAAGCGCTGTAAGGCAGCATCTCTGCCGCTGCGCCACCATGCCATTCTCTTTGACATTGACTTAGTCTTTGACACTTCCACCCTGGGAGAATGGTTTCTGACTGACTACCCTGGAGGATTACGAGAGATCTTTGTTTAACATCGGAGCTGAAAGAAAGCATCTCTGTTTGAGCTGCACTCCCTCAGTGCAGGTCTGGAAACGGCTAGTTTTGATTCTGATCCTTAGCAGGGCCGCTGTACTAAACTATTTGCAGATGGAGGCACGGCAGCACAGTGGTAGAGCTCCTGCCTAACAGCGCCAGAGACCCGGGCTCGATCCTGACCGCGGGTGCCGTCTGTACGGAGTTTGTACGATTCTCCCTGTGGCCGATGCTGCCTGACCCACTGAGTTACTCCACCCATCACTTGAAGCTTGGTGGAGCTTCCATAAATGTCCTGGTTGCTTTCCCCGTGTTTCCGGGTAGCAAGGTGATTAGTCTGTGTGGAGTTTGCACGTTCTCCCTGTGACCGCGTGGGTTTTCTCCGGGTGCTCCCATTTCCTCCCACACTCCAAAGAAGTAGAGGTTTGTAGGTTAATTGGTTTCTGTAACTTGTCCCTAGTGTGTAGGATGGAACTAGCGTACAGGGTGATCAGTGGTCGGCATGGACCCATTGGGCCGAAGGGCCTGTTTCTACGCTATATCTCTAAACCAAACTTAACTAAATATCTTACATACATGTTCTTGCAGTCTTGATCCCAAAAGATTTGATAGGCTGGAACTGCAGATGCAAGTGTAAATCAAAGATAGACACAAAAAGCTGGAGTTACAGCAGGTCGGGCAGCATCTCTGGAGAAAAGGAATAGGTGACGTTTTGGATGGAGACCCTTCTTCACACATGACCCGAAATGCCACCTGTTCCTTTTCTCCAGAGATGCTATCTGAACCGCTGAGTTACACCAGCTTTTCGTGCCCACATGATTTGTAATGACTGGGAAAGAGTACTGTCAAAAGAAAAAGCAAGTTCGAAGCCAGAAGAGATATATTTTTTCAGAGGCCCAGCGCTGGTGTGGGGGAGGGAAGCAGGCTTGATCCTTTGCAACAGTTTACCGGGGGATGAGTTTAGGTAATTTGAAGATGATTTAGCAGACTCGTGATGAAGATGAGTCTACGCCCCAAGTGCTGTGTGTTATTTAACTTGCCGCATGATGTGATCATGACAATATTTCGCTTGGGTAGCTTACAACCCCCCCCCACCCCCCCCCCCACCCCCCCCCCCCCCCACTCTCTCTCACCCTCCCCCACCCTAGTCGTTCTACTAATTTCACCGTTTGCAAGGAGAGGATGCTTCCATTCGTGGGAGAGTCCTGGACTAGAGGTCATAGCCCCAGAATTAAAGGACGTTCATTTAAGAAGGAGATGAGGAGGAATTTCTTTAGGGTGGTGAATCGGTGGAATTCATTGCCACAGAGGCCGTCAATTGATATATTTAAGGCACCGATAGATAGATTCCTGATTACTACGGGTGTCAGAGGTTATGGGGAGAAGGCAGGAGAATGGGGTTAGGAGGGAGAGATAGATCAGCCATGATTGAATGGTGGCGTAGACTTGATGGGCCGAATGGCCTAATTCTGCACCTATCGCATATGATATTATGATCCTTGTATCCCTCTCGTTAGCCCATCTTCCCCAGCCAACAATGGGCCAAGTTTGTGGGAAGGAACTGCAGATGCTGATTTACACCGAAGATGAAAAGACGACGATGTGAAGGTCGAGACCCTCCTTCAGATAAGACCCGATATGTCACCTATTCCCATCCCCCAGAGATGCTGCCTGGCCCGCTGAGTTACTCCAGCATTTTGTGTCTATCAACCATGGTAATTTGAGTTTCACTGCACCTTAATTGGTGCAGGTGACAATAAACTGACCTTTGAACCTTTGATTATGGACTCCACCCGTCCTCAGGTCATCTGTTGCCAGCCTGTTCGGACCTTTTCTCTCCAGTTCCCACACCCCCTCCCCCCACCACCTTTATCTTTCAGTCTGAAGAAGATTGCGAGAGAACGTCGCGATAGTCCCAGCCTCAACTACCTCCTCCGGCAGCTCGTTCCATACACCCACCACCCTTTGTGTGAAAAAGGTACCCCTCAGTTTCCTATTAAATCGTCCCCCCCCTCACCTTAAACTTATGTCTTCCGGTTCTCGATTCCCCTACCTCTGGGCAAGAGATCTACAGGTATTTCTCTCATGATTTTATACAGCTCTATAAGATCACCCCTCACCCTCCTGCGCTCCATGGAATAAAGCCCTCGCCTGCCTTACAGCTCAGGCCCTCGAGTCCTGGCAACATCCTTCTAAATCTTCTCTGCACTCTTTCCAGCTGTTCTGCTCTTCCACTCCTCACCCCGCCACCTCCTTGCATCCTTGTGATTAATCCAGTCCCATTATATTACCCTCTACACCGTTCGCCCAAAGATTAATGCCTTCAAAAAAAATTCCGCGCTCAATCCTTTTGACCTCCACCCCCTTCGAGCCAGCAGATGAAGTTAATATGAAGTGACCGGCAGTTTTCAAGTAATATTTAGAGGCAGTATTGCCCCATGAGGAGACAGTTAAAATCCCTAATCATTTCGCTGGTAATGAACCTGCAAATACTTTGTTCTATTTCCCATCAACTAAAAGGGACGGCACGGTGGCGCAGCGGCAGAGTTGCTGCCTTACAGCGCCAGAGGTTCAATCCTGACCACGGGTGCTGTCTGTGTGGAGTTTGTACGTTCTCCCCGTGACCGGGTCGATTTCTCTGGTTTGTAGGCTAATTAGCTTCAGTAAGATTGTAAATCGTCCTAGGACGATGAAGGATAGTGCTAGTGAATGAATGAATGAATGAATGAATGAATGTTTATTCGCCAAGTATTCACATACAAGGAATTTGCCTTGCTGCTCCGCCCACAAGTGACAACATGACATGCACTGACAGGTAAGAATGATACATAAAACATTAAACATTAATAATAAAACATTACGGGTACGGGTGATTGCTGGTTGGCACAGACTGGGTGGGCCGAAGGGCCTGATTCCACGCTGTATCTTGAAAACCTAAAGTCTAAAAAGCCTTCCTTCCCTCATTGCTTGCAGCAACTCTTTTCGACATATTCTTTTACACTTCTTGGGGTGGACTAGTAAATAGAATTCAGCAAGGGGGTTTCAATCTTACTTTACTGTAGGCTGGATGGGCATGGGCCCTCGGGAAATTAGTTTGGACAGATTCAAACTTGGAGCCTTGAGGATGTCTCTTGGCACAACGCGCCCACAAACATTGCGGGACCCCTTGGGGAAGTTGCCAGGGTAAGGGTGGGGGAATCAGAAATGGTGCACTGTGGTTAGATTACAGATACAGCATGGAAACAGGCCCTTCGGCCCACCGAATCCGCACCGACCAGCCATCCCCTTACACTAACACTGCCCTACACACACTAGGGACAATTTTACATTCATACCAAGCCAATTAACCTACAAACCTGGACGTCTTTGGAGTGTGGGAGGAAACCGAAGATCTTGGAGAAAACCCGCGCGGTCACGGGGAGAACGTACAAACTCCGTACAGACAGCACCCATTGTCATGATCGAACCCAGGTTTCTGGCGCTGTAATGCTACCGTGCCGCCCGGTGTGGTATGAGTAAATTAACCACACCAAGGTAACAGAGGAAAAAGTTGTTTGTTTACTCCCAGCAAACTGGACAGAACTACTAGTGATGGGAATTACGGACAAAGGGTTAATTACTGCAGCAGTTTTCCCTCTGCAAGGCCACAGGCAAAATCAAGGACCAGTCACTCCCTCTTCTCCCCTCTCCCATCAGGCAAGTGGTACAGAAGTGTGAAAACGCACACCTCCAGATTCAGGGACAGTTGCTTCCCAGCTGACATCAGGCAAATGAATCATCCAAACAACAACAAGAGTGCAGTCCAGACCACCCATCTACCTCATTGGAGACCCTCAATCTATCTTTAATCAGACTCTACTGGACTTGCACTAAACGTTATTCCCCTTTATCCTGTATCTGTGCACTGTGGACGGCTTGATTGTAATCATGTATAGTCTTTCCGCTGACTGGTTAGCACGCAACAAAATGCTTTTCAATTCAAGTCAAGAGTCAAGAGAGTTTATTGTCATGTGTCCCAGATAGGACAATGAAATTCTTGCTTGCTGCAGCACAACAGAATATTGTAGGCATAAATACAGATGTACTTCGATGCACATGACAATAAAGAAACTAAACTAAACCAAACTAAGCAAGCTGTATGATGGTCGTGGCCCACTGCACTTACAACCGCCGGTAATGTAACGTCATCACACAGAGGGTGGAGGAGATAGAGATCGAGCAGCCGGAGGAGGTTGAAGCAGATACTAGAACAACATTTAAAAGACCTTTGGATAGTACATAGATAGGAAACGTTTAATGGGATATGGGCCGAATGCGGGCAGATAGGACTAGCGTAGATGGGGCATCTTGAACGGCATGGGTAAGTGTGTCGATGGGTGCTGTAGAACTACATGAGTGTATGATCAGTCATGAAGGCTAGAAGGCTAGACTGACAGACTGGGACAAAGGAGCAGGCTTGAAGGCTAGACTGACAGACTGGGACAATGGGACCAGTGGGACTGAAGTGCATGAGGTCAGAGAGTCGTGACAGCCATGGTAGAGACTGGAGTTTCCACTCAGCTCAGTCTGATGTGACAACACAGCCAGAGTGAGACTGACCAGACTATTGCAACAGTGCGCATGTTGGGGAGGTTCGCCCATATGTAGCTCAGCATGGATCTCCACCATTGCTCATGGCAGTTTTCAAGTTGGGTGAAAAAGTCTCTGCCAACAGGATTAGTTGAGTATAGTTTATTGTCAGGTGTAACGAGGTACAGTGAAAAGCTTTTGTTGTGTGCTAACCAGTCAGAGGAAAGACAATACATGATTACTATCAAGCCGTCCACACTGTAGAGATACAGGATGAAGGGAATAACGTTTAGTGCAAGATAAAGTCCAATAAAGTCCAAATAAAGATAGTCCGAGGGTCTCCAGTGAGGTAGATAGTAGGTCAGGACCGCTCTCTAATTCGTGATAGGTTGGTTCATTTGCCTGATAACAGCTGGGAAGAAACTGTCCCTGAATCTGGAGGTGTGTGTTTTCACTATTGGCACCCCAAGGTGGAAAGGTGAGAACGACCAACACTGTATATTGCAGTCTTATGTCTCATTGCGTCCATCTCCTTAAAACTCGGCAGGTCAGGCAGCATCCGTGGCGGGAATGGACAGATGACGTTTAGAGTTCTGATGTTGCCGGGACTCGAGCGCCTGAGCTATAGGGAGAAGTTGAGCAGGTTAGGAATCTATTCCTTGGAGCGCAGGAGGATGAGGGGTGATCTTATAGAGGTGTACAACATCATGAGAGGAGTTGATCGGGTCGATGCACAGACTCTTTCAGCCAGAGTAGGAGAATCGAGAACCAGAGGACATGGGTTTAAATTGAGGCTGGAAATATTTAATAGGAACCTGAGGGGTAACTTTATTACACAAAGGGTGGTGGGTGTATGGAACGAGCTGCTGCAGGAGGTAGATGAGTAGGGACTATTGCAATGTTTAAGAAACATTCACACAAGTACACGGATGGGATAGGTTCAGAGGGCCAAATACGGGCAGCTGGGATGAGTGTAGATGGGCATTTTGGTTGGCATGGATGATTTGGGCTGAATGGCCTGTTTCCGTGCTGAATGACACTACACTTCAGATTTAATACATTAGAGATACAGTGCGGAAACAGCCTCTTCGACCTACCGAGCCCGCGCCGATCAGCGATCACCCTGGCACTATCCTACTGAGCACCCAGAGGAAACCCTCGTGGTCACAGGGAGAACGTGCAAACTCTGTACAGACAGCAACCGAAGTCAGGATCGAACATGGGTGCTGTAAGGCAGCAAATCTACTGTTGCGCCACTGTGCCGCCTTGGATTGCTTGGTTGGCGTGGGCAAGTTGGACCAAAGGGCCTGTTTCCACACTGTATGACTCTGTGTGTCATGCCCCAAACTGTCAAAGATCCATGTTCTCCAGAGATGCGGCCTGTCCTGCTGAGTTACACTATGACTTTACGTTTGATTTTAATCTAAGTGAAGTAATTGGGGAAGTTCCCCCTCCTGTGTGTAATGCTGCAGGGAGACTCCAGATCCATTTGAATCACTGTGCCGTAACACAGTGTGATCTCCACGTCCATCAGTCCCTGGGGATACAGTCGTGCTGCAGGAATTCACTTCTCATAACTTCACCCCCCCTTCCCCACTGCATTTTTCTGAGGTAAGGGGACTGCTCTCCGTATATTCTCAAAGTGACAAAGGTGCAACGTGACAAATGAGCAGAAATCACAATATTTTGATGCTTGTAACCGTGTCAGTGAAACTCCAATGTTCACTCGCACAGAGGGAGCAGAACTATTTTCAGATCTTGGCATGTCTAGCGGTAGATTTGGAGCTAAATTTTCCATTCAAATCACAGAGGGGAAAGGACAGGCATTGAAGCATTTAAACCCCTTGCATGTACGCCATCTTGTAGTGGAACTTGCTGACTGGGCAGCACGGTGGCGCAGCAGTAGAGTTGCTGCCTCACTGCGCCAGAGACCCGGGTTCGATCCTGACCGCGGGTGCTGTCTGTCCGGAGTTTGTACGTTCTCCATGTGACCTCGTGGGTTTTCTCCGGGTGCTCCGGTTTCCTCCCACACTCCAAAGACATACAGGTTTGTCGATTAATTGACTTCTGTAAGTTGTTCCTGGTCGGTGCGGATTCAGTAGGCCGAAGGTGTTCAACAAATGTAAGACCTTGCATTCTACGAACAAACCCTTTTAAATGTACCACAAAAGGGGGTATTTGAAAAGGGCCCAGCGGTAGAGTTGCTGCCTTACAGCGCCAGAGACCCAGGTTCGATCCTGACTACGGGTGTTATCTGTACGAAGTTTGTACATTCTCCCTGTGACTGCGTGGGTTTTCTCCGGGTGCACTGGTTTCCTCCCACACTCCAAAGACGTACAGGTTTGTCGATTAATTGGCTTCTGTAAATAGTAAGTTGTCCCGAGTGTGTAGGATAGTGATAGTGTACGGGGTGATCGCTGGTCGGTGCGGATTCAGTGGGCCGAAGGGCCTGTTTCCGTTTTCACACTGTTTCTCTAAACTAAACTAAACTAATGGTAGACAAAAGTGCTGGAGAAACTCAGCGGGTGTGGCAGCATCTATGGAGAGAAGGAAATAGACAACGTTTCGGGCCGAAACCCTTCTTCAGACTAAACTAATATTCACTGTATCTCTCAAGTCTAAAGTCTAGCGCTCTCAAGTCTAAAGTCCCCCCCCCCCCTCCCCCTCCCTCCCATTATATTTCACAGAAGAATCATTTAAAGGGTTAATTGCACAATGATAAAACATGGAACATAGAGGAATCTAGTGCAGGAACAGGCACGTTGGCCCTCTAAACTTGCCCGTTCATGTGCCCATCCAAATGTCTTTTACATGTTGTTGCAGAGTTTACGTCATCACATCAGACCAGAGGAATGTGGCTTTTCCAAGCTTGCACTGAACTTACCCAGAAGGTTCCGATTATCCTCCTCTGGGATATGTGACAGGATTTTCTTCAGAGTGGAATTTTCCTGGTGTCATCCATAGCCATTTGGAGTATTGCGTGCAGTACTAGTCACTGCATTAGAGGGTGCAGATAAGGTTTACCAGAATGCTGCCTGAATGAGAAGGTTTCAGTACAGGGAGAGGTTGGGTAGACATGTAGATTTCAGAATTTTGAGATACAGTTTGGAAACTGGCCTTTCAGCCTACCGAGTCATAGAAAAAAACATAGAACATAGAAAAATAGGTGCAGGAGGAGGCCATTTGGCCCTTCGAGCCAGCACCGGCATTCATTGTGATCATGGCTGATCATCCACAATCAGTAACCCGTGCCTGCCTTCTTCCCATACCCCTTGATTCCGCTAGTCTCTAGAGCTCTATCTAACTCTCTTTTAAATTCATCAAGTGAATTGGCCTCCACTGTCTTCTGTGGCAGAGAATTCCACAAATTCACAATTCTCTGGGTGAAAAAGTTTCTTCTCATCTCAGTTTTAAATGGCCTCCCCTTTATTCTTAGACTGTGGCCCCTGGTTCTGGACTACCCCATCATTGGGAACATTTTTCCTGCATCTAGCTTCTCCGGCCCTTTTATAATTTTATACGTTTCTATAAGATTTCCTCTCATCCTTCTAAATTCCAGTGAATACAAGCCCAGTCTTTCCAATCTTTCCTCATATGACAGTCCCGCCATCCCGGGGATTAACCTCGTGAACCTACGCAGCACTGCCTCAATAGCAAGGATGTCCTAATGTAAAAGTTCGTTAGAAGACAACAGAGTACATCAAACAATTTATCATTAAACAAATCACTCTTTATTACGGTACCGGGAGTAGGGGAGACACAGTCAGTATGGTTACATACTGTTTGTCGCTCTAAGACCCACTCAATGATGGAGAGGGTGAGCTGCCTCAAATTACTTCACACTTCCTCAAATTATGAGACCAAAACTGCACACAATACTCCAGATGTGGTCTCACCAGGGCCCTGTAAAACTGCAGAAGGACCTCTTTACTCCTATGTATACTCAAATCCTCTCGTTATGAAGGCTAACATGCCATTAGCTTTCTTCACTGCCTGCTGTACCTGCATGTTTACTGCTGGTCCGCACCGACCAGCAGTACACTAGCAATATCTTACACACTAAGGACAATTATACAATTTTTACTGAAGCCAATTAACCTACAAACCTGTACGTCATTGGAGTGTGGGAAGAAACTGGTGCACCCGGAGAAAACCTACGTGGTCACTGGGAGAACATGAATGTTCATGATCAGCACAGACATCGTTAGCTGAAGGACCCGTTATTGTGCTGTACTGTTCTATGTTCTATGAATAGCTTTGAAGGTCCTTTTTGGTCTGATGAAGGGCCCTGACCCAAAACGTCACTTTCCATTGCCTCCACAGATGCTGCCTGACTCACTGAGTTCCTCCAGCACTGTGTGCATTGCTCAAGTTTCCAGCGTCTTGTGTCCTATCCTTGCCCTGAATCTTATCCCTGGAATTCTCTGCACCAGAAGACAATGGAGGCCGATTCTCTGGATGCTTTCAAGAGAGAGTTAGATAGAGCTCTTAAAGATAGCGGAGTCAAGGGATATGAGGAGAAGGCCGGAACGGGGTACTGATCAGCCATGATCACAGTGAATGGCGGTGCTGGCTCGGGGCCGAATGGCCTACTCCTGCACCTATTGTCTATTGTCTATTTACCCTTTAATCGGGCAGGATGGTGACGGGATGATCACTTATTCCACAGGGGGAAACGTTTAGATGCTATTAGGCAGCAAATCACCCCATGAAGTTACTATTCCTTTTTCTGCTTTGCCTCTTCATTAAACATTGGAGCCATTGCGTTGTTCTTTGAAAGACACACAGTGCTGGAGCAACTCATTGGGTCAGGTCATTGGGAGAACAGGGATAGGTGACGTTTCACAGAATTCCTACTTCAGACAGATGGAGTAGGGGGGAGAAATCTACAAGAGAGGTGTGGCAGGACAAAGCCTGGCAAGTGATAGGTGGATATAGGTGAGGGGGAGTTTGGCAGGCAGATGGATGGACAAAGGACAGAGATGAAAAGACAAACATGTGAGATAGGAAGATAAGGATAGAAATGGCATAACATTTGATTCTAGGTGGAAGGGGAGGGGTGGAGAAGGGGATGAGGGGTTTACCTAAAATTGGTGAATTCAACTTTCATACCACTGAGTTGTAAGTTACCCGTGAAATATGAGGTGCTGTTCCTCCAGTTCGCATGTGGCCTCATTCTGGCAATGGAGGAGGTCTGGGACAGAAAGGTCAATGTGGGAATGGGAAGGGGAGTTCCAATGGTTAGCAACCAGGAGATCCAGCAGGCCTTGGCGGACCGAGCACAAGTGTTTGGCAAAAGAGTCACCTTGTTCTTTTCTACCCATCGTATCTCACTGATGGCTGCATTGTCAATGTCAGCACTCATCACCACCTCAACACTGAGGTGACCAAGATAAGAAAGGCATCCAACACTGAGTGGAACCAGGGGACCTTATTGAAACTTACCGAATAGTGAAAGGAATGGATGGAGTGGATGTGGAGGATGTTTCCACTAGTGGGAGAGTCTTGGACCAGAGGACACAGGCTCAGAGAAAAGGGACTTACTTTTAGAAAGGAGATGAGGAGGAATTTCTTTAGTCAGAGGGTGGAAAATCTGTGGAATTCTTTGCCACAGACGGCTGTGGAAGCCAATTCAATGGATATTTTTAAAGCAGAGATTGATAGGTTCAAGATTGGTGCGGGTGTCAGTGGTTGTGGGGTGAAGGCAGAAGAATGGGGTTGAGAGGGAAAGATAGATCAGCCATGATTGAATGGCGGAGTAGACTCGATGGGCCAAATGGCCAAATTCTGCTCCTAGAACCCAGAACCAAATTATATTTTATCATCTGCCATAGCTATTGCTCTTGCCCTGAATCCTTTCTGATACACATGTAAAAGGCACAGAGCATTCATCTCTCTATGTCTGGGAATACTGATTGTTGAGCCAATGTACATATTTATCTTCCCAAGCTGAAATAGTAATTTCTGCCCATTCTGCATTAAACGAGTCCTATATTTAGTGTGCCTCTAATGTCCCATACAATTCAAATTTTAGAATGGCACCAATCTTTTTGGATCTTGACCAAGAGTGCTTGATTCTGACTGGGTTTTGCTGCATTTTCTGCAGGATTCAATCAGTTTATTGGGGTCCAACAGCAAAACGTTGCAGATGCTGGAAACCTGTAATAAAATGCTCAGCAGGCCAGGCAGCATTTGACAAGAAAGGAACAAAGTCAATGTTTCAGGTTGATATGATGTTATAAGATGCCAGAGGACCTGCTGACAGCAAACGTAGAACTTAGAACAGCACAGCACAGGAAAAGGCCCTTCGGTCCACAATGTCTGTGCCGAACATGATGCCAAGATCAACACTTATCTGTCCGCACATAATCCATATCCTTCCATTCCCTGCATATCCATGTACCTATCCACAATTCTTTTAAACACCACTATCGTATCTGCCTCCACCACCGCCCCTGGCAGTGCGTTCCAGGCTCCCACCACCCTCTGTGAAAAGAACGTACCCCGCCCATCCACTTTAAACTTTGCTCCTCTTACTGTACCTCAGTAAAAGTGACCCTAAACTAAACTAAACTAAACTTAACTATGCCCTCTATTATTTGTTTTTTCTATCCTGTGAGAAATGTTCTGAATGTCTACCTTATCTATGGCTCCCATAATTGAAAAAACTTCCGTCAGGTCTCCCCGTAACCGTCGGCATTCCACAGAAAATTATTCTGGTAAATCTCTTCTGCACCTTTTCCAAAGCCTCCACATCCTTCCTGTAATGGGGCAAGCAGAACTGCATGCAACATTCCAAATATTCCCAGCAATTTTTGTTTCATTTCAGCTAATCGAGTTATTAGGTGGCTGAGGGGTCTACTCTGAAATACAATAAAGTCCACTAATTATACTTAAGGGCCTGTCCCACTTTCACAAGGTAATTCACGAATTCTCCCGAGTTTTCCTCTTGATTCAAACTCCCCGAATGTTCGTAACGAGTCCGTAGGAGTTCGTAGATATATCATAGCGGCTCGTTAGGCCAGCCGTAGGTACTCGTGGCATCAGGTAAGTCGGGCTGTTTTTTCCAGCCCGATAAAAAATATCCACGAGTAAAAAAATGGTCGGGAAATGGTCGAAATTGCAACTTTTTACTCGTAAGGAGGGCATCGAAATAGTCGTGGTAATTCGTAGACATACTCGTAGGAGTACGTAGGAGTTCATGAACATAGTCGTGGAAGGTCGTAGGAGTTTGTAGATTACCACGATCTTGATTTTTTTTTTCAGGTCCTTTAAACTCGGCAGAGGTTTTGAATTAAGTCGTGAAAGTGGGACAGGCCCTTTAGGGTATGGGTGTCAGGGGTTATGGGGAGAAGGCAGGAGAATGGGTTTGAGAGGGAAAGGTAGATCAGCCATGATTAAATGGCGGAGTAGACTTGATGGGCCTAATTCAGCTCCTATGAATTATGAACTTATGAACTTACATCCGATGTACTTACTCAGCAAATCTATTCAGTAAGGCAGGAGGATCTTGTTCTGTGGGAAGAATTAACCCTTACTAGAATACATTCCACAAAACCCGAAAAAGAAATTGCATCTCTAAAAATAATTTTGCGTTCCTTTGTTCCAATCCAATTATACCCTACCAAGGAACTTCATGATATGGATCTAACATAGTTTGGTTCCCAAGTATTTATAGCAGGCTTTTTGTTTAGAGATACACAGTGGAAACAGGCCCTTTGGCCCACCGAGCCCGCGCCTGCCAGCGATCCCCGCACACTAATCTGCACACACAAAAGACAATTTTACATTTATACCAAGCCAATTAACCTACAAACCTGTTACGTCTTTGGAGTGTGGGAGGAAACAAGAGCACCCGGAGAAAACCCACGCAGGTCACAGGGAGAACGTGCAAACTCTGGAGAGTCAAGCATCCGTAGTCAGGATTGAACCGGGGTCTCTGGCACTGTGAGGCAGCAACTCTGGCGCTGCGCCACCGTGTTGCCCATAAATCCCTAGAAATTGTTTGGAAGGAATATGAATAAGTAAATTATTGAAATTCCCTTGTTATCTTTGACAACCACAATCTATTTTCCCAACAGTCAAACTCAATGCAAACGTTTTGAGTGGGAGGACAAAGAAGCTTAGAATTGGCACTAAATGAGGAAGCAGCATTGGAAGCATAAGTAGTTTTCAAGTGAATAATCAAGGATACCATCTCTCTGCCCACAGAGCATTTTGTGCGTTGGCAGGGGGTGAGGGGAGAGCGCTATGGAAGGGGTTGGAAATCAGCAGGACACAAGCCTCAAGGTTAAACACATAGAAAATAGGTGCAGGAGGAGGCCATTCGGACCTTCGAGCCAGCACCGCTCTTGGACTCTTGGACTGGAAGTCGCAGTGAACGTGCTTTATTCTGACTGTGTCTTGCCGCATTTTCTGCAGGATTCAATCAGATCATTGGGGACTAAAAACGAAATGCTGCAGATGCTGGAAGTCTACAATAAAATGCTCAGCAGGGGCGGCACGGTGGCGCAGCGGTAGAGTCACCGCCTCACAGCGCCAGAGACCCCGGTTCGATCCTGACCAGGGTTGCTGCCTGGACGGAGTTTACACGGTCTCCCTGTGACCTTTCTCTGGAATTTTCACTACAGAGAAATGTGAGGTGTTGCATTTTTGGGAAGTCTAACATGGGCACGACCCAAGAGCGGAACTCGCTATCAAAACATGGAGGGGACGAGGGACACAATTTTTTTCGCGGCCGCGCGCGCATGCGCACACACACACACATGCGCGAGGCTTCGGAGGCTCAATCCAGCGCTAAATGCAGCTCAACACTGCCTGTCTCACCGGGTTAACTACAGCCCTGCCTGGACTGACGGGACACCTGCGCTGCTTCGCCGCATTGGCCATATTTCCCACAAGCCCAGGCAGGACAGGCAGAGTTGAGCTGGGTTTAGTGCTGTTTCTCTGCGCTGGCTGTGGGCCTGGGGGTACAGCTCGCGTCTGACTCCCAACCTCTCTGGCCACCCGTGGGGGGGGGGGGGCACACTCGGGACAGCGCAGGAGAGCCGGCCGGGATCGATCCTGCCTGCGGATGAGGCACAGGTCTGTGCCACGTCTCCCTCCTCCAATCGCCGCACTCTATCCTCAGTCCCACCCCCCACTCCTCACTCCTCCAATCATCGCGCCCTCGATCAGCAGTCCCACCCCCCACTCCTCACTCCTCCAATCATCGCGCCCTCGATCAGCAGTTCCACTCCTCACTCCTCCAATCATCGCGCCCTCGATCAGCAGTTCCACCCCCCACTCCTCACTCCTCCAATCATCGCGCCCTCGATCAGCAGTCCCACCCCCACTGTCTCGCGGAAAGCGGAGATTTTAAAATACGGATCACAAAAACCTGGGGGGGGGATGTCCCCCACCTCTCAAAACATGGGGGGTACGTGTCCCCTCTGGCCCCCCGGGTTTTCCGCCCCTGGCGCCACGACCTACACAGTCAATGGTCGGGCCCAGGGGAGTGTTGTAGAGCAGAGGGATCTAGGAGTGCAGGTGCATGATTCCTTGAAGGTGGAGTCGCAGGTGGATAGGGTGGTCAAACATGTTTTTGGAACATTGCCCTTCATCAGTCAGAGTATTGAAGTATAGAAGAGGTCATGTTGCAGTTGTACAAGATGGTGAGGCCACATTTAAAGCTTTGTATTCATTTCTGGGCACCATGTTATAGGAAAGATATTGTCAAGCTGGAAAGGGTACAGAGAAGATTTACGAGGATGTTGCCAGGACTCGAGGGTCTGAGCTATAGGGAGAGATTGAGTAGGCTGGGACTCTATTTCTTGGAGCGCAGGAGGAATGAGAGATGATCGTATAGAGGTGTATAAAATCATGAGAGGAATAGATAGGGTAGATGCAGAGTCTCTTGCACAGAGTAGGTGAATCGAGGACCAGAAGATATAGGTTTAAAGTGAAGGGGAAAAGATTTAATAGGAAGCTGAAGGGTAACTATTTAACACAAGCGAGGTGTGTGTATGGAACAAGTTGCCAGAGGAGGTAGTTGAGGTTGGGACTATCCTCAGTAAACAGTTAGACTGGTTAAACAGTTAAGCAGTATGACAGGTTTGGAGGGATATGGACCAAATGCAGGCAGGTGGGACTAGTATAGCTGGGATTGGCCGGTGTTGGCAAACTGGGCCGAAGGGCCTGTTTTCATGCTGAATCACTTTATGACTCAGTTTGCTCCCACATCCCAAAGACATGCAGGTTTGCAGATTAATTGGCTTCTGTAAAATGTCCCTAGTGTGTGGGATAGAACTAGTGTACAGGTGATCGCTGGTCGGTGTGGACATGGTGGGCCAAAGGGCCTGTTTCCATGCCAAATCTCTAAAAACTAAAAGATAAGCACGTGCAAAAGAAGGAACAAGGTTGATATTTCAGGCTGATATCATGTTTTATATTGGTTGATATATAGTGAATTTAACCTGGAAAGTTAAAGCTGCATTTCACTATGTCTTTTGTCTGATTTGTCTGCCCATTCAGCATCTGACGCTCCACAGGAAACAATCCAAGTTTGTCCATTCATCTCCCGACAATTATACCTTTAATCCTAGCAGCATTCTGGTAAACCTCTTCTGCACCCCCTACATCCACACCAAAGCCTCCACATCCTTCCTGTAATGTGGCGAGCAGAACTGCACACAATACTGCAAAGGCGGCCTAACTAAAGTCCTATAAACCTGCAACATGACTTCCTAACTCTTACACACAATGCCCCAACCAATGAAGGCAAGCATACCATACGCCCTGTTTACCATACCATCTACTTGTGTTTTCACTTCCAGAGAGACATAAACCACAGGCAATGATGGTCTAATTCTACATGGCCATCGTAGAGTCTGTCCTCACCTTCTCCATCATGGTCTGGTTTGGCTCAGCCACCAAGCACGACACCCGGAGGCTGCAACGAATCGTCCGATCAGCAGAGAAGGTTATTGGCTGCAACCTTCCCTCCATTGATGAACTGTACACTGCAAGGGCCAGGAAGCGAGCGGGCAAGATCATCTCTGACCCCTCTCACCCTGGCCACAAACTCTTTGAATCACTTTCCTCTGGAAGGCGACTCCAGATTGTCAAAGCTGCCATAGCCAGACATAAAAACAGTTTTTATCCACGAGTAGTTGCTCTACTCAACAGCCAAAAATCTGTAGCCTCCCTTTGATCTGGTATTTTGTTGGTTCACATGCTTGATCAATGGTGTTTTATCATTAATGTCTTATTATTATTAATGTTTGGTGTTTTCTGAGTCATTCGTAACTGTCACTGTATGTTATGTTGTTACTTGTGGGCGGAGCACCAAGGCAAATTCCTTGTATGTGAATACTTGGCCAATAAACTTACTTACTTACTTACTTAAGATCCCTCTGTACATCAATGCTGTAAGACTCTTGCCATGAATTGTATACTCTCCCCAAAGATGGAACACAATCAAAGAACAATACCGCACAGGAACAGGCCATTTGGCCCACAATGTCCGTGCCAAACATGTTGGCAAGATCTATTCTTATCTGCTGCACATGATACATATCCCTCCATTCCCTGCATATCCATACGCCTATCCAAACATCTCTTAATGCCAATGGTTGAGAGGAGATCTGAAAGAAGGCTGGTGGAGCTTCTAAAAATGTCTTCCATTTGCAGTTTATTATCTTCGGGATCTCCTTACTGTTTTATCGAATCAACCTCATTTACTTAACACTAAGATTGGTAGGTTAAATGGCCTTTGTAAATTGGCCCTGGTGCAGAGGTGCGTGGTAGAATATCGAGGGGCAAATTAAAAATCGGGATTAATATAGGATTAGTGTGAGTGGGCCAGCATGGACTCGATGGGTTGAAGGGCTGGTTTCTATATTGTATCTCTCACGATGAACACAAAAGGTGGTGAGTGTATGGAATGATCTGCTAGAGGAGTACTATTACAACGTTTAAAAAACATTTAGACAGCTATGTGGATAGGATAGGTTTAGAGGGATATGGGCCAAATGCAGGTAGGTAGGACTAGTGTAGATGGACATGTTGGTCGGTGTGGGCAAGTTGGACCGATGGGCCTGTTTCCACCACTGTATCACTCCATGACAGCAGGCTTGATGGGCCGATTGATTCTGATGAGCTGTATGATTCTATGACTATGAAACTTGAGCAGCTGGGAGAACTCAGACAATCACAGAGAAGATACACACTCTGCACAGACAGCAGTGGGAGTCAGGGTTGCACCTGGGTTGTCGGAGCTGTGGGATTTAGGTTTTAGAGATACAGCACGAAAACAGGCCCTTTGGCCCACCTAGTCCATGCCGACCAGCAATCACCCCTCCCACTAGCACTCATCCTACACAGTAGGGACAATTTACAATTTTACCGATGCCAATTATCTACAAACCTGTACATCTTTAGAGTGCGGGAGGAAATGTGCGCAC
Source organism: Malacoraja senta (assembly GCA_038087875.1). NCBI lineage: Eukaryota > Metazoa > Chordata > Chondrichthyes > Rajiformes > Rajidae > Malacoraja > Malacoraja senta. Next base: position 104,031 of record JAXLNO010004037.1, on the reverse strand, counting down.
CTAGAGAAACCCACATGGTCCCAGGGAGAACGTGCAAACTCCACACAGACTCTAAACACGAGGGCTGATTTGAGGAAGGCAACCAGGAGATTCACAGGTTGATGAACCGCAAATAAAAGACATTTATGGAAGTTCCGCCAAGCTTCAAGTGATAGGGTGGACACAAAGTCCTGGAGTAACTCAGCGGGTCAGGCAGCATCTCTGGAGAACGTGGATAGGTGGCATTTCAGGGTCGGAACCCAACCCTACCCGAAACGTCACCTACCAATGTTCTCCAGAGATGCAGCCTGAGCTGGTGAGTTACCCAGGCACTTTGTGTCCTTCTTGTGTTTTAACCAGCATCTGCAGTTCCTTGTTTCTACTCTTCCAGTGAAAAGCTGGCCGGAGGAGCCCGTCCGGAGTGGGTCTGAGCCTCGTCTCCCGCTCGCCCCCCGTGGACCGGGAACTGGATGGGGGAGAGAGTCGGCAACACCGGCGGATACTGGACAAAGCGGCGCTAGAAGAACCGGGGGGGGGGGGGTCTAACCTCCCGCGTCTTTGAGGTCGGCTGCGGGAGGTGCCCCCCAGGAACGAAGGCTGAAGGCCCGGAGAGGAGAAGGACGACTCGCTGGCGATCTGACTGAGGTGACGGCTACAACGGGCCTTTATGGCCAACTGCAGCCTGCACTGTGTAAAACGGCACCCAAACCCGGCGACCATTGCATATGGACTCAGTGGATGCATGGGGCACTTAATCGGGGATTATCTTTATGTATGGCAACAATCACACTGATCTACAGTATATACAGTGTCACGTGTACCGGTTCTCGACCCGAAACGCCACCCATTCCTTCTCTCCAGAGATGCTGCCTGTCCCGCTGAGTTACTCCAGCAGTTTGTGTCTACCTACACGATTAAAAGAGCCTTTGAACCATTGAAACGTTAGTCACAAGCAGAATGCAGCAGGGAGGGGTCTATTTTAGCTTGGGAAGATAAACATGATCCCCTTCGTAGCCAGGATTTGCTCATTAGTTTTCCCAGGCACAGCGGGTTTGAAGGCTTCTAGCCTTTCATGTGCTTATCAGAAAGGATTCAGGCCAAGAGCCACACTTACAGCAGATAAGATGTCAGTGCGTTGTACTTAACGACTTACATATGAGATGTTGTGTTCAAAATGCGGGCTTAATTCTCGGTGAAGCTGTGGTGATGAATAATGAATAATGTCCACTGGTCTCTTTACAGTCCTTTACATTATCGTGGTGTTGCAGGTTAGAGGGGAAATACGTGATCTAAACAGCAGGCAGGCAGGAAGAGGTTTATGTTTTAGGTTTATTATTGTCACGTAGGCTTTGTTTTGCATGCTATCCAATCCGATCAGATAATACTGGACGTAAATACCATCAAGCCAAACTCAAGTACAATAGGTAGAGCAAAGGGGAAGACACAGAGTGCAGAATATAGTTGTCAGCATTGTAGCGCACCAGATCCCAGGGGCAACATTATCATTCAGTGTAGTCTGTATCTCCAATGAACAGCCAAAGGAAGCTATTGATGTTGATACAATTATGGCTATTAAAACATATATTTAGACAGACAGACAGACAGACAGACAGACAGACAGAGACAACAGACAGACAGACAGACACAGAGCAGACAGACAGACAGACAGAAAGAGAAAGAGAAAGAGAGAGAGAGAGAGAGAGAGAGAGAGAGAAGAGAGAGAGAGAGAGAGAGAGAGAGAGAGAGAGAGAGAGAGAGAGAGAGAAAGATAGAAAGAAAGAAAAAAAAAAAGAAAGACAGATACAGAACATGTATTATATTAACTAGTCATGATCTTTGCATCCAGTTGGAAGTGAGGTCACCATTTTTTTCAGTAACAACTGTTCAGAAAATTGTATTTGCTTTTTTTGCACAAATTCATTTTCACCTACAGTTTACAAGGGCCTAGTTTTGTGGATTAAATCTAGCGGCTTTTAGTCTTGTTTAGTTTAGTTTAGCTTGGTTTAGTTTAGTTTCGAGATACAATATGGAAACAGGCCCTTCGGCCCACTGAGTCCGTGCCGACCAGAGATCACCCGAAAACTAGTTCTATCTTACACACTAGGGACCCGAAGCGTCGCCTATCCTTGGTCTCCAGAGATGCTGCCTGACCCGCTGGGTACAGGGGATCGATGGTTGATGGGGACTCGGTGGGTGAAAAGGGCCTGTTTCCATGCTGTGCCTTTCAATCAAATCAATTCAATCATTCAATCAATGAGCAACATTCACTTTCCCAAAGTAAAACTGAAGCGGAACCCGAGGGTAGACAGTCAGAACCTTTTTCCCAGGGCAGGGATGTTAAAGTCTGGCGGGCATAGATTTAAGGAGCAAAATTTAAAGCCGACGTGAGGGGCACATTTTTTTGCACAGTGAGTGGTGAGTGCCTGGAACACGCTGGCAGGCGTGGTGGAGGCTGATATGATAGTGGGGTATACGATGCTTTAGGACAGGCACATGGATATACAGGGAACGGCGAGATATGAAACACAAACATATGAGATTAGCGTAACTTGGCATCATGTTTAGCACGGACATTGTGGGCCGAAGGGACTTTTCCTGTGCTGTACAGGTGTATGTTCTACGCATTTCCCACTACTTTACCCCTTTACTAGACTTGGTCAAAACAAATTCCATCTCCAATGTCCATTCATTTCTAATACTCTTTCTGTCCCTCCCCTGAAAATGCTACCTAGCCAGACAGAAAATGCTGGAGTTACACCGCGGGGCAGGCAGCATCGCTTGAGAGAATGAATGAATGAATGAATGAATGAATGAATGAATAAGTTTAATGAATGAATAATGGGTGACGTTTGGGGTCGAGACAGTCTGGGGAAGAGTCTCGACCCGAAACGTCACCCAATCCTTCCCTCCACAGATGCTGCCTGTCCCGCTGAGTTCCTCCAGCATTTTGTGTCTACCTTTGGTTTAAACCATCATCTGCAGTTCCTTCCTACACAATGTTGCATAGTCTCCTGCTTTTATCCAACATTTCCCCATTTTAGAAAATCTGATTCCCAATCTCAGAGACGTGTTTGTTACGCTTTGTGGCACTAGGATTTGACAATTTATATAACATCCATCATTCAAAAACATAAAAAGTATTTTTATTTCCAATTAAAACCAGTAACATTCATGTCTCTGACATAATTCATTGCTCTGGAAACAATGCTAAAATGTCTAACAATAGCATCTGAAATAAGAATCGAGATTCCTCCATTTTTTTGACTTGGTATACTTTTCCCGCATTGTGCAGATTTCGAACACAACCTGATTAATTGCTCCAAACCCTTTTATTCCGTGCAAGATGATTCCGCGAAACTGCTAGACAAAATGTTAAGAATGCCCACAGTCCAACAAAGGAACCTTTCACTGCCTTTTCTCAGCAGGAATCTGGGCTGTCATCTGCAGATTCCAAAAGCTTAAAAGAAATGCTTTTAGCATAACCCGTTTCAATTCTTATCTCTTAGCTGCAAGTCAAAGCACCTTAGCATGAGCAGAAGACAAAATCCTCCCTTTCTCCTTGCTCCCTCCCTCCCCTCCCATGCCAGTTACAATTTTGTATGTGTATCCTGTCTCTGTACCCTACGCTGTATCGAGCAAGGGTGCAGAAGGGGCTCGGTGTCGGCTGAGACCACAGACGCCGACTATCGCTTGCCTCGTTAGCATGCAAAGCCGGCATTCGGGCAGCTTCCCCGAGTGAAACTGGAGCAGGGACGGGGCGAGGAATCTGGCTTCACGTGAGCTGATGTACCAAGAGGTGCCCGAGAGCTTCATTCAAAGCATTCCTGCTCCACTGCAGACCAGTAACTGCAAGAAAAGCCATTTTAGAGCCCCATTTACGTTGTTTACAAGCACTAGAAAGGTAAGGCTTCTGCATTGTTAACTCTCTTGAAAGGGAAAGGGAAAGGGAGGTTTACAATTTGAGGTTCACAACTGTGCAAATGTAATAATGACCCGTTGCAATTTTCAACTCTTGACTTTGATTACTGAGAGCAGTTTTTTTAATTTGTCCTTGCGTCTAACATGGATGAATGCTGAAATATTAACTTTACTCTTTTCCTAGCTTGTAGATGTGTGTGTGTGTCGACTGCACTGAATTAATGTGAACAAATTAACTGGACTTAGGCGTGCATGCTAATGTAGAAATGGCATTTATCCCCCCCCCCCATAAATCCAAATATTTGGTTAACAGCTAAAGACTTAAAAAATATTTTCCAATCCTTTCGTAAAATCTCAGGTATTAAAATCCAAACCATATATTGTGGTTTCATGTCAAATCATTAAAAGAATATATAGCATTGTAGCTGACGGCTCCTAAAATGTGGATTGCGGGACCACATTTCAGAAGGTGTGGCGATTTTGTACGCATCACTTACAAAAATCACCCTGCACAGTTTAACCTTGAGAGAGAGGAAGGGTCCCGGCCCGAAACGTCACCCATCCATGTTCTCCAGAGATGCTGCCTGACCTGCCGAGTTACTCCAGCACGCTGTGTCCTGTTATGTAAGCCAGCATCTGCAGATCATATTGTCTCTTCACTTTCAAGGTTAAACAGTGCAGGGTGATTTTTGTAAGTGATGCCCACAAAATCGCCACACCTTCTGAAACTTGGTCCCCCAAACCCATATTTCAGGAGCCGTCAGCTACAATGCTGCACTGTTTAGCCTTGAGAGTGAAGAAGGGTCTCGACCTGAAACGTCACCCATTCCTTCTCTCCAGAGATGCTGCCTGTCCCGCTGAGTTACTCCAGTTTTTTGTGTCTATCTTCAGCTCGGAAGGTTCATGTACAAATGCCTCACTGAAACTGTTCTCTGGTAGAGCAAGAACAACAGGGATCACCAAGGGCCATCATACGCAAGGAAACGGATACAATTACGACTTTGAAAAGACATTTGGATCGATATATGAATAGGAAGGATTTAGAGGGCAATGGGCCAAACTAGCCCAGTATGCCTACGTGGTCGGCAAGGACAAGATGGGCCGAAGGGCCTGTTTCCATGCTTTCATAAGCTCTTTACATTTTATAGGAGTAGAATTAGGCCATTCAGCCCATCAAGTCTACTCTGCCATTTAATCATGGCTGATCTATCTTTCTAATGCTCTACAACAATATGTCTACAGCTCGCTGAAATTGTTAAAGGTGTTCTCCAAATGTAAGTCCTTGCATCCTACAAACAAATCCTTTTAAATGTACCACAAAAGGTTTTTTTTTGAAAGGGGTGGCACGGTGGCACAGCGGTAGAGTTGCTGCCTTACAGCACCAGAGACCTGGGTTCAATCCTGACCTCGAGTGCTGTCTGTACGGAGTTTGTACGTTCTCCCTATGACCGGGTGCGTTTTCTCCGGGTGCTCCTGTTTCCATGAACACTCCAAAGGCATGCAGATTTGTAGGTTAATTAGCTTCTGTAAATAGTAAATTGTCTTTATGTGTAGGATAGTGCTAGTGTACGGGGTGATCGTGTGTCAGCGAGGACTTGGTGGGCCGAAGGCCTGTTTCCGTGCTGTATCTCTCAAGCCTAAAACAAGTTTGGTTACAGGTAGCTGTGCATTACTCACCTGAATAAAAATGAGTAAAGATATGCCTAATGCTGGGGTCATAGGTCAAAGTGTCATACAGCTCGGAATATTGACCTTTGGCCCACCATTGACCATCACTCTCCCAATTATACTCAAACCCATTCATCCTCCACACATTCCCAACACCCCACCCCTCACTGCCCCCCTGCCCAACCATTCTACCACCCACCTCCAAACTATGGTCAATTTATAGTAGCCAATTGACCAACCAACGCACACATCTCAGATCACTGAGGGAAACCTAAACAGTCACAGGAGGAACATGCAGACTCCACACAGAGAGCACTGGAGGTCAGGATTGAACCAGGTTCTTGAAATGGGAGGCAGCTGCTCTACAAGCTATGCCATATTGCTATCCGTGCTTCAATGGCTTAGTTTAGTTTGGAGATACAGCATGGAAACAGGCCCTTTGGCCCACTGTCCGTGCAGCCCATCCAACACCCGTTCACACTAGTTCTATGTTATCCCATTTTCACATCCACTCCCTACACACTAGGGAGCAATTTACAGGGGGCCAATTAACCTACAAACCCGCACGTCTTTGGGATGTGGGAGGAAACCGGAGCACCCGGAGGAAACTCATGCGGTCATGGGGAGAACGTGCAAACTCCACACAGCCAGCACCCGTGGTCAGGATCGAACCTGGGTCTCTGATGCTGTGAGGCAACAACTCTGCCAGCTACACCTCTGTGTTGCCCTGTTCTATTAGGGAATGGAAGGATGTAGATCAGGTGTAGGTGGATGAGATGTGTTTATCTTGACATCAGGTTCAGCACAGACATTGTGGACTGAAGGGCCTGTTCCTGTGCTGTACTGTTCTATGTTCCATTGACATGATGTAGATTAGCAGGCATCCATAGGCCTATACACTGGGCATCAGCAGTAAAGTTGCTGCCTCACAGCACCAGAGACCCGTGTTCGATCCTGACTATAGGCACTGTCTGTACAGAGTTCTGCCTGTGACAGCGTGGGTTTCCTCCGGGTGCTCCGGTTTCCTTCCACACTCCAAAGAAGTACAGGTTTGTAGGTTAATTGGCTTTGGGAAATTATAAATTGTCCCTAGTGTGTAGGATAGTGCCATTGTACGGGGTGATCGCTGGTCGGCGCGGATACAATGGGCCGAAGGGCCTGTTTCCACGCTGTAATTCTAATCTAAACTCTTCTTTACTTCATAGGTTCTTAGGTACTAAGAGCAAAATTAGACCATTCGGCCCATCAAGTCTACTCCGCCATTCAAACATAGTTGATCTATCTCTCCCTCCTTAAGGGGCTATCTCTCCCTCCACTGCGGCGACCTAATCCGCGAGTTCTGGCGAGTTTGCCCTCGACTCATACTTGCAGCATGGTCGACACGAGATCCTAGGAGGTCCTTGTAACTCTTCTTCGTGCTCGAGAGTAGTCCCCGTGTACTCGAGGCCTCAACTAGGTCGCGGCGTATTTTTCAACATGCTGATAAATGCCCGCGAGTAAAAAATGGTCGCCGTGGAAAAAATCGATACTTTTTTTACTCGTAGGTTTAGTCGAAGTAGGTCGTAGTAGGTCGGCATGTTAGTCGTAGGTAATCGAAGGTAGTCGAAGGTAGTCGTAGATAGTCTTCAGCATAGTCGAAGGGAGGTCGAAGGATATCGAAGGAGGCCGTCTTCACTCTCCACTATTCGGTGTCCAATTTTCCCGAAGCTAGTCGAAGCTGGTCTTCAACATAGTCGAAGGAGGTCTTCTACATAGTCGAAGGAGGTCTTCAACATGACATTTTTTCAAACTCTCCTAAACTCTTCTACACTCGCGGATTAGGTCGCCGCAGTGGGACAGCCCCTTAACCCCATTCTCCTGCCTTCATCCCATAACTGCTGACACCCATACTAATCAAGAATCTGTCAATCTCCGCCATAAAAATATCCATTGACTTGGCTTCCACAGCCGTCTGTGGCTGTACTTGGAGCCTGGTGGATTGAAAGAATATGGAGTCAAATATTTAGATGTTCAGTATCTCTCAGCATGGGACAATCAAGCACCTGACATATATTTAAGGTGAGAGGGCAAAGATTTAATAGGAACCATACAGAGGGTGGTGGATATATGGAACCAGCTGCCAGAAGTAGGTACTATACCAGCATTTAAAAGACACTTGGAGAGGTACATGGATAGCAACGATTTAGAGGGATTTGGGCCAAATACAGATAAATGAAACCAGCATAGGTGGCGCACCTTTGTCAGCATGCGCAAGTTGGGCCGAAGGGCGTTTCCCTGCTGTGTAACTCCAGTGGGCCTGTCCCACTTGGCCGTCATTTGCACGTAATTTACGCGACATCATTACGCGTCATGACGCACGCAACGCCTATGTCATCGCACACCATGCGCGCGTAATGCGTACACTGCGATGACATAGGCAGTGACGCGCGGCGTTGCATGATTTTGTGATGTACAAAATCTTCGCGCGCCATCTGTGTGATGCGCAGATGACGGCCAAGTGGGACAGGCCCTTAAGACTCTGTCTCCACATTTTACTCACTTTATCTTGCACTAAATACCCTTTATCCTGTATCTGTACACTGTGGAAGGCTCGATTGTAATCATGTGTTGTCTTTCCGCTGACTGGATAGCAGGAAACACAAAAGCTTTTCACTGTACCTCGGTGCACGTGACAATAAACTAAACTAAACTAAACTAGACTAGAAGTGTTTCAAATCAGGAGAGAAATAGATAAGCTGAATGCACAGAGCGGTTTCCCCAGTCGAATCCAGAACCTGAGGGCCTAGGTTTAATGTGAGAGAGGCAAGATTTAATAGAAACCTTTTCACTCAGAGAGTGGTGGGAATATGGAATGAGCTGCCAGAGGAATTAGTTGATGCAGGTCCGTTATATGGCACAGTGGTTGGTGCTTAAGACCTTTGATGAGTTGGAGACCTGTATAGAAGGGATCTGAAGAGGGAAAGTATTTAGGATTCATATTCCTGTATGGATTACTTTTGAGTTGATCTGAAATGTTAGTTTAGTTTAGCTTAGAGATACAGCGCGGAAACAGGCCTTTCAGCCCACCGAGTCCACGCCGACCATCGATCACCCGTACACTAGTTCTATCCTACACACACCAGGGACAATTTACAGGAGCCAATTAACCTACAAACCAGCATGTTTTGGGCTTGTGGGAGGAATCCGGAGCACCCGGAGAAAAATCAGACAGAACGTACAAACTCCGTACAGACAGTACCCATGGTCAGGATCGAACATGGGTCTCTGGCGCTGTGAGGCAGCAACTCTACCGCTGTGCCACTGTGAGGAGAGCGAACAATCTGAAGCAGCTTCGTGGCTGAAGTACCATCACCGTCCTAAGATAAATTGCACTTGCAGGCAGACCTTCAGCATACGGTGAGGAATGGAATAAATCCTCCTGTGGCAGCCCTCAGCAGATTAGCCGTGTCGGCCCAGACTGCGGAGTTGCAGGACAAGAAGCTGGCTGTCTGAGTGATGGACTGCATCGCTGCTCGGACAGCTGCAACGCCTATTTCCTGCAGCCTTAAGGGAACCGTTCTAACTTCGCTCCCATCACTGCCACAATGCTGGGCCTGTCCTGTACCTGTCCAATGTGCTCACTTGTAGCTAGGAAATTAGGAGAAACTTTAGGAGGGACAATTTACAATTTTGCTGGAGCCAAATAACCTACAAACCAGTGCGTCTTTGGAATGTGGGAGGAAACCGCAGCACCCGAAATCTCGAGTTGATGAGAGGACGGTTCGGGTGCCTGATTACAGCCGGAAAAAAATGTGTAGGAAGGAACTGCAGATGCTGGTTTAGACAATAGACAATAGACAATAGGTGCAGTAGGCCATTCGGCCCTGTGAGCCAGCACCGCCATTCAATGTGATCATGGCTGATCATCCACAATCAGTACCCCATTCCTGCCTTCTCACCATATCCCTTGACACCACTATCTTAAAGAGCTCTGTGATGCTAGAAGACAGACACAAAGTGCTGGAATAACTCAGTGGGTCAGGCACATCTCTGGAGAACATGGATCGGTGACGTTTCTGGTCCGGACCCTTCTTCAGACTGAATGTAGTAAACGTCACCTACCCTTGTCCCCCAGAGATGCTCCCTGGCCCGCTGAGTTATCCCAGCATTTTGTGTCTATCTTCAGCAGAATGAGTGCCATGCCGGCCATATTAAGGGGTGGTTTTGTTTGATTCAGTGTAGTTTAATGTAGAGATACAGTGTGGAAACGGGCCCTTTGGCCCTCTGAGCCCACGACGTCCCTGAGCACTTGCTCTATCCTACACACTAAGGATAATTTACTGAGGATAATTTACAGAATCCTATAAACCCGCACATCTTTGGGACGAGGGAGGAAACCAGAATGCCCGAAAAAAACCCACATGGTCACAGAGAGAACATACAAACTCCGTACAGACAGCACCAGTAGTCAGGATCGAAACCGGGTCTCTGGCGCTGTGCGGCAGTAACTCTACCGCTGTGCCACTGTGCAGAAAATATTCTAGTTTGACTGCTAGAATATTCAGCATGGACATTGTGGGCCGAAGGGCCTGCTCCTGTGCAGTATTGTTCTATGTTCTAGTTTAACGGCATCATGTTCAGCACGGACAATGTGGGCCGAAGGGATAGTTCCTGTGCTATTTTGTTCTTTGTTCTATGCACCAAATGTGCTGTATATCAATGGCTTTCAGCAGGACACAACAAAGCTAAGACATTACGATATAGCACTTCAATCCCGACTGACTGTCGTTGCATTTCTAAGCAGTTTGTCTCGAAAGAAAGGGGCCTCAACCTCTTGAGTATTTTCCCAAAGAATTTCCTGGCGGTCCTGACATTGTTGTGTGTTTTATCTTCCGCACACCCCTGTCCTATCGCCGCATCCTTCATATTGTGTGGAGAACTCAACTGTGCCCATTCACCTCCTCACAATGGATCTCAGTTCTAAATGTCATGGCAACAGAATGGTCAAGGTAGTCTAACTGTGGTAGTTACACACAAATAAGACGCAACAGTGCCAGAAGGAGGAAAGAACCCCCCCCCCCCCCCCCCAAAATGTGTGACGGCCATTTTGAAATGCCCAGCGATTTAGATAAGAAACATGTGATAAAATGTGTTTCAATAAAAGAGGCACTCTCGTATCACTCCTACCTCGGGGAAAGGTATAGGAGTTTGAAAACTGGAACGTCCAGGTTCAGGGGCAGCTTCTTCCCTTTCAACCACCAGGCTATTCAACACCACAACCTCCAAATGAGTCTGAAGAAGGGTTTCGGCCCGAAACGTTGCCTATTTCCTTTGCTCCATAGATGCTGCCTCACCCGCTGAGTTTCTCCAGCACTTTTGTCTACCTCCAAATGAGCTCCAAACTACATATACTTGGGGGATAGACACAATGTACTGGAGTAACTTAGCGGGTCAGGCAGTATCTCTGGAGAAAATGCATAGGTGACGTTTTGGATCAGGTCCCTTCTTTGGACTCTGATGTCTGAAGAAGAGTCTCAAGCTGAAACGTCACCTATTCCTTTTCTCCACAGATGCTGCCTGATCCAGTGAGGTACTCCAGCACGTTGTGTCTATCTTTGGTGTAAGCCAGCATATGCAGTTCATTTTTATTACATATACTGGATCAACTGGGTCCCGTTCCCCAACTTAAGATTCCACCACTCCCCTGCCTCCCACAGCCACAGCAATTTAATAACATTAAAAAAAATTCCAATTCACTTCACGTGCCTGCCGCACCACTTCCAATTGTAATACCAATTCACCATCCCCCTCCTGTTCAAGCACTTGCTGCCAGGAGCTGGAGTAAAAGGCCTGTCTCACGAGTCTGCGGTCATTGGCGGCGTAACGGGAAGAATCTGCCGCCATAGACCGCGCACTCGTGAGAACGCACAATTCCGGGGCCGTGCGGCGGTGTTCCCAACACCGCACGGTGCTAAAATAAAACCTACACTGTTGAAAACTATATTCTTACCGCACAACCTCCACCAGTGATGCACGAGTGCCGCACGGCCGCCCACACGGGCCGCCGCCAGTGTGGCTCGAGCGCCGTGGGTCAAACTTCCACTGCCACAGCCTCCGCCAGTGAGGCACGTGTGCGGCACGGCCGCAGGCACAGCCACTGCTACAGCGCCGTGATCAGGACGGCCGCCGCCACAGCCGCCACTAGTGAGTCACGTGCGGCGGGCCGACGTCATCGCAGTCGGCCCGCCCTTTTTTTTACTTACCGCAAGCACGTGGGACCAGCCGTATTTGAATTACTCGGCCCCCGCGCAGCATCCGTGCGGCGCTCCCATGGATAGGCTCGGCGCTCTCGCCGTTGCCGTGCGGTCCCTGCTACCGGCGACGCCGCGCTTCACCGCCGATGACCGCAAACAGGTAAGACAGAGCCTTTAGTAACATTGTTGCAAATGTCGGGTGGAGGACTGTGAGATCCCATTATGAGGTTATAGCTCCTGTTCAGGTGAAAACTTGGTGGAAGCACAGAGTGTTCCTGGATTGCAACTTTGTATGGAAGTTTCTTGCAAGCTGGGCCAGCAAGGATTTAGCAGTAAAAATCTTTTTAAACTTGAATTTTTAAACTTAAAATCATGAATAACTTGTGAAATATAACATCAAAAACGAAGGAAACGTGACAGGAACGACCACGGAACAATGGTGAATAAGGTGGTGCAAAAATTTTAGCGCTACCTGTATACCGTTTTGGCGTAGTTCCAGGATCACATGGAACAACAAACACAAACAAACAAATATAGATTGAAACAAGATGAGAGTTTTAGTAATATATAGATAAACTTGGAGGCATTGTGTTTGTCTTTGCACTATTTTTGTTATATATATATACATAAACATATAAAACATATGTAGATATAAAACACACAACACACACACTTCTATATATATATATACACACACATCTATACATACAAATATATATATATATTTCATTCACTGTGATCATGGCTGATCATCCACAATCAGTACGCCGTTCCTGCCTTCTCCCTATATCCCTTGACTCCGCTATCTTTAAGAGCTCTATCTTAACTCTCTCTTGAAAGCATCCAGAGAACCGGCCTCTACCACCCTCTGAGACAGAGAATTTCACAGACTCACAACTCTCTTGTGTGAAAAAGTATTTCCTCATCTCCGTTCTAAATGGCTTAAGGGTCTGTCCCACTGTACGAGGTAATTCAAGAGTTCTCCCGAGTTTCCCCTGATTCGAACTCGGAGAATTACGGTAATGGCCGCTGGTAGGTACTCGGGGTTCTCGTGGACATTTTTCAACATGTTGAAAAATCTTCACGAGTCTTCACAAGCTTACCGTGTTTCCCGAGTACCTGCCATTAGCGTTAGAGACGTCCCGAGCTCCAACGTACCCGCTACGTACATTCTACGTGCTTACCACGAGTTTTGATTTATTTTTTTACTCGGTAGAGCTCTTGAATTACCTCGTACAGTGGGACAGGCCCTTTACCCCTTATTCTTAAACTATGGGCCCTGGTTCTGGACTCCCCCAACATCGGGAACATGTTTCCTGCCTCTAGCGTGTTACATCAATAGACACAAAAAGCTGGAGTAACTCAGCGGGTCAGACAGCACCTCTGGAGAAAAGGAATACTGTCGGTGACATTTTGGGTCAAGACCCAAGTATACAGTATATACATACTGTTTTTTTCTTATTCATTGTGGATTTTACAGAGTATGTTTACATATCTGTTGTGCTACTGAAGTAAGAAATTCATTGTTCTGTTCCGGGACATATGACAATAAGATACTCTGGACTCTTGGAAACAAGTTGCTGAATGAAGGCACTTTGCCTCTCCCCAGTACAGAAGGCTTGCAAGGTCTGTGGATTTCCTGAGGGGAATAGTTAGGAAATTATTGGATGACTGGATGACTAACGACTTGAAAGGCTGCCCTCTGTGCATACATGCTCTCTATGATTGAGTGACCCATTCCGCAAAGTGCTGCTTAATTTAGCTTCAGAGAACATGAATGATTTATACGGAGGGACACTCGTTCGTCAGTGTGGAGTCAGTGCAATTGCTTTCGGGACCATGTTTGCAGAAAACCACGTCAATGCTGCCCGCTGCTTCTGCTCAAGCAAGCACAAAGGACCAGGGTTGGCGGCAGTGAAGCAAACACAACAGACATCTCTCTACCCAGACCTCAGGGCTTCGCGATAAAAGGCGAGGACTTAAAGGTGCCAGGACAGATTACCTGCGCCTCACTAGAAAGGCAGACTAAATTACTGGGATCAGTACACTCCACTAATTCTCAAGTCGAAAGTAAGGTCGACTGCAGAGAATTGTGGACGCAGCCCAGACCATCGCACAAGCCAACCTCCCTTCCATTGACTCCATCTACACCTCACGCTGCCTCGGCAAGGCCAGCAGCATAGTCAGGGACGAGTCGCACCCCGGCCACTCCATCTTCTCCCCCCTCCCATCGGGCAAAAGGTATAGAAGTGTGACAACGCACACCCCAAGATTCAGGGACAGTTTCTGTTCAGTTGTTATCAGGCAGCTGAACCATCCCACCAACAACTAGAGAGTGGTCCTGAGCTACCACCTACCTCATTGGACTGTCTTTGATTGAACTTTATTGGACTTTATCGTAGACTAAATGTTATTCACCTTATTCCCAGTGTACCTGTACACTGTGGACGGCTCGACTGTAATCATGTATTGTCTTTCCGCTGACTGGTTAGCACGCCACAAAAGCTTTTCACTGTACACGTGACAATAAACTACATGCAACTCAAGGTCTGTGAAGCTATTTACTGACATTAAAATAATGGTCTGGTCTGCAAAGATAACTGCTCATTAATAGGATGATTGATCTTCGAAAACATGATGTAGTAGAAAACCTCCAAAAGCATTCTCGGGAAGAACTGTGATCTGTTTTGGAAAGTAGAACATAGAACAGTGCAGAGCAGGAACAGGCCCTTCGGCCCACAATGTCTGTGCCGAACATGATTCCAAGACCAACTCTTATCTGCCTGCACATGATCCATATCCCTCCATGCCCTGCAGATCCATGTACCTATCCAAAAGTCTCTTAAATGCCACTGTTGTATCTGCCTCCACCACCGCCCCTGGCAGCTCATTCCAGGCACCCACCACCCTCCGTGAAAAAAAGTTGCCCTGCTCTTCTCCTTTGAACTGTGCCTCTCTCACTTTAAACATATATCCTCTAGTGTTTGATACTTCCATCCTGGGAAAAAGGTTCTGACTGTCCACCCTTGCAATGCTTCCCATAATGTTATATTTGACTGCAAAGGGCACAAAATGCTGGAGTTACTCAGCGGGTCAGGCAGCATTTTTGGAGAACATGGATGGATGACACTTCTTCTGACTGGTCTCTCCTCAGTCTCCACGCTCCAGAGAAAACAACCCAAGTTTCCGCAAGCTTTTCTTATTAGCTCCTTGTAGCTAATACCCTCAAATCCAGGCAGCCTTCTGGTAAACCTTCTCTGCACCCTCTCCTAAGCCTCCACATCCTTCCTGTAATGTGGTGACCAGAACTGCACACAATACTCCAAACGCAGCCTATTTGTGCTAAATTGTCGACTAAGACCTCTCTGTCTCTCGAACAAACATTAATAGTAACTATGTAGAAACACGGAACTGCAGATGCTGGTTGATACCAAAGATAGGCACAAAGTGCTGGAGTGACTCAGCGGGTCAGGCAGCATCTCTGGAGAAAAAGGATGGGTGACGTTTCGGGTCGAGACTTCTTCAGGCTTCAGAGTGGTAATTAACTCACCTGGACAAAAGGCAAGCGATGCGAAACTGCACGGTGGGTTTGTCAACGTGTCACTTCTGCACAGTGCATTTCCTACCCTCAAGAGGATATTGAATTAGCCGTGTTTGGAAATGGCACACTTGTTCAGCTGCAAACTCTGACTTAAACCAGGTCGCCCATCAGAGAACGGGGCGTGGAGAAGATGTTTCTTCTCATGGGAGGATCTAGTCGGGAGTCAATAGAGCCATGTCAAGAGTGTGTAATTGTCACATGTACCGACAACGGATCAATGACATTCTCACTGAAAGCTGCTTAACAGGCCGAGAACTAAGGGCACTGTTTAAACATAGAACATAGAACCACACAGTCCCTTCAGCCCACAATGTCCATGACAAACATGCCAAATTAAACTATCTCCTCTGTCTCCTCGTGAACCATATCCCTCCATTCCCTGCATGCCCAAGTGCCCGTCGAAAAGCCTCTTAAATACCATTCCAGGACAGGTTATTAAGGCAAATTGATTCAAATCAAGGATTAGATTGATGAGGTGGCAAAACAAGTAACCTGCTGAGTTACTCTAGCACTTTGTGCCCTTTTGTGTGTTAATTAGCATCTGCAGTTCTTTGTTTCAACATGGAACATAGAACAGGACAACACAGGAACAGGCCCTTTGGCCCACAATGTTTGTGCCAAAGCATGATGCCAAGTTAAACTGACCTCCTCTGCCCGCACGTGATCCACATCCCTCCATTCCCTGCATATCCATGTGCCTCCGTAAAAGCCTGTTAAATGCCACTGTTGTGCCTGCCTCCACCACCACCCCTTCAAGGCGAAGACGGGGTAAATTTGGTTCTTTCAGCGGGTTGTCCGTATTTGAAATTCTCTCCCTTAAAGGAGGCCGGAAGCAGAATCTCTGAACGTTTTTTTAAAGATGGGATTAGATCTATAAGTAAGGACTGAAAGGTTCACGTTCACCAGTTATAGGAGTAGAATTAAGCCATCCGGCCCAGCAATTCTACTCCGCCATTCAATCATGGCTGATCTCTGCCTCCTAATCCCATTTTCCTGCCTTCTCCCCATAACCCTAGGTTACTGGGCTAGGCAGGAGAATAACTGTGGGAGCAGTCAAAATCTCTGTGACTTTACTGATTAGCATAACAGGCTTGAGGGGCAAAATGGTCTCTCTTGTTTTCAATTCATATGAATTCAACAAATCCCATTCCGCCATTGGAATCATGAGAGGAAATGGTCGAGAGCTTCAAGTTCCTTGGCGTAAACATCACTAACAATCTGTTCTGGGCCAAAACCAACCACATTGAAGATTCAGCCAAAAAGCACACCAACGCCTTTACTTCCTCCACCATGAAAAACGTTGCCGCTCAGCTTCCTGTTAAATCTTTGCCCCTCTCACCTTAAATCTATATCCTCTGGTACTTACTTACCTGCAGTATAGGTAATAGGTACCTACAAATGGCCAGCACATACTATCACAGAATGTATTGAAAACATTGACATGCCTGCTGTTATGCAGCAAGACATAAGAGGCACAGCGGTAGAGTTGCTGCCTTACAGCACCAGAGACCCGGGTTCGATCCTGGGTGTTGTCTGTACGGAGTTTGTACGTTCTCCCTGCCACACTCCAAAGACGCGCAGGTTTGCAGGTTAATTGGTTTCTGTAAATTGACCCTATTGTGTAGGATAGTGCTAGTGTATGGGGTGATTGCTAGTCTTTGCGGATTCGGTAGGCTGAAAGGCCTGTTTCCACACTATATCTCTAAACTAATTTAAACTAAATATTTACACCTCACACAAAGCGAGTGAAGTAAATAAATCCTGGCCTTTTCTCATGAGGAGAGACAGCTTGCTTCTCCTGTTAAATATAAAGCAAGGGTGGTTGGTAAACTTCCTTCCTTCCATTTACATAGAAACAATGACAAATATTATTTTCATTACTTAGCCTTTGAGTGCCCAGAAGAATAATCCAGAGCAAAGGGTGCCAATAAATGAATGTCCATGCTATCAAATATCGTCGACCAACCTATTTCTTTGTAAATCACGTATTCTGCCACGATACCAGATAATTTAGTGCACAATAAAATTGTTAGTTTTGTCACGTTTCATAATTGCAACATTCAGAACAGTTTAGTTTAGTTGATTATTATTTTGCCATGTGCACCGAGGTACAGCAAAAGCGTTTTGTTGCGTGCTATCCAGTCAAGGGAAAGACTACACATGATTACAATCGAGCTGCCCACAGTGCACAGATACAGCTTAAAGGGAATAACGTTTAGTGCAAGATAGTCCGATGAAAGATAGTTCAAAGGTTTCCAGTGAGGTAGATGATAGGTTAGGACCGCTCTCTCGTTGGTAATAGGATGGTTCAGTTGCCTGATAACAGCTGGGAAGAAACTGTCCCTGAGTCTGGAGGTGTGCGTTTTCTCACTTCTGTATCTCTTGCCTGATGGGAGAGGGGAGAAGAGGAGATCGGGGTGAGACTGGTCCTTGATGATGCTGGTGGCCTTGCCGAGGCAGCATTTAGTGTAGATGGAGGGAGGTTGGTTTGTGTGATGGCCTGGGCAATGTCTTCACTTTACCATTTCCTTTGAATCTTTTGTCTGAGGCGCGAGTTGTGTAAGGGGTCTGAGTTGTGTAAGGGGCCCAGTTTAGTTTAGTGTTGTTTAGTTTAGACATACAGCAGGGAAAACAGACCCTTCAGCCCACCAAGTCCATGCCGACTTTCCATCACCCGTTCACACTAGTTCTATGTCATTCCACTTTCTCATCCACTCCCTAGAGATTTAATTGAGGCTTTATAAGGCAGTGGTCAAACTGCATTTGGAATTTTGTGAACAGTTTTGGGCCCCAGATTATGAGAAGGATGTGCTGGCCCTGGAGAGAGTCCAGAGGAGGTTAATGAGAATGATCCCAGGAATTAGTGAGTTAACATATGATGAGCGTTTGACAGCACTGGGCCTGCACTCACTGGAGTTTATAAGAATGAGGAGGGACCTCATTGAAACTTACCGAATAGTGAAAGGCCTGGATAGAGTGAATGTGGAGAGGATGTTTCCACTGGTGGGAGAGTCTAGGACCAGAGGCAATAGTCTCTGAAAAAAAGGACGGAGATGAGAAGGATTTTTTTTAGTTAGATGGTGGTGAATCTAAGGAATTCATTGCCACAGACGGCTGTGGAGGGCGTCAATGGATTTTGTAAGGCGGAGATTGACAGATTCTTCATTAGTACGGGTGTCAGGGGTTATGGGGAGAAGGCAGAAGAATGGGGTTGAGAGGGAAAGATAGATCAGCCATGATTGAATGGGAGAGTAGACACGATGGGCTGAATGGCCTAATGCTGCTCCTATATCATATGAACTGTTTTACTTTAGTTTAGAGATACAGCGCGGAAACAGGCTCTTCAGCCCACCAAGTTCGCACCGACCAGAGATTCCCACACACTAACACTATCAGGGCTCGAAATTAACGGTTGCCCGGGTGCCATTGGCCACCTAATGTCCCGCCGGGCAACCTAAAAGTTGTGTCATTTTGCCCGGCTTGGCAAGCACCCGGGACATCTGCCGTTCAACTCTGAGCGGGGCCCCCTCTCTATCTCTCTCTGTCACTCTTCGTCTCCGCCCGCCATCCGTATCCGTGTCCGGGCAGCCGTGTCTCCGGTCTCCGTTCTCTGCTCTCCGCTCTCCGGCCACTCCTCATCCGCCGGCAGTGCCGGCCGCCTTGCACATGCGCATAACCACGGCCAGCACATCATCGGCCGCCCTGCAGATGCGCACTGCCATGGCAACTGGTCGGCGCCGGGCACTTTCTCCCTCCCTTTGCATTGTGGGAGATCTGGCCGCCATTGCTGTCCGGTCGCCGCCTCACTGCGACCACTGAAAACCAACGCAGAATCACTCCCTGGAGCTGGAGTAACTCCCTGGAGTAACTCTTGCTTCTGGTTTCCTGGTCCTCCAAAAATATTCTAAATGGAATTTAAACTGGAGGTGGTGGAGGGTCCATCACCAAACTCCAAACTCTGAATAATAACAGCCTATTGCATTTTATCTGTTGATTTATTGTGTATATATATGGTCTATGGTATATAAACACACTGAACTTTTATCTCCTGTTCTGTATTATGTTTACACATTCTGTTTACACATTCTGACTCATGACAATAAAACTCTCTTGACTCTTGACTTGGACTTAAGCAAAAAAGGGTTCTTGGGAAATAAGAGCCACCTTAAATTTAGTTGCGTCTGGTTGGGTAACTATGGTAGGGTGAAGGCTATTCCATGCTTTAATTGTGCGAGGGAACTCTGGATAGAAGGAATTGGGTGACGTTTCGGGTAGAGACCCTTCTTTAGACTCCCTCTGGTTTTAGTGATTTTAGTTTAATTTAACGATACAGCGTGGAAACAGGCCCTTCGGCCCACCGAGTCCACGCCGACCACCGATCACCCGTACACTAGTTCTATCCCACACATTAGTGATGTAAGTCAAGAGTCAAGAGTGTTTTATTCTCTCACGTCCCAGTTAGAACAATGAAAAACTGTCATTTGGCAACCTAAAAAGCTGCCAACGTTGCCCGGCTGACAACAGAGAAAAAAGGTTAAGTGAGAGCCCTATATATCGGGGTGAGACTGGTCCTTGATGATGCTGGTGGCCCTGCCGAGGCAGCATTAAGTGAGAGCCCTGACTATCCTATACAGACTTGGGATAATTTACGCTTATACCAAACCAATTAACCTACAAGCCTGTACGTGTTTGGAATGTGGGAGGAAACCGAAGATCTTAGAGAAAACCCACGCAGGTCACAGAGAGAACGTACTAACCATTCAGACAGCTCCCATAGTTCGGATCGAACCCGGGTCTCTGACGCTGTAGGCAGTAGCTCTACCGCTGCGCCACCGTGCCGCCCCACTTATGAACTAAACAAAAATTCTCTCTTTACAAATAGGTAGCCTGCCTGGTGTGAAGAGAATTTGAAGCTGCAGTCTTATCCATCATTAGTGTTTTTATCAGTGTGTTGTACATCTCCTCATCGCTCAGAGCTATTAAGCCCACCAGCTGTCTCACATCTTCCTTCCCTGCAAAATTCCCCAGGAGATTATCGGCGCTGCAAATTGCAAGTTACTTAAGACTGTGCCTGGTGCCCCGGAGTCTTTCCTGCGACACATTTTCCAGGTGTTATTCGTGCTCCGTTCTCTGAACGCCTGGTTAGTCTTGTCTCCGCGTTTAGTTGCTATTTATATCTGACTGCCTTGCTCTTCGGGGAACAATAATGTGAAGGTTGGCTCGTTCCTAATTAAGAATCCGTGCCCACTTGGACGCTCCTGCCTTCAAATGCAGATATCTGCACCTGACAGAGGCACTCGCGGAGGCACCATGCCCTCAAGGCGAAACATGCCAGCCTTTGTTTTCTGAAGCAGGACATCGTGTGTTCTTGCTTTGAATACCCAAGTAAAAATAAATCCACCTATTCTGGTCGGCATCTGAGATTCACTTAATCCAGGGAGGAACACAAACTAGTTGACAATTGGTTCAATTCATTCTGAGCACTGTATAGTAAACCCTTGTTATAACAGACCGTGGAGGGGGGTGGAGTGGGGGGGAGGGTAAGTGGTGTCCGTTAGTGTCGATTGTCCGCTCTAACAGAGTAAGAGATTATCATTGCATTAGTAGAAACAAACAACTGCAGTTGCTGGTTAATACATAAACGGATACAAAGTGCTGGAGTAACTCAGCGAGTCAGGCAGCATCTCTGAAGGGTCGAATGGCCTCCTGCACCTATTTTCTCCGTTTCCATGAAGAAGACTTCAGCCTGAGTTTGTTGAAGGGCTCCAATCCAGAACATCACCCATCCATGCTCTCCAGGGATGCTGCCTGACCCGCTGAGTTACTCCAGCACCTTGTGTCCTTTTGTGTATGAACCAGCATCTGCAGTTCCTTATTTCTACAGAATGACAACTTGGTCCTTTATAGAAGGGGTCTCCAAACTCTGGCCCGCGGGCCACATCCGGCCCGCCACGAGATTTTATCCGGCCCGCAGCAAGCTCTGAACGCGTTCCGTGTGGCGGGCTATTTAGCGGGTTCTGTGGTAGCGTGGGAACTTACACGTCAGTTTGCCGTAGGCTATCAAGTTGAGGGTTTGTGTGCAGCTGCTGACAGGTTACTGTTAGTTGTACGTGACTAATACCCAGGGTGCCGTGCTGCCGGAGCTCACTGGAGCGCCGCTCCCGCACCTCTGTAAAAAAAGACAAAATAAACAGCGGGGTGTGTTGTCGGGGTAACCTGGTTAAAAGAGGGTGGATGGGAAGATCCATCACTACTGAGGGTCCCTGTAGGGAGGGGCAAGGAGCACTAGAACCCAGCAGAGCCAGACCATGTGCTGTCTGCATGGTGGAGGTTGTGGGCCTGGTGCTGAGCCGGGAACTCTGGTGAGGTGACGGCTCTGGCCCGCTGGTGGCTGGTGGAGAGGTGAGGGTTGGCGGAGTCACTGGTGGAGGCCCGTGGGGGGCTGGAGTAGAGATACGGGTCGGCGGCAGCAGCGTCGGTGGCCCCGGGGAGACAGTGAAGAATGGCAACAGCGGCGGCCCCAGTGAGTGTGTGTGTGAGTGGGTGTGTGGGTGTGAGTGAGTGTGAGTGGGTGTGTGTGAGTGTGAGTGGGTGTGTGTGAGTGAGTGTGTGTGAGTGAGTGTGTGTGAGTGGGAGTGGGTGTGTGGGAGTGGGTGCGAGTGGGTGTGTGTGAGTGGGAGTGGGTGTGAGTGGGTGTGTGTGAGTGTGAGTGGGTGTGTGTGAGTGGGTGTGGGTGTGAGTGGGAGTGGGTGTGAGTGGGTGTGTGTGAGTGTGTGTGTGTGAGTGGGAGTGGGTGTGAGTGGGTGTGTGTGAGTGTGAGTGGGTGTGGGTGTATGGGAGGGTGTGAGTGGGAGTGTGTGAGTGTGAGTGGGTGTGCGGGTGTGAGTGAGTGTGTGTGTGTGTGAGTGGGTGTGTGGGTTGGTGAGTGGGTGTATGAGTGGGTGAGTGTGTGAGTGGGTGGGTGTGAGTGTGAGTGGGTGTGTGTGTGTATGAGTGGGTGGGTGTGAGTGCGTGTATGTGTGTGTGTGTGTGTGTGAGTGAGTGGGTGTGTGGGTGGGTGTGAGTGAGTATGTGTGAGTGGGTGTGTGGGTTGATCAGTGGGTGAATGAGTGGGTGAATGAGTGTGTGTGTGAGTGTGTGTGTGTGTGATTGTGTGTGTGCGAGTGTGTGTGTATACGGCCCTCATGCTGAAAAGGTTGGGCTTTAAAGCCCATGCTTTAAAGTATAGCCTTCCTTATGTCAATGAATATTACAGATGAGCAGAAAACACTTATAAAGGTATTCTGAAGAATGTAACCTGAGGAGCAAGTTGATGGGAAAACAAATCTTTCTCCTATTTCCACAGCTCAGCTTGACACAGCTTCCGACAGACAGCTTAGCCGACTGTGGACTTCACAGAGGGAAACCCACTGAGAAAAAGGCCAGGGCAACACAGTGAGTCTGTTTTATTTTCTTTCCCATTGACTCCTCACAGTGGGACAATCCAGCTGGAGAGATGCTCATCCACGCCCGGTGTCTGGTTTTAATAGAAGCCGCCCACGCCACCAAAGGTGCCCCCTCAGGAACTGGCTGGGGTCTGGAATTCCTCATCCGTCCCGGTTTCCGCTGAGCCATCATGTCAGGGCCAGTCAATTATCTCAGATTCGCAGGGACCTATGCTTCTTGAGGCTATCACGACCGACACAGACTCTTCACAACATAGAGTAGTGCAGCACAGGAACAGGCCCTTCGGCCCACAATGTCCATGCTGAACATGATGCCAGGTTAAACTAGAATATAGAACATGGGACAGTGCAACACAGGAACAGGCCCTTTGGCCCACAATGTCTGCACAAACATCTCCAGATTCAGGGACAGTCTCTTCCCAGCTGTTATCAGGCAACTGAACCATCCTATCACCAACTAGAGAGCAATCCTGAGCTACTATCTACCACATTGGAGACCTTCAGGCTATCTTTGATCGAACTTTACTGGACTTTATCCTGGACTAAATGTTATTCATGTTATTCCCTTTATCATGTGGCTCGATTGTAATCATGTATTGTCTTTCCGCTGACTGGTTAGCACACAACAAAAGCTTTTCACTGTACCTTGGTACACGTCACAATAAACTAAACGCAAATTCAGACTCAATTCCCTGCATATCCACGTGCCTATATAGCCCATAGAACTTAGAACAGCACAGGAACAGGCCCTTCAGCCCACAATGTCTGTGCCGAACATGACGCCAAGACCAACTCTTATCTGCCTGCACATAAACCATGTCCCTCCATTCGCTAGTTATACATGTACCTGTATAGACCATAGAACATAGAACACTATAGCACAAGAACAGGCCCTTCAGCCCACAATGTCTGTACTGAACATGTGCCAAGTTAAACCAATCTCCTCTTCCTGCATGCCAAGGCCAACTCTTGTTTGCCTGCACGTGATCCATATCCCTCCATTCCCTGCATATCCCTGTGCCTATCTAAAAGCCTCTTAAACGCCACTATCGAATCTGCCTCCACCACCACCCTGGCAGCGCATTCCAGGCACCCACCACCCTCTGTGTAAAAATCTTGCCCACACATCTCCCTTCAACTTCACCCTTCTTACCTTGAAGCTATGCCCACTAGTATTTTCTTTTTCATCCTGAAAAATTGTCTACTCCATCTATTCATCACATCATTTTATATGTCTCTAACAGGCCTCCCCTCAATCACTGGCATCCCGGAGAAAAAATCTTAGTCTATCCAACCTCTCTTTGTTGCTAAAATCCTCTAATCCAGATATCATTCTGGTAAACCTCTGCACCCTTTCCAACAAAGCCCCATAATAAAAATCTGCAGCATGACTTGCTGTCTCTTAGACTCAATGCCCCAACCTACAACAGCAAGCATATCATATGACTTATTTACCACTCTATCTACTTGTCTTACCACGGTCGGGGAGCTAAGGACTCGCACTCCAAAATCCCTCTGTACATCAATGCTGTTAATGGTCTGTTAATTGTGTATTTTCCCCTTGCATTCAACCTATAAGAAAAGGATCTCATAGAAACATATCAAATCCTTAAAGGATTGGACAGACTAGATGCAGGAAAAATTTTCTCAATGTTGGGGGAGTCCAGAACCAGGGGTCACAGTTTAAGAATAAGGGGTAGGCCATTTAGGACTGAGATGAGGAAAACGTTTTCACCCAGAGAGTTGTGAATCTATGGAATTCTCTGCCACAGAAGGCAGTCGAGGCCAATTCACTGGATGTTTTCAAGAGAGAGTTAGATTTACCTCTTAGAGCTAAAGGAATCAAGGGATATGGAGAAAAAGCAGAAACGGGCTAGTGATTTTAGATGATCAGCCATGATCATATTGAAAGGCAGTGCTGGCTCGAAGGGCCGAATGTCCTACTCTTGCACCTATTTTTCTATGTTTCTAACCTCCTTAAATACAAAACCTCACACTTGCTCGGATTAAAACCATCTGCCATTTCCCCGGCCATTTCTGTAGCTGACCTATATCCTGCTGTATACTTTGACAGCCTTCCTCACAGTCCACAACCCCAGCAATCATCCCTGTCTTCTACAAAAACTAACTAACAAAGCTTTTTTCAAAGCTATCAATGGGCAAACTTTACATTTATATATTTTAGTTATTTATTAAAGTTTAATTTAATGTTTCTAAATTTTTTTCAGTTTGTCACTGTATTTTTAGTGCACAACATGTTAAAATGTAACATGGGCCATAATGGACTCCACCCTTCCTTGGTCATCTGCTTTGCTCTGGCCTTTTCTTACCTCCAGTTCCCTCCCCTGTACTGAAGGACATTCTTGCCATAGAGGGAGTACAGAGAAGGTTCACCAGACTGATTCCTGGGATGGCAGGACTTTCATATGAAGAAAGACTGGATAGACTCGGCTTGTACTCGCTAGAATTTAGAGGATTGAGGGGGGATCTTATAGAAACGTACAAAATTCTTAAGGGATTGGACAGGCTAGATGCAGGAAGATTGTTCCCGATGTTGGGGAAGTCCAGAACTAGGGGGTCACAGTTTAAGGATAAGGGGGAAGTCTTTTAGGACCGAGATGAGAAAAAACGTTTTCACACAGAGAGTGGTGAATCTGTGGAACTCTCTGCCACAGAGGGTAGTTGAGGCCAGTTCATTGGCTATATTTAAGAGGAGTTAGATGTGGCCCTTGTGGCTAAAGGGATCAGGGGGTATGGAGAGAAGGCAGGTACGGGATACTGAGTTGGATGATCAGCCATGATCATATTGAATGGCGGTGCAGGCTCGAAGGGCCGAATGGCCTACTCCTGCACCTATTTTCTATGTTTCAATCTGAAGAAGGGTCCCGACCCAAACGTCACTCATCCTTTCTCTCCAGAGATGCTGCCTGACCCACTGAGTTACTCCAGCACTTTGTGTCTATCTTCGGTACATACCAGCATCTGCAGTTCCGTTCTACACACATGTTATAATGTAATATTATTTCTCAGACAGTCAGAACCTTTTACTGGAGTTACTGAGGTTTACTCTCACATGTACCAAGGTGCGGTGAAAGGCCTTTGCGTGTGTGCTATCTGGTCAAAGAAAATACTTCACATGAATACAATCAAGCCGTCCACAGTGCACAGATAAATGATAAAGGGGACAACATTCAGTGTTAAGATACAACATTGAAATCTGATAAAGACAGATTAATGATAGGTCAGAGGTCTCCAATGAGGTAGATGAGAGGACAGGACCACTCTCTAGCTGATGAGAGGATGGTTCAGTTGTCTGATAACAGCTGGGAAGAAACTGTCCCTGAATCTGGAGGTGTGGGTTTTCACACTTCCTTTACCTCTTGCCTGATGGGAGAGGGAGAAGAGGGAGTGACCAGGGTGAGACTGGTCCTTGATTTTATGCTGCTGGCCTTGCTGAGGCAGCGTGAAGTGTAGATGGAGTCAATGGAATGGAGGCTGGTTTGCGTGGTGGCCTGGGCTACGTCCACAAATCTCGGCGATTTCTTGGATTGTGCCAAACAACAGTATTAGCAGTCGGGAGGAAGCCTGTTGATTGGGGAGCGTGGGAGCAGATGAAAGTGGTAATGATGTGTGGTGTCTCTGCATCCCACCCCTTACTGAGAGGCAGCAAGGAGCATAAAGGCAGTGTTTCTGAACTGTGAGGAGGAAATGATACGTTACACAAGGGTGACAGGATGCACACAACAGGAAACACGATAATTAAAGAGGACATGGGCCAGCAGATAACAACTGGACTAGGAAAGGGAATGCAAATTCAATTCAATCTGTGGCACGATCGCCCAGTTTCATTGTTCGGCTGCCCTCGGCAACTCTGAAAAGGGTTATTTTTCCACTATTTCAGTCATTTCCATTCATTTCTCTGTGAATGCCCAACGTAAGGAAGGGCTGAGAAAGGTACACAGGACATTAAACATTTGGGCGGCACGGTGGCTCGAGTTGCTGCCTTACAGCGCAACGGACCCGGGTTCGATCCTGATTGCGGGTGCTGTCTGTACGGAGTTTGTACGTTCTCCCTGTGACTGCGTGGGTTTTCTCCGGGTGCTCTGGTTTCCTCCCACGCTCCAAAGATGTACAGGTTTGTTGGTTAATTGGCTTCGGTAAAAATTGTAAATTGTCCCCAGTGCGTAGGGTAGCGGTAGTGTACAGGGTGATCACTGGTCGGCGCGGACTCGGTGGGCTGAGGGGGCTTGTTTCTGTGTTGTATCTTTAAACTAAACTAAACTAAACTGAACTAAATTAATATTGGGGCCATTTCAAATCAACTCGAAAGAAATCCAGACAGGGATACGAATCCTAAATACTTTCTTTCTTCAGATCCCCTCTATCCCAGGTGCTGGTGGGATATAAAACATAGTTTATTTAGCTTATTAGTTTATTATTGCCAGGTGTACCGAGATACAGCTTTTTTGTTGCGTGCTATCCAGTCAGCGAAAAGACGTACATATACATTATTATAATCAAGCCGTCCACAGTGTACAGGATAAAGGGAATAACATTTAGTGCAAGATAAAGTCCAAAAAAGTCCAACTAAAGATAGTCCGAGGGTCTCCAAAGAGGTAGATGGGAGGTCAGGACCGCTCTCTAGTTGTTGATAGAATGGTTCAGTTGCCTAATAACAGCTGGGAAGATAGACACATAACGCTGGAGTAACCCAGTGGGACAGGCAGCATCTCCCAACAACAGCTGGGAAGAAACTGTTTCTGAATCTGGAGGTGCGTGTTTTCAAAATTCTGCACCTCATGCCTGATGGGAGAGGGGAGAAAGAGGAGTGACCAGGGTCAAACAATGGGTTACACCATCAACAACCTAGACTAAACTAAACCAAACTAAACTATTGTGTGGGAAGGAACTGCAGATGCTGGTTTACACTGAAGATAGACGCAAAGTGCTGGAGTAACTCAGCGGGACAGGCAGCATCTCTGGAACAAAAGGAAAAGGTGACGTTTCGGGTGGAGACCTTCTTCAGACTCTGTTTTATGCCGTGCCCCGCTCTTAGTCCAGTAGCAGTGAGTGGGAAAAGGAATAGGGTTTGGGGATGTAAAATGGTGGGATTGCTGATGTTCACGTCTTTTACACTGTGACATGGTCTCAGCCTACGGCAGGCTATCTGTGACTGTGTGTTATTTTAAGATCAGTACTGTTGTTTGGAAGAAATCCTAGCGCTGCATATTTCCCTCGCTAAATATATCGCACTGTGCAGCACCAGGGATCAAGGAATGCTTTCACAGTCTGGTTACGTTGGGTCTTTTCACAGAGGCAGAGCAATGAAGACCCGGCTCGGATGTCTATCACAGAAATCTGACTCCTACAGCGACTTCAGTGCTTTCCTCCTAAATAAGCACGAGAAGCCCATTAGGTGCTTGAAGTAAGTATCCGGATGTTCACTCATAAGTAACTGGGCGGCACGGTGGTGCAGCGGGTAGAGCTGCTGCCTCACAGTGCCGGAGATCCGGGTTCAATACTGCCCTTGGGTGATGCCTGTGCGTGGAATTTGCACGTCCTCCCTGTGACCGAGTGGGTTTCCTCCGGGTGCTCCGGTTTCACTCCACATCCAATACAAGTGGGGGGTTGTGCGTTAATCGGCCCTCTGTAAAGTGCCCCAGGTGTGGCATTACATGGAACTATTGTGAACGGGTGATCGGTGGTTGACGTGAACTCGGTGGGCCGAAGGGCCAGATTCCATGCTGTATCTCTAAACTAAAACACAACGAACCTGCTATCGTGGTGTGGATTGAATTGAATTGAATTGAATTGAAAGATAGGGCATGGAAACACATCCTTCGGCCCACCAAGTCCACGCCGACCATCGATCACCCGTCCACACGAGTTCCATGTTATCCCACTTTCTCATCCACTCCCTGCACACTAGGGGACAATTTTCAGATGGGCCAATTAACCAACAAACCCGCACGTCTTTCAGGAAACCGGAGCTGCTGGAGGAAACCCACGCGGACACAGGGAGAACGTGTAAACTCCACACAGACAGCAGCCGATGTCAGGATTGAAGTCGGGTCTCTGGCGCTGTGAGGCAGCTGTGTGGATGGTGGGTGGGGGGGGGGGGGGTGCGAGGAAATGAAATAATCACTGCTACCTCACTGCAGCATGCAGAACAAAATCCCTGTCAAACTGGAGAAAGACACAGGCACCACTGTTTCGGTCAGGGAAGGACGTCTGTAACCCAGTGTATATCATTTATTATGTGTTTGTAAACAGAATGGGAGGTAACTTGGCAGACAGCGACTCTTTACAAGTGACTCAATATCAGTAATTTGAAGTCATTCATTAGCCACTCGTAATTTAAAACAGTAATGCTGGATACTCAGTTAAATGCTGATAGAATCATACAGCTGTTCAGCACGGAAACAGGCCCTTCGGCCCACCTAGTCCATGCTGACCAACACGGCCCTCTGCACTGCCCATAACCTTCTATCCATGTATCTGTCCAAAAGTCATTGAAAACTCGCATTTGTACCCACTTCTGCAGCTTCCTCTGGCAGCTCGTTCCAGATACGGACAACCCTCTGATCATTTGTCATTACCATTAAGTAGCAGGACTTATTAAACCCGTCTAGCTACGTACCCTTGCGATTTTTAACAGACATCTGGATATGTGGATAAGAATGGTTTCGAGGGATGTGGGCTAAATTTGGACAGCCCAAATTGACGACTTAGAAAGGACACAAAGTGCTGGAGTAACTCAGCGGGTCAGGCAGCATCTCTGGAGAACATGGGTAGGTGACGTTTTGGGTTGAGACCCTTCTTCTTCAGACTTACTCTAAGTCTGAAGAAGAAGGGTCTTGACCAAAATCGGCTGAAGGAAGAATCAAAGTCTGAAGAAACTTCGAAGTATTCTGAAGAAGTGTCCTGACCCATAACACCACCTATCCATGTTCTCCAGAGATAATGCCTGACCCGCTGAGTTACTGCAGTACTTTGTGTCCTTTTGTGTATGAACAAGTATCTGCATCTACAGAATGACAACTTGGATGGCATGGACAAGGTGGGCCGAATGGACTGTTGTACGACACTTTGCTGTACCACACCTTGACTATCATTTAACTGAGGAATCTGTGGAATTCTTTGCCACAGAATGAGGCAAAGTCAGTGGATATATTATATATATATATATATATATATATCTGCAAATTGTTGTCTGCGCATCTGCTGAAAGGAACAAAAATGAGATCTGATTTACTCCTCTTGGCTTAGAGATAGATAGATTCTTGATTAGTACTGGTGTCAGAGGCTACGGGAAGAAAGCTGGAGAATGGGGTTAGGAGGGAGAGATAGATCAGCCACGATTGAATGGTGGAGTAGACTTGATGAGCCAAATGGCCTAATTCTGCTCCTATCACTTATGACCTTATGATCTTATGAATAGGCTTCACTGTGATAAATGACAGTGGGCTGCGGATTTTGCTGGCTCCTACATCAAGTAACGTGGTCGCGATCTAGCTGAATAGAGCCAAGGTCAAGGTTAACATTGATCTGGTGGAACAGTGGAGGGACTGAGGGGTGAGTGGACCCATGGCACACTTCAACTTGAAATGCCGAGAAGATCATCATTTTTAAGAAGGAAGTTTTAATTGGGAGGGGTTGGGGCTGGAGGCAGCTGCCAAAGAGAATTAATCAAAAGACAGCCACATTTTGGAAATACAGTACGATAAAATCTGATTTTCCACATTGGTTTCTCTCCCTTCTGCTTCATCTGTCGTTCTATTTGTGCTGAAAGGCAAGTTGATGCCAAGAGGAGTAAATCAGATCTCATTTTTGTTCCTTTCAGCAAATGTACAGACAACAATTTGTCACCCTTAACCCTTCCAGCAAGGGCAGCCTGTCTCCATCTGTCAGACCACACACGCACTAAACAGCACTGTCTGTGAGATGGTGGGATAATGATGCCTCTTTGTTTCAGTGGGAGTGTACTTTAGACTTTATACTTTAGAGATAAACCTACAAACCTGCAAGTCTTTAGACTTTAGAGATACAGCACAGAAACAGGCCCTTCGGCCCACCAATTCCATGCTGACCAACGATTCCCAAACTCTAACACTACCCTACACACTGGGGACAATTTACCGAAGCCAATTAACCTACAAACCTGCAAGTCTTTAGACTTTGGAGATACAGAGCAGAAACAGGCCGTTTGGCCCAGCGAGTCCGCGCCAACCAGCAATCACCTCGCACACTAAACTGCACGCACTGGGGACAATTTTACAATTTACCAAAGCAAACCGACAAACAAACAAGCAAGTCGTTGGAATGTGGGAGAAAACCGGAGCGCCCGGAGAAAACCCACGCGGTCACACGGAGAAGGTACAAACTCTTCACGGACAGCACCCAAGGTCAGGATTAAACCCGGGTCTCTGGCGCTGTGAGGCAGCAACTCTACTGCTGCGCCACCGTGCCGGGCTGTACATTGGAATACCTGCTACAGCCAAACAAGAATAACAGAGTGTGATAGACCTGTGCAGCATGCAAACAGGCCCTTCAGCCCAACTCAGCCCAACTCAGCCATGCCGACCAAGTCGCCATTTTGGACTAATTTCATCTCATAAAGCCTCCCTATCCGTATATCATCTGTAGAAATGCATTTAGAAACTCGTAGTTGTATCTGCCTCTGTAGTTTCCACAGGCAGCTCATTCGAGATACAGACTGCCCTCTGAGTACAGCACGGAATCAGGCCCTTCAGCCCACCTTGTCCATGCCGACCAAGTTGCTCTAAGGTCCATAACTCGTTCCTTAAGTCTATGCCCTCTAGTTTTGGAAACATTTAAAAGACATTCGGGCAGGTACATGGATAGGAAAGGTTTCAAGTGATATGGGCAAAATAGAGACAGGTGGGACCGATAAGCTCAGTGTGGCCGATGGATTGATGAAACATTACATTTGGGTACAGGTAGGAGATGACAAGTCACATTGAGATCTATAACAAAGAAATCACAGGTGGGACAGAGGTTCACAGACTCGGGTTCAATCCTGACCTTGGGTGCTGTCTGTACGGAGTTTGCACGTTCTCCCCATGGGTTTCCTCAGGATGCTCCGGTTTCCTCCCACATCCCAAAAGACGTGCAGGTTTGTAGGTTAACTGGCTTCTGTAAATTGTCCCTAGTGTGTAGGATAGAACTAGTGTGAACAGGTGATCGTTGGTCGGTGATCGTTGGTGGGCCAATGGGTTCCATGCTGTATCTCTAAAGTCCTCAATCAAGCATGGGATTTATATTGGACTGGAGTGACTTATGTGAATGGTAATTGTTCTTCCTTGTTGGGTCCTTCAAAGGTTGTCCACAGAGGAAGCCATGCAATGGACTGAATCGTTCCGTGTGCTTCTAGATCATAAGTGTAAGTGCATCAGGATATTTTTGTGTTATCAACATGGCGAGCAATGACACGAGTGATTAGTGATGTAACCATCCAAACCTGATCTTATTGTACTGTCACACAGGTCATTCCTTTTGGATATTGAGAATGATTGGCGGAAAGTTAGCCTTCACGTACGAATTAGCTGCAAATAAGAATTCCATTTTTCTGTTTTTGATACATATTATATGAACCACTTGTGACTCTTGACCTTTGACTCATCTCTTGACCCCTGTCTCTTGACCCTTGTCTCTTGATCCTTGTCACTTGACCCTTGTCTCGACTTGACCCTTGTCTCTTGCCCCATGTCTCTTGACCCGACCCATGTCTATTGTCCCTTGTCTCTTGACCCGTCTCTTGCCCCATGTTTCTTGACCCTTGTCTCTTGACCCGTGTCGCTTGACTCTTGACCCCTGTCTCTTGACCTGACCCTTGTCTCTTGATCCCTGTCTCTTGACCCGTGTCGTTGTCTCTTGACATGACCCTTGACCCCTGTCTCTTGACCTGACCCTTGACCCCTGCCTCTTGACTTGACCCTTGTCTCTTGACACTTGATCCTTGTCTCTTGACTTGAACCTTGTCGCTTGACTCCTGACTTGATCATTGACCCTTGACTCTTGTCTCCTGACCCTTGAGTCTTGACTCTTGACCCTTTACCCTACATCCTTGTCTCTTGACCCTTGACTCTCTTTTCCTTGACTCTTGACGTTGGATTCTTGTTTCGTGACTCTTTGGTCAAGAGAGGGGCGCAGCCGTGAATTCTTAGAAAGACGAAACCACACTTCCGCATGCGAAGCACAAGGTGATTCAGTGCCTGTCGCATGTTCCTGTGCATTTTGTCTGCGACATCTGAATGCGGCACTCCTTTGGCATGGGGCTGGAATGTTTGTCATGCCTTCCTGCTCATAGCGCCTGGGACTCATTCCCACAGTCTTTTGACACAGTGATGAGGTGCTGACATGCCAACACAAATCCTGCAGGGCTTGGTTGTAATACTGCTATGTTGACTATCAATAAAACAGATACCGCTCATGGTGCAACGCTCATAAGAACTAGAGTGCGGAATGGACTTTGAAAATGGCGCCAAAACATGCCAATTCTTGCATGCGGGATCAGTGGACTATTTGTGTACACTTTGCTAATGGAAGATAAGCTTAGGCATGGCAATACTCTACTAGACTGTAGGTAATAAAGGAATTTTACCGTGCGTTTGCACGTGACAGTAGATGCACCATTGAACCATTGACGATTGAGTGAATAACAAAGTGAGAAAGGAGAAGTTTTAATAGCATAGAGAATCACCATCAACCCCCATAAAAAATAAGAGGTATTCAGCATTCAAGAGACAAGAGTCAAGAGAGTTTAATTGTCATATGTACCGAAAACAGAAGG
The DNA here is from genome assembly GCA_038087875.1 of Malacoraja senta. Classification (NCBI taxonomy): domain Eukaryota; kingdom Metazoa; phylum Chordata; class Chondrichthyes; order Rajiformes; family Rajidae; genus Malacoraja; species Malacoraja senta. The sequence continues at coordinate 70,374 of JAXLNO010004037.1, read as the reverse complement.
GTAAAATACTTGCAGCAGCATAATAGGTCTGGAGCCCCTGTACTCATAGATAACACAATAAACAAAAGAGACAAGGGTTCGATCCTGATGTGTGGATTTGTAGGTATCCCTCTGGCCCTCTGTAAATTGCCCCTAGTGTGTAGGGAGTGGATGAGAAAGTGGGATAACATGGAAAAAGGGAGAAAGCAGGAACGGGGTACTGATTTTGGATGATCAGCTATGATCAAATTGAATGGTGATGCTGGCTCGAAGAGCCGAATGGCCAGCTCCTGCACCTATTTTCTATGGAATTGGTGTGAACGGGTGATCGATGGTCAGTGTGGACTCGGTGGGCCAAAGGGCCTGTTTCCATACGGCATTGTTCAATTCAATTAATTTCAGATTGGGTTATCTTACTCTCCACAGCCACTTGAAACTGTTCATCGCTTTCTGAAGGTGGCAACACGCGTTAGGAGTGGGGGGGAGATTCCTCTTCGACGGTTGCAATCAATGCTTTTTGTTTGTACGCATTAATAAATGTCTGTGGCGTAAATGATGCCAAGACCACCACTTATGTGCCTGCACATAACCCATAATCCTCCATTTCCTATGTGTCCATGTGTCTTTACAAAAGACTTTGAAATGCCACTAACATATCTGCTTCAACCACCACCCCCGGCAGTCCGTTCCAGGCACTCACCACCCTCTGTGTAAAAACACCGCGCACATCTCTTTTACACTTTGCCCCTCTCATCTTACAGCAATGCCCTCTAGTCTTTGATATTTCCACTGTGGGATAAAGATTCTGTCTATCCTATACATGCCTCTCGTAATTTCATATTCTTCTACCAAGTCTTTCCGCAAAGTCCATCATTCCAAGGGTCAAGAGTGTTTTATTGTCATATGTCCCAGATAAAACAATGAAATTCTTACTTGCAGAGAGAAAGAAAGAGTTCAGTGTGTGTGTGTATATATATATATATATATATATATATATATATACACATACACAAATATATATATATACACACACATATACACAAAAAACAAACAATAACGGTGCAATAATAACAATAATAGTCTATTGTAGTTCAGAGCTTATTTGAGGTTGTAGTGTTTAATAGCTGAAAGGCTGTAGGGAAGAAGCTGTTCCTGAACCTGGACGTTACAGTTTTCAGGCTCCTGTACCTTCTTCCCAATGGTCGGGACCAGGGAAAACAATCCATGCCCATCCAACCTCTCCCTGTAGATGATCCCCGCTAATCCAGGAATCACTCCGGTAAGCCTCCTCTACACTCTATCCCAAGCCTCCACCACCTCCTGTAATGGGATGCCCAGAACTGCATGCAATAATCCAAACGTAACAACCAAAGTTAATGGCATTTAACTTTTAACTTATTGGAGGTGCCCTCACATGCCGTGCAAAAACACCACTGGTTGTAATACTTAAGGGCCTGTCCCTCTGTACGAGGTAATTCAAGAGTTCTCCCGAGTTTCCCCTGATTCGAACTCGGAGAATTACGGTAATAGCCGCTCGTAGGTACTCGGGGCTCTCGTGGACATTTTTCAACATGTTGAAAAAACTTCACTAGCTTACCACGTTTCCCGAGTACCTGCCGTTAGCGTTACGAGCCGTTAAGAGACGTCCCGAGCTCCGACATACCCGCTACGTACATTCTACGTACTTACCACGAGTTTGATTTTTTTTTAAACTCTTGAATTAACTCGTACAGTGGGACAGGCCCTTTAGAGAAGATGCCTTTCTCTCACTGGTGTTCTTCCAAACTGCGAAAAGCATTTCTCTCTGACGTAGTTCACATTTACACTTAGTTTATATTACATCACAGCATCTTACAATAAAGTGAGGTACTGAGTGAAGAAGAAATATTAAAACATAAAAAGAGAATCTTTCACAAAGTTAAATATCTATTTTCAATAATAGTGCCATGCATTTCGAACTAGATTTTTCTTCAAATGCAAACCTTCAAAAAAAATTATGTAGATGCTGGTTTATGAAGAGGCACAAAGTGCTGAAGTAACTCAGCGGGACAGGCAGAATCTTTTTTTATGTTTTTTATTTTTTATTTTATTAGAAGTATTGTACACTACAGTAATCTCCAATAAACGTAAGTTTATACTTTTCTTGTACCACTTTTTATTTTAAACTTTAATAAGAGAAAAGGATAGAAAGAGTTAGTAAAGATAGTAAGTGAGTGATTGAAAGAGTGGTCCAGGAACACCCATATGGACATAAACCACAAGAAATAGTTGTTATTTTAAAGAGAAAAACCAAAAGGAGGGGAAAGAAAAAAGAAAAAATAAGATAAGATAGGACAATATGAAAGGGATGCACCTACTTCATATCTTTACTCACCCCTCGCCAGGTCCTGAAACCATTTATTATCAACATTTTGTTGCACCCTATGTTTGTAATAAGTCGATAAATGGAGACCAAATCTTTTGGAATTGGTCTGGTTTACCTGCTAAGAGGAATGGACAGGCAGAATCTCATGGACAGGTGATGTTTTAGAGACCCTTCTTCAGACTGCTTGTTGTAAGGGGGAGAAAGCTGGAAGGGAGTTGGGGGCAGGACAAAGACTGGCAAGTGACCGGTGCATTTAGGTGAGCAGGGGGTTTGATTGGTAGAGGGGGTGGTTTAAGGCCAGAGATGAACAGACAGAAAAGTAGTGAGATAAGGAGATAAGCAGAGAAGTGACGTGAAATGTGAAGCCAGAGGATGGAATATATGTGGAAGGGGACAAAATGGTATGGGCAAAAGGAGAAATGGGAGATATTTACTATGTGGAAGCTTAACACGATGCAGAGATCTGTTAAAGAGCGGCATGGTGGCACAGCGGTAGAGTTGCTGCCTCACAGCACCAGAGAACTGGGTTCAATCCTGACTACGGGTGCTCTCTGTACGGAGTTTGTACGTTCTCCCTGTGACCGCGTGGGTTTTCTCTGGGTGCTCCGGTTTCCTCCCTCTCTACAAAGACGTACAGGTTTATAGGTTAATTGGCTTTGGTTAAAAAAAATTGTAAATTGTCCCTTGTGTGTCGTGTGTGCTAGTGTAACGGATATCGCTGGCTGGTCCAGACTCGGTGGGCCGAAGGGCCTGTTTCCACGCTGCATCGCTAAACTAAACTAAAAAGCTGTCTCCAAAAATAAAATCTCATTGGTTTCCACTCAGAATATTAAGGGACAAATTTTACAGCTGCAGAAACAAGGAACTGCAGATACAAGGTTTACAAAAAAGACACAAAGTGCTGGAGTCTGAAGAAGGGTCACAACCCAAAACGCATCTATCCATGTTCTTCGGACATACTGCCTGACCTGCTGAGTTACTCCAGCACTTTGTGTTATTTTATTGTTACAGAAATACACATGGGCATTCGCTCAAAAATATTTCTGTTGTCCCAAATATCTCCAAACCAGCTGGATTCTGTAAACAGAGGCAGACTCGATGCATTGTTGTTAAAAGTGTTGTTAAGCCCATTTCATTGCACTGAAATCCCAAAACAGCTCTGAAACAGGGTCAGACTGGGGTTATGTAATCAGGGGCATGAGAAAGGACCTCTCCTCATGTGCCCCATTACGTTTCGCACGAACGCTCTTTAGACTTTAAACTGTAGACTTTAGAGATACAGCGTGGAATCCGAGTCCATCGATCACTCGTTCACACTAGTTCTATGTTATCTCACTTTTGCATCCACTCCCTACACACTAGGCTGGGGCTATTTACAGAAGCCAATTAACCTGCAAACCCGCACGTCTTTGAAGTGTGGGGGTGAAACCGGAGCGCCCGGAGAAAACCCACGCAGGTCACGAGGAGAATGTACAAACCCCGTACTGACAGCACCCGTAGTCAGGATCGAACCCGGGTCTCTGGCGCTGTGAGGCAGCAACTCTACCGCTGTGCCACCGTGCCACCCCGTCTTCTGAAGCACTTTAAATGGTTGCCACCTGATGATTGTTCGGGTGCCCAGCTGATAGTTAAATGGTCCCAGTCACAGGGAATATCACCTGGGACGGACATTTTCTGCACGTAAACGGACCTTTCTATTTCTTTACAAATAAAAGGTAGCACGAGTGTGAAAAGTCAAGTCAAGTCAATTTTATTTCTATAGCACATTTAAAAACAACTCTCGTTGACCAAAGTGCTTTACATCAGTGCAGGAACTAACATGCTACATACAGTGGTACATAGATCAACAATACATACATAAATACATACATACAGCGCTCCATCAGAGGACCTCAAGAAACGCTTATGAGTAGAAATAGGTTTTAAGTCTAGACTTAAAGGAGTCAATGGAGGGGGCAGTTCTGATGAGAAGAGGGATGCTGTTCCACAGTCTAGGTGCTGCAACCGCAAATGCGCGCTCGCCCCTGAGCTTAAACCTGGACCGTGGGATAGTCAGTAGCCCCAAGTCGGCCGACCTGAGGGACCTGGAGGTAGAATGGTGGGTTAGAAGATTTTTGATATAGGTGGGGGCAAGCCCGTTAAGGGCTTTGTATTCATATAGGAGGAGCTTGAAGTTGATTCTGTACCGTACTGGGAGCCAGTGGAGAGAGGCCAGAATCGGGGTGATGTGGTCCCTTTTTCGGGTGCCCGTCAGAAGTCTCGCATCGGCGTTTTGGACCAATTGCAGGCGGGACACGGATGATTGGCTGATGGCAGTGAATAGGGAGTTGCAGTAGTCAAGGCGGGAGGAGAGAAATGCATGGATGATTTTTTCAAGGTCGTCGAATTGGAGGAATGGTTTGATTTTAGCTATCGTGCGAAGCTGGAAGAAGCTAGCTTTTACCACAGCATTGACTTGTTTGTCAAACTTTAATGCAGAGTCAAATATCACGCCAAGGTTTTTGATGTGCGGTTTGAGTAGGGAGGTTAGTCAAGAGTATTTAATTGTCATATTACCAAAACAGAAGAATGAAATTCTTATTTACAGCAGCATAACAGGTCTGTAAATGCAGTTATCAATAGATTACATAATTTAAAAAATTACATAATAAAAACAAAAAAGGGTCAATAAATTATGACTCCATGATTCTATGAACTCTATAATCTATGATTCTGTGACTTTATAAATTATAAAAATATATATTAGTGCCAAACAAATGCCCCAAGTTCCTGGCCCGCTGAATTACTCCAGCACTAGAGCAAAATAGTGTTTCTGCTCTGCTAATAATTTGCCATCCTTGCCTCCTGCCAGATGGTTTAGCTGCCTTCAGAGCCTTCCTTCGCTCAGAATACAGTGAGGAAAACATTGAGTTCTGGCTCGCTTGTGAGGACTACAAGAAAACAAAATCACCCGCAAAGCTGTCTTCAAAGGCAAAGAAGATCTACTCGGAGTTTGTCGACGTCCAAGCTCCAAGAGAGGCAAGAGTTTGATTCTGTTAAAAATATATACACGTTCGTCTGCGGCGACTGTCACTTTACTTTTATTCAAGTACGAAACCACACCTGATTTGAAGAGTTGTGTTGAATTTCAAAACATGTCCAAATCAAAGAGCATAACATTGAAGCTGTTATGTGCGGGAAGGAACTACAGATGCTGGTTTAACGAAGACAGACACACAATGCTGGAGTAGCTCAGCGGGACAGAAGGAATGGGTGATGTTTCAGGTCGAGACCCTTCTTCAGATTGAGAGTCAGGCGAGAGGGAGACACAGAGATAAGGAAGTGTAAGGTGTGAAAACGAGACAAAGGGGATGAGCTCAAGGAAAATGTAGAATAGATCATTGATAGCTAGAAAGAAGGTGACAACGAAGCATGCTGAGATAAAATGTAATCAGGGGGATAGTCAGACTGGCCAGAGAACTGAGAAGGGCGAGGGGAATGGAAGAGAGAGAGAGAGAGAAAGCAAAGGTTACTTGGAGTTAGAGAAGTCAATGCTCATACCGCTGGGGTGTAAGCTGCCCAAGAGAAATATGAGGTGCTGTTCCTCCAATTTGTGCTGGGCCTCACTCTGACAATGGATGAGGCCCAGGACAGAAAGGTCAGTGTGGGAATCGGAGGCTGAGCAACCGGGAGATCAGGTAGGTTTAGACAGACTGAGCGGAGGTGTTCAGCAAAACGATCGCTGAGCCTGGGATCATCTCGACGATATATGACATCCTTCTTATAGGTGGACCAAAACAGAACACAATATTCCAATGCAACCTCATCAACGTCTGTACAACTGTAACGTCCGATTTCCATAGCTGCATAGCTCTGGTAATATCTTGAGAAATCTTCTCCGCGCTCTATCCTAGCTTAATGACCTCCTCACCAACATCTTGTACTACTGTAGCATAATGTCTCAGCTTCTATAGCTTAGAGCCTTGAGGCCAGATGAAGGCCAGCAAGCTATAAGCGAAGATCCAAGTCTGTGTCCGGGATGAGATCCCTCTTCCACCAGTGGCAGTGGGCAGCAAGCGACACAGTGCCTTACAGAACCAGAGACCCGGGTTCGATCCTGACTACGGGTGCTGTCTGTAACGGAGCTCGCACGTTCTACCTGTGACTGCGTGGTTTTCTCCGGGTGCTCCGATTTCCTCCCACATCCCAAAGACGTGGAGGTTTGTGGGTCAATTGGCTTCGGTAAAATTGTAAATTGCCCCTAGTATGAAGGATCGTGCTAATGTACGGGGTGACAGGTGGTCAGCGTGGACTCGGTGGGCCGAAGGGCCTGTTTTTTCCGTGCTGTATCTCTCTCTCTCTCAAGTCAGTGTAAGTGCAGGCCACAGAGTAACGATGAGCTGGTTCTTTGTCACAGGTGAACATAGACTTCCAGACACGAGAGCACACCAGGAAGGGCCTACTGGAGCCAGACCACGGCAGGCTTCAACGACGCCCAGAAGAGAGTCTACAGCCTGATGGAGAGGGACTCCTACCCTAGGTTCCTCAGGTCCAAGGTCTACCGCGACGTGCTAAACCAGACCCAGAACAGCAGCCAAACGCAAAGGAGGTGCAGCTGAGGAGCGGCCCACAAGGCCAGGCCCGAGCGTCCTTCTCTCTCCTTCCACATCTGCACTGTCCAACCATGAAGCTGTCGTAGATGATTGTCGCAGTGAAGAGCAGAAACCCTTCCTTGTGGTGCTCCCTTGCTCCTGATCCATTGCTCCAGCCGTTTGATGGAATGCAGCTTTGTCCGACCACCATCCAACCCCATGGACTCCCCCACAGTGCAGGCCTCCCATCCTCAACCTATCTTTGCTGTCAAGTCCTTTAAAGACTCTCGTAGCCGTCAAAAAAGCATGTCGAAACAAGCTTTGCTGTCCTTCAATCCCCAAAATTCAATGTCAATGGCAATAGAAGATCAAAACACACAGGGTTTTAGTGCACATTTATTTAAGTGTTCAATGTGAAAGCAATAGTTTTAAATCAATTGCATTAGTATTTATGATACAATGTACACCTGTCTGCTGAACACTAAGCAAAAAGACGTTTTTATTAAGTGCATCTCCATGTCTATATTTATCACCCAGCCCCCTTCAGTCTGAGTATATTTATTAATTGAGACAATGAATAAAAAGTGTTTGTGAGGAATATGGCGCATCTTTGATGGGGGGTCGTTATTTCCAAGATCGGCATCCATGGAGTCGTAGAGCCAGAAAGTTACAGAGGCATTGAGTTTAGAGTGGCACAGTGTCTTATGGCACAGTGTCATAGAGTTACAGTGTCATCGTCATCGAGTCAAAAGATCCTACAGTCAGAAAGGCATCGAAAGCAAGCCATAGAGTCATAGAGCCATAGAAACATAGAAAATATGTGCATTCAGGCCTTTGAGCCAGCACCGCCATTCAATATGATCACGGCTGATCATCTAAAATCAGTACCCCGTTCCTGCTTTCTCCTCATATCCCTTGATTCCGTTAGCCCTAAGAGCTAAATCTAACTCTCTCTTGAATACATCCAGCGAATTGGCCTCCACTGCCTTCTGTGGCAGCGAATTCCACAGATTCACAACACCCTGGGTGAGAAAGTTTTTCCTCATCTCAGTCCTAAATGGCCTACCCCTTATTCTTAAACTGTGACCCCTGGTTCTGGAATCCCCCAACATGGGGAACATTTTTCCTGCATTTAGCCTGTCCAATCCCTTAAGAATTGTATATGTTTCTATAAGATCCCCTCTCACCCTTCTAATAGAGTCATAGGATCACGGTGATGGAGTCACAGTCATGATATCATCGAGCCATCAAGTCTCCCACTGCTGGAAGCATCATCTTTGAGAGGTTGGGCAGGCTAGGACTTTATTCCTTGGAGATCAGGAGGATGAGGGGTGATCTTACAGAGGTGTATAACAGCATAAGAGCAATATATAGCACAAATGCTCCATTTTATACCCAGAGTAGGGGAATTGGGAACCAGAGGACATATGTTTAAGATGAAAAATAATAGGAACCTGAGAGGCGATCTTTTTACGCAAAGGGTGGTAGGTGTGTGGACTGCTGGAGGAGGTAGTTGAGGCAGGTACTGTCATAACGTTTAAGAAACATTTAGACAGGTACATGGATAGGATAGGTTTAGAGGGATATGGGCCAAATGCAAGCAGGTGGGACGAGTGTAGATGGGGCATGTTGGTCGGTGTGGGAAAGTTTGGCTAATGGGGTTGTTTCCACTCTGTATGACTATGACTTTATGACACTCCACGTCCACTATCCAGATCCATACTTTCAAGTAACATCCCCCGGCAGGGAGATAATCCCTGAGTTGGGCCACTCCAGCTGATTCCAGCTGTTTAATGTCACAACACTAAAGGGAGGGAGGATGCCCAGCATCTGTTACAGGGACGTCTCAGACAACGTTGTGTGCCGGCCTTGGTGTGCAGGCTCCCCCGATATCTATCCCTCTCCTCCCACCAGGCTCTAACAATTGGCTTCACCTTCACAAGGACACTCTGAGCTGGATTGCTATGTAAGAGGGTTTGCTGCCTGTTACTGGATCACACTCTGGGGACGCCGGCTGCAGGGTTCGTGGAGATATCGCTGCCCCAGCTGGTTCACAACCAAGGACACACATGTCAGAGGATATGGGGAGAAGGCAGGAGAATGGGATGAGGAGGGAGAGATAGATCAGCCAAGATTGAGTAGACTTGATGGGCCGAATGACCTAATTCGACTCCTATTCCTTATGGGCCTGTCCCACTTATGTGACTGTTTCGGCGACTGCCGGCACCCATCATAGGTCGTTGCAGGTCGCCGAAAATGTTCAACATGTTGAAAATCCAGTGGCGACCAGAACAAGGTACGACACGTTGGGCGACTACTCACGATCATACAGGCTTCACCCCTCGACATGTCACCAGGTTATCGCCTGTGGTCGTGAGTAGTCTCCTCAGTCGCCCAAAGAGTCGTACCTTGTTCTGGTCGCCGCTGTATTTTCAACATGGTGACAATTTTCGGCAACCTGCAACGACCTATGACGGGTGCCGGCAGTCGCCGAAAAAGTCTCGTAAGTGGGACAGGCCCTTTGTGGCCTTATGACCTTATGAAACATTTGCATTTCAATTTTTTTATTTAGTTTAGTTTAGTGACACAGCAGGAAACAGGCCCTTCGGCCCACCAAGTTTAGGCCGACCAGCGGTCACCCCGTACACTAGCACTATCCTACACATTAGGGACAATTTATAATCTCTACCAAAGCTAATTGACCGACAAAGCCGCACGTCTTTGGGATGTGGGAGGAAACTGGAGCACCCGAGGGAAACTCACGTGGTCACAGGGAGAACGTGCAAACTCCGTCCAGACAGCGCCTATATCAGGATCGAACCCAGGTCTTTGGCGCTGTAAGGCAGCAACATAACTGCTGCTCCACCGTGCTGCCACTTTGGAACATTTCCTTAGGAAATGTTTTGCGTGATATGACTTTGTTTTGAGAAACAAGGAACTGTGAATGCTGGTTTCCAATAAAAGGCACAAAGTGCTGCAGTAACTCAGCAGGTCAGGCAGCATCTCTGGAGAAAAGGAATAGCTGACCCTTCTTCAGAACATGAACAGCAAGCTTGTCTGTCAGGACCCTTCTTCAGAAGCATTCAGATTCAGTAATCCCATCTAGTATTTTGTTAACGTGTTCATTGCAGTGTCCACCAGATGGCAGACTTTCAGAATCCAGGACATTTCCCCGGTCAAAATGGGAGATCATGTCGGCTAAACCTACCTGATCTCCCGGTTGTTAAATACTTTAACTCCCCCTCCCATTCCCACACTGACTTTTCTGTCCTGGGCCTCCTCCATTGTCAGAATGAGGCCCAGCGCAAATTGGAGGAACAGCACCTAATTTTTCGCTTGGGCAGCTTACACCCCAGCGCTATGAATATTGATTTCTTTAACTTCAAGTAACCCTTGCTTTCCCTCTCTCTCAATCCCTCCAATCCTAATTCTCCGACCAGTCTGGCAGTACTCCTGATTAAATTTGTATCTGTGTATGCTTCGTTGTCACCATCTCCTAGCTAACAATGATCTGTTCTAAATTTTCCTAGAGCTACGTCCCCTTTGATCTCTCGTTTTCACACCCTACCATTCCAAATCTCTGTGTCTCCCCTCTCCCCTGACTCTGTCTGAAGAAGGATCTCGACCCAAAACATCACCCATTCCTTCTCATCAGAGATGCTGCCTGTCCCACTGAGTTACTCCAGAATTTTGTGTCTATCCAGATTACCCCTGCCTGACTTGTAGACATCCCTATACATGATCATGCTCCCAAAATATGATAAATGCAAGAGTCCAATGCAAATGCATTGGAGGGAATGCAGGGATGTGGATCGCATGCAGGCTGCTAAGATTAGCTTAATCTTGGCATCATGCTTGCACGGACATTGTGGGCCGAAGGGCCTGTTCTTGTTCAGTACTGTTCCATGACCTATGCTTGTTCCTTCGAACAGCAGAAGCAGTTTCCTCCTCTCCCAGCTTTTAGTAATTGTTCTCTCATCAGCCCTATGTGCCTTTGATGCCATTTAGGACAATCCTGCAAAGGTTTTTTTTAATATTTCAAAAATAAGCTTTATTGAGAATTTAAAAATTTATGTGTAGGAAGGAACTGCAGATGCCGGTTTACATTGAAGATAGACACAAAAGTACTGGAGTAACTCAGCGGACAGGCAGCATCTCTGGAGAGAAGGGAACGGGTGACGTTTCGGGTCGAGACCCTTCGCAGTTGATACAGGCGAGGAGGGTTTTTTGATAGACAGGTACTGGAACTGAAGAAGGGTCTGAAAAAGGACCCTGACCTCCGTAGAAAACATTCTGTCGGGTTGTATCACAGCTTGGTTTGGGAACAGCTCTGCCCAAAACTGCAAGATATTGCAGAGTTGTGGATGTAGCCCAGTCCGTCACACAGACCAGACTCCCCACCATTGTAGATGTAGCCCAGTCCGTCACACAGACCACACTCCCCACCATTGTGGATGTAGCCCAGTCCGTCACACAGACCAGACTCCCCACCATTGACTCCATCTACATTTTACGCTGCCTCACAACAGCAGCCAATGTAATCAAAGACTTGTCCCACCCCGGTCATTCCTCCGTCTCCCCGCTCCCACCCAGCAGAAGGTTACAGAAGCTTGAAAGTGCGCACCACTAGACTCAGGAACAGCTTCTTCCCCTCTGTTATCAGGGTTCTGATCGGTCTGTCCATAAGTCAGGGTACTGTCCGATTCATCTCTACCTCATTGCGGACATTGGACTTTGTCTAAGGAACTGGTGCGCTGCAAGCTTTTCACTGTACCAGTGATAATAATCACTAAACTAAACTAAACTAGCTAACTCCACACACAGACAGCATCCAAGGTCAGGATCTAAACTGGATCAAATGCTGGAGTAACTCAGCGGGACAGGCAGCATCTCTGGTGAGAAGGAATGGTGACATTTTGGGTCGAAACCCTTCTTCTCAAGACCCTAAACGTCACCCATTCTCTCTCTCCTGAGATGATGCCTGTTCCATTTTTGTGTCTAACTTCTCCACCGTTGATATTCTATTCCTGTTGTCCCACGCTGTTCTAGAACTGCCTCAGTGTGTAGTGTCCTGATGAACGAACCGACTATTTGTATCACTTTCTCCTGACCATAATTGCGCCGTTATCCCATTTGGTCTCCCATTTTCCATGAAGTGAGCAATTATCTAGTGCAGAACCAATAAGAATTGCACTTATCCAATTGCCGAGAGTTGCCTTCATCATCCATCATCAAACGCTTACTCATCTCTGTTGGTCTGGCCACAGCAGGGCACCAGTTGTGAAGGTCTCCTGCTTACCTCCCGAGCTTGCCTCCACCCATTCCTAGAATACAGAACATCACAGCGCACAATCAGAGCCCTCGGCCCACAATGTCCGTGACAAACGTGAAGCCAAGTTAAGACACAAAGTGCTGGAGTAACAGCGGGGTCAGGCAGCATCTCTGGAGAACACCAATAGGTGATATTTTGGGGTCAGGACCCTTTTTTTGTGTTTAGCACCCTCTCTCTCTCCTCTCTCTCTCTTCTCTCTCTCTCTCTCTCTCTCTCTCTCTCTCTCTCTCTCTCTCTCTCTCTCTTTCTCTTCTCTCTCTCCCTGTGTTTCGTGTTCCCTCTCTCTCTCTCTCTCTCTCTCTCTCTCTCTCTCTCTCTCTCTCTCTCTCTCTCTCTCTCTCTCTCTTTCTCTCTCTCTCCTCTGTGTTTAGTGCTCTCTCTCCTTCCCTCTCCCTCTCTCTGTTTAGTGCTCCCTTCCCCTCTCTCTCTCTCTCTCTCTCCGAGTTTAGTGCTCTCTCTCTCTCCCTTTCTCTCTCTCTCCCTCCCTCTCCCTCTCTCTCTCTGTTTAAGTGCTCTCTCTCCCCTCTCTCTCTCTCTCCCTCCTCCCCCTCCCTCACCCTCCCTCCCTCTCCCTGTTTAGTGCTCTCTCTCTCTCTCTCTCTGTTTAGTGCTCTCTCTCTCTCTCTCTTAGCTCTCCTCCCCCCCTGCATTGAGCGCTCTCCCTCCCCCTGTATTGAGTTTAGTATATTCGTTTATTATTGTCACGTGTACCCAGATACAGTGAAAAGCTTTTGTTTGCGTGCTATCCAGTCAGAGAAAAGACTATACATGATACAATCAAGCTGTCCACAGTGCACAGGGCGAAAGGGATACAACATTTATTGCAAGATACAACATTGAAGTCCAATAAAGTCGAATTGAAGATAGTTTGTCTCCTCTCTCTCTCTCTCTCCCCCTCTCTGTATTTAGTGCACTCTCTCTCTCTCAGCTCTGTTTAGTTCTCTCCCTCCCCCTCTGCATTTAGCTCTCTTTCTCTTCCCCTCTGTATTTAGAGCTCTCTACCCCCCCCCCCCCCCCCCTCAGTCTTTTGCTCTCTCAAGAGTCAAGACAAGACCAGGGTGTTTTATTGTCATATGTCCCGGACGAGACAATGAAATTCTTACTTGCTGCAGCACAACAGAATATGTGAATATGTAAACATTGTATATAATGGGGAAAAAAGAAAAAGTTCAATAAATAACAAATATAGTGCAAATAATAAATAATAATAGTCTTTTGCAGTTCAGAGCTCAGAGCTTATTCGTTGTGTTTTATAGCCTGATGGCTGTGGGGAAGTAGCTGTTCCTGAACCTGGACATTACAGTTTTCAGGCTCCTGTACCTTCTTCCTGATGGCAATGGTGAGATGTGTGGCCAGGATGGTGTGGGTCCTTGATGATATTGGCTGCCTTTTTGAGGCAGCGACTACAATAGATCCCTTCGACGGTGGGGAGGTCAAAGCCGGTGATGGACTGGGCAGTGTTTACTACTTTTTGCAGTCTTTTTCGCTCCTGGACGTTCAAGTTGCCGAACCAGGCCACGATGCAACCAGTCAGAATGCTCTCTACCGTGCACCGTTCAATTAGGCAAGGCAACTTTAGCATTCTCAAACAAACTTTTCAATTAGGCAAGGCAACTTTAGCATTCTCAAACCAACTTTTCAATTAGGCAAGGCAACTTTAGCATTCTCAAACCAACTTTTCAATTAGGCAAGGCAACTGTAGCATTCTCAAACCAAATTTTTAATTAGGTAAGGCATTCTCAAACCAACTTTTCAATTAGGCAAGGCAACTTTAGCATTCTCAAACCAAAGGCAACTTTTAGCAAGCATTCTCAAACCAAAAAACACTTTTAGCAAGCATTTTCAAACCAAAAAACACTTTTGCATTTTCAAACCACATTAAGGGCACTCACAGTTTAGTAGGCATGTGTTCAGTGTTATTCACAGTTCAAACTGAGAGACGTGACCCTCTCGCTCCCCCATCTTGCAGAGACTGACTGAGGCACTCCACACGTCCGGGTTTTATAGTCCCTCCGGGAGGGGGGTAGCCTCCAGGAGAGAGAATCTCAACATTTTTAAAACATTAATAAGTCTTTTATTTTTCATCGATGGGAAAAACCCTCTTGTCCTGACCAGCGGAGGGGGACTCTGAGTAAGATGGCCAAAAAGATTTTTCTAAAGTCAATATACAGTGCAACAGGAAGTGGTCAAGATGAGACTTTTAGTAATATAGATACTGCATCTGCCACGCATCTGCCCACTCACTCAACCTGTCCAGATCACCCTGCAACCTCCTAACAACCTCTTCACAGTTCACACTGCCACCCAGCTTTGTGTCATCCGCAAACTTGCTAGTGTTGCTCCCAATTCCCTCTTCCAAATCATTAATATATATGGTAAACAGTTGCGGCCCCAACACCGAGCCTTGCGGCACTCCACTCGCCACTGCCTGCCATTCTGAAAAGGACCCATTCACTCCTACTCTTTGCTTCCAGTCTGCCAACCAATTTTCTATCCATGTCAACACCAATACCATGTGCTCTAATTTTAATCACCAGTCTCCCATGCGGGACCTTATCAAAGGCTTTCTGAAAGTCTAGATACACTACATCCACTGGCTCCCCTTCATCCATTTTACTTGTCACAAAAATTTCCAGAAGATTAGTCAAGCATGATTTCCCTTTCATAAATCCATGTTGACGGACTAATCCTTTTACTGCTATCCAAATGCCCCATTATTACCTCTTTAATAATTGACTCCAGCATCTTTCCCACCACCGAAGTCAGGCTAACTGGTCTGTAATTCCCCGTTTTCTCCCTCGCTCCTTTCTTGAAAAGTGGGATAACATTAGCTATCCTCCAATCCACAGGAAGTAGAGTCTCTTTCTCCATTCTGTACTTAGAGCTTTATCTCTCTCTCTTCCCCCCTCTGCATTTGCACTCTCTCTCTCTCCACCTTCTGCATTTAGCGCTCTCTCTTTCTCTCTCCCTCTGTGGGATATCTCTCCCCGCTCTGTATTTGGTGCTCTCTCGCTCTCTCTCTCGCTCACTTTCATTCTCTCTTCCCCTCTTATGTTTAGCACACTCTCTCTCCCCTTCTGTGTTTAGTTGAGTTTAGTTTATTGTCACGTGTCCCGAGGTACAGTGAAAAGCTTTTGTGGCGTGCTAACCAGTCAGCGGAAAGACAATACATGATTAAGCGTATGTTTCAGCCCTCAATCTCCCCCCCCCTCGCCCCCCCCCCCCTCCCTCTGTGTTTAGTAGCTCTCTCTTCCCCCTATCTCTCCCCCCATCACCCTCCTCTGGTATTTATCTCTCCCTGTGTCTCTGTCACACACACACACACAATGAGGGGAAGAACACACTTTCAGTGGAAAACTACAGAAAAACAGTGTTGGTCCTGAAATGAAAACAGTGCACTTGTTAACTTATCGTGCGTACAGCGGGTAAGGAGATAAATGATCGTTTTGCACATTTGATACTGGTAGATCCAGCTCCGAGTCTGGGGCTTTGCCCGACAGGCAACGCTACGTAAACAAGTGAAATTGCTCTTTTATTGACTCATTAACCTTAAACTTTAAGCCTCACTGAAAGCTCCTGGGAAACAGTGTTGTCAGCCGATAAAACTCTTACATTTATCAGGTCTATAAATACATGGTAATGATTGTGTTTGTGTCGAATATGTGCACAGCGATAATGTAGAAATAATGGGGGAGGCAAACAAACCTCGCAGAGCAGTGGATCATTTCCACACCCGCCACAATGGCGGTCCTTGTAGCATTCAATTACAAAGTGCTCCCGGGGTAGGGAAATTTCCATCGCTCCCCCCAATGTAAGTAGCGGGACCTGGTTACCCTCGTGTGCTTCTGGTGTCGCAGTAAAGCTGCTGATTTCAAGTTTCTACAGTTGACTGGGTTGTTAGCTTGGAAATTTCCATCCCATCTCCTTAACATAGAACTAGTGTGAACCCTGTGATCGATGGTCGGTGTGGACTGGGTGAGCAGAGGGTCGGTTTCTAGGCTGTATCTTTCAATTCAATTCAATTCATTCAATTCATATACTGCAATTCAATGGAGTCCAATCTATTTCAATCCAATTCAACTCAATGCAATCCATTTCTATTTAATTCAATGCAATCCAATTCCATCCCATTCAATGCAATCCAATCCAATCCAATCCCAAATTCAATTCCATTCCAACCCATCCTATCCCATAGTATGGTAGAGAGCATCCTGACTAATTGCCTCGTGGCTTGGTTCAGTAATTCAAACATTGAAGGTTGAAGGAGTCTGCAGAGAGTGGTGGATGCTGTTCACTCCATCACACGTATTGGCCTAAAAGGACACCAAGTGCTGGAGCAACTCAGCAGGTCAGGCAGCATCTCCAGAGAAATGACCTCGCCACCAAAGAGGTCTGCAGGAGGCAGTGTCTCAAGACGTCAGCTCACACCAAAGACCTACGCCGCCCTGGCCACACTCGCATATCTCTGCTATCACCGGGTAGGAAGTACAGGAGCTTGAAACCTGTGACCATCAGGCTCAAGAACAGCTTCTTGCCAACAACCTGCAGGCTCTTGAACTGATTGTATCTATGCATTGGTAAATCTGATCTGACAAAGCTTTTCACTGTACCTTCTGAATACAGTTTGCACGTTCCCCCTGTGACAGCGTGGATTTCTTCTGGATGCTTCAGTTTCCTCCCACATCCCAAAATTGCACGAGTCGGTGGGTTAATTGAACGCCATAACTTGCCTTGAGTGTATAGAGAGCGGAAATCTAAGGCATTAGAACATAGAACAGTACAGCACAGGAACAGGCCCTTCGGCCCACAATGCCTGTGCCAAACATGATGCCAAGACCATCACATATCTGCCTGCACATAAGCCATATCCCACCATTCCTTGCCTGTCCAAAAGTATTTTAAACACCACTAATGTATCTGCCTCCATCACCACCTCCAGCAACGCGTTCCAAGCACTCGTCACCCACTGTGTAAAAAACTTGCTCCGCACATCTCCTTTAAACATTGCCGTTCACCTTGAAGCTAAGCCCTCTAGTATTTTATTTTTCCATCCTGGGAAAAAGATTATGACTGCCAACCCAATCTATGCCTCTCATAACTTTATATACTTCTACCAGGTCTCCCCGCAACCTCCGACGGAATGGGAATGACTCTGGAATGCCGTAGTTGATAGGAATGTGGGAAGATTACATTGGGTTGGGGTAGGGTTAGTGTAAAGGTGTTTGGCACCTTTGGACTCAATGGGCCAAATGGCCTGTTCCTGCGCCATATTCCTGTCCAATTCTGTTGCTATTGCATGGTCACCAATGTAGGGCGGCACGGTGGCGCAGCGCCACAGACCCGGGTTCGATCCCGACTACGGGTGCTGTCTGTACGGAGTTTGTACGATCTCCCCGTGACTGCGTGGGTTTTCTCCGAGATCTTCGGTTTTCTCCCACACTCCAAAGACGTACAGGTTTGTAGGTTAATTGGCTTGGTAGAGTGTAAATTGTTTTTAGTGTGTGTGGCATAGTGTTAACGTGCTGGTATCGCTGGTCGGTGCAGACTCGGGTGGGCTGAAGGGCCTGTGCCTGCGCTGTTACTCTAAACTAAACTAAACCAGTGGTTGGGCGAAGTAAGAGCAGGATAGCGGGTGGTATGGTGGTGCAGGGGTGGTTGTTGCTTTACAGCGCCAGAGACCCAGGTTCAATCCTGACTACGGGTGCTGTCTGTACGGAGTTTGTACCTTCTCCCGCGTGGGTTTTCTCCTGGTGCACCGGTTTCTTCCCACACTCCAAAGACGTGCAGATTTGTTGGCTAATTGGATTTGGTAAAATTGTAGAGATTGCAACTTGTCCCTAGTGCAGGATAGTGCTGGTCGGCGAGGTCTCGTTGGGCCAATGCAGGCATGGAAATCGCTGTCAAAACATGGGGGGGGACACAATTTCTTGGCGGCCGCGCGCGCGCATGCGCACACACACGCGAAGCTTCGACCGTGGGCCCCGTCTAGTATCTTTGCTGTGGATGGTAACATCAGGAGCTGACCTGGTTGGTGACCGACTCCGAACTCCAGCAACAGCAGCTTCGTCCGCCCCGCATCGTGGGGCTTGAATCGGCCCGTTCACAGCGCCTTCCATCCCCCAGCAGGGGCTTCAACATCGGGAGCCTCCATCGCTTCGACGCAGCAATTTGACCGCGCGGCGATGAAAAGCCCCGCGAAAGGGCCAATTCAAGCTCCGCTCTATGATCTCTGCTCCACGAACGTCTCCCTCCTCCAATCATCGCGCTGAATCATCATGTCCCCCCCCCCCCCCCATTGCCTGCTGACCGACGTCTCTCTCATCCAATCGGCGCCCTCGATCAGCAGTACCGCCCCCACTGTCTCGCAGAAAGCGGAGATTTCACCGAGTTTTAAAATCTGGATTACAAGAAATGGGGATGAATGTCCCCCACCTCTCAAAACAAGGGGGGGGGAGGAACGTGTCCCCCCTGGCCCCCTCGGGATTTCCACGCCTGGGCCAACGACCCTCTTTCCGTGCTGTAACTCAAAATCTAAAGCCGCGATGGAACAAACACAGCTTGAATCACAGCTTGAATTACACTGGGTGCTTAATTCCAAATCTAGTTTTCCCTCGGGTCTTTTAAGCTTTGGAGATCAAGGCAGAGGCTTTTACACTGATTGGAAACACAGGTTCACCTTCAAACATGTTGTAATTACCCACTGACAAACACTGCAAGTTGTTTTTTGGAGTTATTCTGGAGCCAAGTTGTTAAAACAGCTTGAACTGCCGACTTGCAGTAATTTTAATCTATTAATGTACCATGGTTTCATTGTCGGTGAGATTCCTGGCACAATTAAGTCGAGAAATTGGTTGTGTGTTAATGAAAAGAAATTACAGTATAAGCCGGTCAAACATCACGTACGAGATTTGTTCTTATTATAATAATAGGAGTGTTGATTAAATCGGTACGTAGACCGCGGTAGGTTTGGGAGTGACACATCACATGCATGCGTGGGAGAAGGAACTGAAGATGCTGGAATCTGGAGCAACACGCAAAGTGCTGGAGTAACTCATTGGGTCAGGCGGCATCTGTAGAGGACATGGATGGGTGACGGTGACATTCAGTCTGGAGAAGGGCCCCGACCTGAAAAGTTGCCTTTCCATTCCCTCCATAGATGCTGCCTGACCCGTTGGCTTCCTCTAGCACTTCCTGTTTGGATAGGCACTGCAAGGCCTGCTCAGGAAACAAAATTAATTTTGGACTTTATTCCTTGGAGCGCAGGAGGGTGAGGGGGGGGTATGATAGAGGTGAGTCACATCATCAGGGGAATAGATAGGGTGAATGTACAGAGTCTTTTACCTAGAGTAGGGGAAGAGGACATAGGTTTAAGGTGAGAGGAGAAAGATTTAATAGGAACCTGAGGGGCAACATTTTCAAACAGAGGGTGGTGGATATATGGAACAAGTTGCCAGAGGAGGTAGTTGAGGCAGGTACTATAACAATATTTTAAAACATTTGGACAGGTACAGTACATGGATAGGAGAGGTTTAGAGCGATTTGGGCCAAAGGCAGGCAGGTGAGACTAGTATAGATGGTACATGTTGGTCAGGGTGGGCAAGTTGGGCCGAAGGGCCTGTTTCCAAACTGTATGGTTATGGATATGGTCCAAATTGGGGGGAATGGGGCTAACTTAGATGGGGCATCTTGGTCGACATG
Organism: Malacoraja senta; assembly: GCA_038087875.1. Classification (NCBI taxonomy): domain Eukaryota; kingdom Metazoa; phylum Chordata; class Chondrichthyes; order Rajiformes; family Rajidae; genus Malacoraja; species Malacoraja senta. The sequence continues at coordinate 50,429 of JAXLNO010004037.1, read as the reverse complement.
GTCGAGTTGGGCCGAAGTGCCTATTTATCTGCTGTAAGACTCTATGACCCTGTGACCTATTAGTACTTTGAAAACAAAAAGGTACACAAGAGTGAATGTTATTATACCTTACGCAGAATTTCCATTTATAAACAATTCCCCTATTAATACCTGTCACTTTTTTCCTATTGTTTCCATCATTCATTAATTTAGCTCAGCACAATTTAAAGAACGGTCAAATGGAAAAGAACACCTTTTTGTCATGCCTCCAAAGCTTCCGTCTCACTAACAATAAGTGAGGTATTAACTCTGCTGCTGCAATGTCTTGATCCTGTTTGTGCACAGGTTGTCGCCCCGTTAGGTAACCTTGCCGTTCCTTTGTCAAAGGCAGGGATGTTTTGCAAAACTTTTACCTTTTCGGAAACAGAAATTAGAAAATCCTGAATTCTTCCGTGAGTGCATCATTCACCCTGTGTGAAAAAAGTTGCCCCTCAGGCTCCTGTTAAATCTTTGTCCCTCACCTTAAAAACCAATGTCCTCTGCTGCTTAAGGGGCTGTCCCACTTGGGCGACCTAATTGGCGAGTTTAGAAGAGTTTAGGAGAGTTTGAAAAAATGTCATGTTGAAGACCTCGTTCGACTATGTAGAAGACCTCCTTCGACCTCCTTCGACTATGTTGAAGACCAGCTTCGACTAGCCACGACTAGCTACGACTAACTTCGGGAAAATTGGACACCGAATAGTGGAGAGTGAAGACAACCTCCTTCGATCTCCTTCGACCTCCCTTCGACCTCCCTTCGACTATGATGAAGACTATCTACGACTACCTTTGACTACTTTCGACTACCCTCGATTACCCACGATTAACATGCCGACCTACTACGATCTACTTCGACTAAACCTACGAGTAAAAAATGTATCGATTTTTTCCATGGCGACCTTTTTTACTCGTGGGCATTTTTCAACGTTGAAAAATATGCCGCGACCTAGCCTCGAGGCCTCGAGTACTACTCTCGAGTATGCAGGAGAGTTACGAAGACATCCTACAACCTCGTGTCGACCATGCTGCGAGTATGAGTCGAGGGCAAACTCGCCAGAACTCGCGGATTAGGTCGCCGAAGTGGGACAGCCCCTTTAGACACAAAATGCTGGAGTAACTCAGCGGGACGGGCAGCATCTCTGGAGAGAAGGAATGGGTGACGTTTCGGGTCAGACTGAGAGTCAGGGGAGCGGGAGATGTAGAGATGTGGAAGGGTAAGGTGTGAAAACGAAACATCAAAGGGGAAAATAGAATAGATCATTATTAGCTGAGGGGAAGGCGACAACGTAGCATACCATCAGTAATCAGGAGGACAGTCAAACTGGTCGGAGGACAAGGGTGGGGGAGGGATGGAGAGAGAGGCAAAGCAAGGGTTACTTGGAGTTAGAGAAGTTGGGTTGTAAGCTGCCCTGTGATATAAGTGGCGAGAGTCCTACATATGACCAGCACATACACTCACAGAATGAAAGCAATGAAAACATTAACATGCCTGCTATTATGGTACAGTAATCATAATCATAATCATACTTTATTAGCCAAGTATGTTTTAGACAATAGACAATAAGTGCAGGAGTAGGCCATTCGGCCCTTCGAGCCAGCACCGCCATTCAATGTGATCATGGCTGATCATCCCCAATCAGTACCCCGTTCCTGCCTTCTCCCTATATCCACTGACTCCGCTATTTTTAAGACCCCTATCTAGCTCTCTCTTGAAAGCATCCAGAGAACCTGCCTCCACCGCCCTCTGAGGCAGAAAATTCCACAGACACCACTCTCTCTGAGAAAAAGTGTTTCCTCGTCTCCGTTCTAAATGGCTTACTCCTTATTCTTAAACTGTGGCCCCTGGTTCTGGACTCCCCCAACATCGGGAACATGTTTCCTGCCTCTAGCGTGTCCAAACCCTTAACAATCTTATATTGTTTCAATTGTTTCAATGAGATTCCCTCTCATCTTTCTAAACTCCAGAGTGTACAAGCCCAGCTGCTCCATTCTCTCAGCATATGACAGTCCCGCCATTCCGGGAATTAACCTTGTAAACCTACACTGCACTCCCTCAATAGCAAGATATGGTCCTTCCTCAAATAAGGGGAACAAAACTGCACACAATAGTCCAGGTGTGGTCTCACTAGGGCTCTGTACAACTGCAGAAGGACCTCTTTGCTCCTATATTCGATTCCTCTTGTTATAAAGGCCAACATGCCATTCGCTTTCTTCACTGCCTGCTGTACCTGCATGCTTACTTTCATAGACTGATGTACAAGGACCCCAGATCCCGTTGTACTTCCCCTTTTCCCAACTTGACGCCATTTAGATAGTAATCTGCCTTCCTGTTTTTGCTACCAAAGTGGATAACCTCACATTTATCTGCATTAAACTTCATCTGCCATGCATCTGCCCACTCCCCCAACCTGTCCAAGTCACCCTGCATTCTCATAGCATCGTTTTGCAACATACGAGGAATTTCATTTGCCATACAGTCATACCAATAAAAAGCAACAGGACACACAAAATACATTTTAACATAAACATCCACCACAGTGACTCCTCCACATTCCTCACTGTGATGAAGGTAAAAAAAGGTCAATCTCTCCCCTCTTTGTTCTTCCACGGTCGGGGGCCTTGAGACTTCCGTTGACGAGATGATCTTACTCCCGTAGCCGGCAGCGTGCCCTCCTCATCGGGGCGATCAAGCTCCTGCATCGGGGGGGAATCAGCTCCCCCGCGCCGGGCGATCTACCCCCAGTGAGTCGAACGCCGTGTGGCTTTTGGAGCTTCCCGACTCGGTCTCTACCCGAGACTGCGAGTTCCTCGATGTTAAAGTCCGCAGGCCACGGTTGGAGCGTCGATCCCAGGCAAGGGATCGGCTCCGATGGTAAGTCGACGCCCCGCGGTGAGGCTCAAAGTCGATCCCGAGCAAGGCCTCCAGCTCCATGATGTTAGGCCGCAGACCGACCGGAGATACGACCCGGAAAACAATCGCATCTCCGGCAAGGTAAGAGATTGAAAAAAGTTTTCCCTGATCCCCTCCCCCACCCCCCACATAAAACAAACCAGAGACCATTAATACAAACTTTTTAAACACACTAAAAAAACACACACAAAAATCGAAAAGAACAGTAGGCAAGGCTGCCATTGAAGCGCCACCTAGTGCAAAGCCTTAACTATCTATTCTGGCAGCTCGTTCCATATGCTCACCACCCTCTGTGTGGAAAAGTTTCCCTTCGGTTCCTGTTCAATCTTTCCCCTCTCACCTTAAATCTATGTCCTCTGGTTCTTGATTCCCCTACTTTGGAGGAAAGACTATGTGCACTCACCCTATCTATTCCCCTCATTATTTTATACACAAACATGTAAATTATCAGTTGTGCTTTCAATTTATCAGGATGTGCTAACGTGCTGAGGAAGTGATATTGTGGTCTGTGGTTAATTCAGCTACTTCTCAGCTCCTGAAACCCGGGCTCGATCCTGACCTCGGATGCTGTCAGTGTGCCACCACATTTTGCACGTTCTTCCTGTGACCATGTGGGCTCTCTCTGCGTGCTCTGGTTTCCTCCGACATCCCATATGAAATGCAGATTAATTGGCTCCTATATTTTATTCCGAGTGTTAGCGGCTGATGGGCAGATCAAGGCAAAGGTGGTCGCACATGTGAGAGAATGCAGGAAAAATTAAAGGCAGAATAGAAATGGTGGTAATGCCCAATGGACAAAATGGCTGCCTCCATGTCATGTTTTTGTCAGGTCGGGGGGAGTTCCCCCTGCCACGGGTACCATGTAATCCCGTGCTACCTGCTCCATGGTCGGATAGTCGGCGACTAAACCATCTCCCCCACCAGGTTTGCCAGGTGAGGAGGGGGCTGTGGACCCCCAGCAGGACCAAAAACAAGACCTGGCAAAGTGCGGATGAGCTTCTAGCGAGCCAACGGCCGTCCACACTTCAGTAGAAGTTGCGATCACTGTCGTACACAGCATTGTAAGGAATGATGATAAAGCACACACACCTAAATCCTATACTTCCAGCGGTGGAAGTCCGCAGGAACTGGAGGACAGAGATGTGTGGTGCGTCCGTCACCGTTCCCGTCGGAAACCAGCGCCACTGCGTCACTAGTGTTTTTAACGATGATGAATGAATGAATGAATGTCATACGGAAATTTGCCACCACAGTGGCGCAGCGGTAGCATTACTGCCTTGCAGCGCCATTAACTCGGGTTCGATCCTGGCTATGGGTGCTGTCCGTACGAAGTTTGTACATTCCCCCTCTGACACTCTGTCTGTCCCTTCCTTCTTTGTGTTTAAATAGTATGTGTTAAATGTATGTTTTTGTGTTCTTTAGCTTGTTTTATGTGGGGGGGTGGAGGGGTGGGTTGGATGAAACTTTTTTTAATCTATTACCTCGACGGAGATGTGATTTTTTCCGTATCGTATCTCCATCCGCACTGCGGCCTAACATCAAGGAGTTGGCGGCCTCTGCTGGAGACCGACTTTTGAGAGTTCCACCGCGGGGAGCCTACGGGACTTTAACATCGCGGAGCCCAGGGTGATCGACCTCGGAACTCCAATCATGGGTGCTTGCGGACTTAAAGGCCTGTCTCACGAGTCTGCGGTCTATGGAGGCGAAACGGGAGGAATCTGCCGCCATAGACCGCACACTCGTGAGAAAGTACAATTCCCGGGCCGTGCGGCGGTGTTCCCAACACCGCGCGGTGCTAAAATAAAATCGACAATGTCGAAAACACTATACTCACCGCACAACCTCCACCAGTGATGCACGAGTGCGGCACGGCCTCTCGCACGGGCCGCCGCCAGTGTGGCTCGAGCGCCGTGCGTCAAACCTCCACTGCCACAGCCTCCGCCAGTGACGCACGTGCCGCCGCCAGTGAGGCACGTGTGCTGCACGGCCGCAGGCACAGCCACCGCTACAGCGCCGCGATCAGGATGGCCGCCGCCACAGCCGCCGCTGGTGAGTCACGTGCGGCGGGCCGACGTCATCGCAGTCGGCCCGCCCTTTTTTTACTTACCGCAAGCACGTGGGACCCGCCGTGTTTGAATTAACTCGGCCCCCGCGCAGCATCCTTGCGGCGCTCCGGTGGATAGGCTCGACGCTCTCGCCGTTGCCGCGCGGTCCTCGCTACCGGCGACGCCGCGCTTCACCGCCGATGACCGCAAACAGGTAAGACAGAGCCTTTACCATCGCGGAGCCCGCGGTCTCTGGTCAGAGACCGACTGTCGAGAACTCCAAGCCGCAGGAGCTTCGACTGCCGGCTGCGGGAGCTTAGATCGCCCCGACTATGGATGGTTCGACTGCCCCGACTGCGGGAGATTAAAGAGGAAGAAGATTGAACTTCTTCACAGCCTTCCATCACAGTGAGGAATGTGGGGAATCTGCTGTGGTGGATGTTTATGTTGACTTTTATGTAGTTGTGTGTCTTGTTGCGTTTGCGTATGGCTGTATGGTAATTCGCATATCACTGTACCTTAATTGGTACACGTGACAATAAAACACCTTTGAACCCTTTGAAACCTTTGACTGCATGGGTTTCCTCCGGGTGCTCCGGTTTCCTCCCGCATCCCAAAGACATGCAGGTTTGTAGGTTAATTGCCCCTAGACTGTAGGACAGAACTAGTGTGCAGGGTAATCGCTGGTCGGCCCGGACTCAATGGGCCGAAGGGCCTATTTTCACTCTGAAACTCTAAAGTCTAATCTCATATTTGTATGCGGCCCAGGATCACAAATTTAAAATTGGCACTGTAGGGGAAGACAGGAGATGTCTGTGTAGATAGACATAAAATGCTGGAGTAACTCAGCGGGACAGGCAGCATCTATGGAGTGAAGGAATTGGCGACGTTTTGGCGATGAGACCCTTCTTCAGATGTCTGTGTGGAGTTGTCGAATTATTGAAGCAAAGAGTGTTTAACAAGAATAACTAGGCACAGAGGAAGGGCCCCGACCCAAAACATCGCCTGTCCATTGCATCCACAGATGCTGCTTGACCCACAGAGTTTATTTTATATAGGATTAGAATTAGGCCATTCGGCCCATCATGTCTACGCCATTCAATCATGGCTGATCACTTGTTCCAACACCTTGTGTTTTTGTTCAAGATTCCAGCATCTGCAGTTCCTAGTGTCTCCATTTTACTGTCTCACGGTGAAATCTCCTCAAAGTAAGCCCACTTTGCAGAATTCTCCTCCCTGACGGGGGTTGTGTGCGGGCGGCCCTCTCTCACTGCTCCCCCATCTGTCATTCCTGCTTCTCTCCTGCTCCACGACCGTGTTCCACATTTCCCTCCTCATCTCTCCTCATCTGACACCCTTAGCTTTCTTTTCCATCACTGGCCTTTCTCCTCCTCTCTCTGAGTCTGAACAAGGGTCCCGACCCAAAGCGTCGCCTACCCCATTCAATGCACAGATGGGCGGCACGGTGGCCCAGCGGCAGAGTTACTGCCTTACAGCACCAGAGACCCAGGTTCAATCCCGACCACGGGTGCTGTCTGTACGGAGTTTGAACGTTCCCCCCGTGACCTGCGTGGGTTTTCTCCCAGATCTTCGGTTTCCGCCCACACTCCAAAGACGTACAGGTTTGTCGGTTAATTGGCTTTGGTAAAAGTGTAAATTGTCCTTAGTGTGTGTAGGATAGTGTTAATGTGCAGGGATCGCTGGTCGGCGCGGACTCGGTGGGCCAAAGGGCCTGTTTCCGCACTGTATCTCTAAACTAAACTAAACTAAACTAAACTAAACTTTTGACGGTTGGCTGTGGAATTACGGTCTGACGTTTAGAGATTGTTGAAAGTTTGATTCCTCAAACACAAGAGGGTGTTTTTATTTCCTTCAGTAAAACACACTTGGCCTTTTGTGAAGAATATGTGCTTTGGGCACAAGATCTTGCTGAAAGCTTGATTGTGTTTGATAAAGGGGACATAATGAGGCATAATTCCAAAATAAATCACTCCTGTAACTAATAATTTATGCTTATGCACACCACAACTCGAAAATTAATTCCCCCTTCCCGAATAGTTTCCTGCTGGAATGAGCCAAATGGAATCAATCTCTTTACTTTAAACTTTTCTCTTCACCTTAGAGATGCAGTGTGGAAACAGGCCCTTCGGCCGACCGAGTCTGCGCCGACCAGCGTTCACCCCATACACACTCGGGACGATTTACAATTCTACAGAAGCCAATTAACCTACAAACCTGTACGTCTTTGGATGTGGGAAGAAACCGGAGCACCTGGAGAAAACCCACGCAGTCACAGGGAGAATGTACAAACTCCATACAGTCAGCACTTGTCGTCAGGGTCTCTGGCGCTGTAAGGCAGCAACACCACCGTGTCGCCCCATTGCTGCCGCCTCTTGTTCACTGGCTCCATCACTTCATTGCCTCTGATTACAAGATTGACATTTATCGATGTTTAAAGTCGCTTCACTTGGATGGCACAGTGGTACCGTGGGTAGAACCCCTGCCTCACAGCGCCACAGACCCAGGCTCCATCCTGACCTGTGTTCATGGGCAACTTCAACCTCCTTCAAGCACTGAGCTATGAAGCAAGTTGAAACTAATGGCGGTTCCCTTCTCTTGCTTCGCAAACACGGCCCATTTCACCTCATGGTCTGATGAAGGGACCCGACCTGAAACATCACCGATCCATGTTCTCCGGAGATGCTGCCTGACCCGCTGAGTTACTCCGGAACTTTGTGTCTTTTTTAAAATCAAATCATACCACACATACATGCGGTCAAGCTACACACAAGTACAACAGAAAAATGCCAGAGTGCAGAATCCAGTGTTGCAGTTACAGAGAAAAGATCGAGCGTCCACAATGAGGTAGGTTGGAAGATCGGGACTACATCCTAGCTTATGACAGGGACCATTAAATAGTCTGATAACATTGGGGAGGAAGCTGTTCCGGGAACTAGGTGGTAAATCTGGGCCAGAACTGTGGTGCAGTATTAAGGGACCCACTCCTGTCTAAACTGCCAACCATCCTCTCAGAAGTGGTTCAGACATGTGGGTGAAAGTCAAATATCTTCTATCACAGGGGAGTTATCAATAACGATCTGGCCAATAGTTATCACCCAATTAGAGTCTTAGATGCAAAGAGTCAAGAGTCATTCAACACGGACACAGGCCCTTCGGCCCATCTTGCCCACACTAACCAATATATCCCATCTACATTAGTCCCACCTGCCCGCATTTGGCCCATATCCCTCCAACTGTTTTGGGAGACGGACGTGAGACAGATAGGCGACAGAGACGGGAGATAGATGGGAGACAGACTGGGGATAGACAGGAAACACACAAGAGATGAACAGGATGTAGGAGACACACAGGACACGGGAGACATCTCAGAGACAGCAGATTGAGGAGTCAGGAGGCAGACGGGATACCGACCGGAGACCGACCAGAGACCGACCAGAGACCGACCAGAGACCGACCGGAGACCGACCGGAGACCGACCAGAGACCAACCGGAGGCGGGAGGTAGACAGGAGACACGCAGGAGATGGAGACAGATAGGAGACAGACAGAAGACAGAAGACATAAGGGAGGCAGACGAGAGATGGGAGAAAGACAGGAGACAGGCAGGAAATGGGAAGCAGACAGCAGATGGGAGACAACTAGACGGGAGACAGACGGGAGACAGACAGGAGACGGGAGACAGACAGGAGATGGGAGACAGACTGGAGAGGGAGCTTGTGGTATTAGCCAGTGGGAGGTAGCTGAGGAGTCAGTTGTGATGAGCATCTGGTCCAAGATGCCGCCCCTGTGCTGGGCACACAGACTACACAAGGGCTCCACGCGACTACTTTCCTTACGCTGCACTTTTGTGACAAATGCATTTATCTAAAAAAAATCAAAACTTCCCCAGTGTGTCAGCTGAGTGTTTTGTGATTTCTGCAGGGCAGCAAAAAACATCAACGTGTCGGCTGTGCGGCGTACCTCAGCTGCAGAGACGGCTGCATTAGGGCCTCTCTCAGCGGGGAGATCCCTGACACCGGCCTCACTGCACACACGGGGGCATCAAGGGGAAAGAGCAGAGACAAGGTGGACTTCCCCCTGTGGCCTGCATGGTCTATCAAGACCTCAGGCGGAGTATGTTGCCACTGAGTAACGTCACATACCACCTTCCTGGCACCACAGCATCCATTTAACCACAAGAACAGCCACCACAAATTATACATTCAACGCAAGTTCAAGATTTAATCCAGATCTACTGCACACAAGCAAGTCCTCACCTCCCATCTACCTCATTGGAGACCATTGAACTATCTTTAATCAGACTTTTTCGGACCTCAATGTTTCAGAGTGATACAGAGTGAAAACAGGCCCAACTTGCCAACCAACATACCCCATCTACACTAGTTCCACCTGCCTACGTTTGGCCCACATCCCTCTAAGCCTGTCCTATCCATGTACCTGTCTAAATGTTTTTTAAACATTACCTTAAAGCCCTTGTCCCACTTAGGAGACCTAAACAGCAACCTCTGGTGACCTTGCCCGCCACCCAAAAAAAATCAAGGTCGAGGTGACCTACAACCTCCTACCATCTCCCACGCATATGTTGAAAACCTTCCTCGACTATTTGAAAACTGGCTTCGACTAGACCTGCGACTAAAAAATGATCGATTTTTAAAACGGCAACCTATTTTTAGTCGAGGCCGGTTTTAATCATGATGAAAAAATAGCAGCAACCGAGATGAAGCCTCGACCACGTGGAAACCACTTTCAACCATTAGGGAGAGTGACCAAAACCTCCGGTGACCTCATGGAAACCTTGGGTGGTGGGCAAGGTCACCAGAGGTTGCTGTTTAGGTCTCCTAAGTGGGACAGGGGCTTAACTACCTCCCCCGGCAGCTAGTTACATATACCTATCAGCTTTTGTGTAAAAAGGTCGTCTCTCTGGTTCCTATTCAATATTTCTCCCTCACCTTAAAATCTTGTACTAAATGTTGTACACTTTATCCTGCATCTGTGCACTGTGGACGGCTTGACTGTAATCATGTGTAGTCCTTTCTTTGACTTGATAGCACACAAACAAAGGCTTTTTGCTGTACCTCGATATACATGACAATAACACATTGAAAACTAAATTAAATCCACTGCTTATCCTTGCACAATCAGTAACCATAGAGTTTGGGCTTCACACACCAGAATGCTGTCTGGTGTAGAGAATACTAGCTATAACGTGAGGTTGCGCAAACTTGGATTGTTTCCATGTTTATCACGATCAGTCGGCACGGTGGTGCAGCGGTACAGTTGCTGCCTTACAGGGACAGGGAGCTTAACCTTCTCCCTGTGAACTGTGTGGGTTTTCTCCGGGTGCTCCGGTTTCGTCCCACACTCCAAAGACGTGCGGGTTTGTAGGTTGGTCGGCTTCGGGAAAATTGCAACTTGTCCCTAGTGTGTAGGGTAGTGTTAGTGTATCCTGTGATAGATAACACTATCCTACACACTGGGGACAATTTACAAGTGTGCAGGGATCGTTGGTCGGTACGGGCTCGGTGGGCCGAAGGGCCTGTCTCCGCGCAGTATCTCCAAACTAAAACTAAACAGTCCCGATCCGAAACATCACCCAGAGGTGCTGCCTGACCCACTGAGTTACTCCCACACTCTGTGCCTTCTTTTGGATTATTTTCTCTGGAACGTTGAAGGCTGAGGGGAGACCTGATTATGAGAGACGTAGATAGGGTAGACAGTCAGAACCTTTTTCCCAGAGTGGAAATATAAAGTCCTAGAGGGCGTAGCTTTAAGGTGAGAGGGGGGAAAGTTTAAATGAGATGTGCGGGGCTGTTTTTTTTACACACAGAGGATGGTGGGGGCCTGGAACACATTGCCAGGGGTGGTGGTGGAGGCAGATACGATAGTGATGTTTAAGAGGCATTTAAATAGGCATATGCAGGGAATGGATTGGGATCACATGCAGGCAGAGGAGATTAGTTTAACTTGGCATCATGGTCGGCATGGACATTGTGGGCTGAAGGGCCTGTTCCTGTGCTGTACTGTTCTATATTCAAGGTTCATGAGCTGCCTGGTGTCACCCAGACAGTTACATGTTTTAACCCTCCACTTGAAACACGACTCCACATTATTTTAACGTTGCCAATTCTGACGAACATTGATCCCACAACCAGATATCTCCTCGAATCTAACCCTGGCGGGTTCTAAATACACGACATGGAAGGAATAAAAAAAACAATTTATGATCAAAACTGAACGAGCAACTAAAATGATATCATTCTACCCACTCTTTCGTATTCATGTTTATTATATTATTATATTTTTATGATACATTAATTTAACTGCCACAATGATGTAATAAAAATCCACACAAGCCCTCTGCTAACTAAGGTTGTGGTGTTAAATCAGCATTTATGTGTAGGAGGGAACTGCATATGATGGTTTACACTGAGGATAGACACGAGATGCTGGAGTAACTCAGCGGGACAGGCAGCATCTCCAGATAGTAGGAATGGGTGATGTTGCGGGTCGTGACCCTTCTTCAGACTTTGTGTGCTATTTTATTCAAGAAAAAGGGAAGGCAGAACAAATACACACAGAAAAAAACACTTCATCGTTTCCTTTCTTTGAAAGAAATAAGATGGCCTTCTTCTTCTTCAAGATATCTGCAGTTCCTTGTGTCTCCAGGGTGGCACTGTGGCGCAGCGGTAGAGTTGCTGCCTCACAGCGCCAGAGACTACAGGCAGGGGCGGAAAACCCGGGGGGGGGGCAGAGGGGGACACGTCCCCCCCATGTTTTGAGAGGTGGGGGACATCCCCCCCAAGTTTTTGTGATCCGTATTTTAAAATCTCCGCTTTCCGCGAGACAGTGGGGGTGGGACTGATGATCGAGGGCGCGATGATTGGAGGAGGGAGGAGTGGGGGGCGGGTGGGACTGAGGATAGAGTGAGGCGATTGGAGGAGCGAGACGTGGCACAGACCTGTGCCTCATCCGCAGGCAGGATCGATCCCGGCCGGCTCTCCTGCGCTGTCCCGAGTGCCCCCCCCCCCCCACGGGTGGCCAGAGAGGTCGGGAGTCAGACGCGAGCTGTACCCCCAGGCCCACAGCCAGCGCAGAGAAACAGCGCTAAACCCAGCTCAACTCTGCCTGTCCCGCCAGGTTAACCTGCCTGGGCTTGCGGGAAATATGGCCAGCGCCGGTGTCCCGTCAGTCCAGGCAGACCTGTAGTTAACCCGGTGAGACAGGCAGTGTTGAGCTGCATTTAGCACTGGATTGAGCCTCCGAAGCCTCGCGCGCGTGTGTGTGAGTGTGCGCATGCGCGTGCGGCCGCCAAAAAATTGTGTCCCCCGTCCCCTCCATGTTTTGATAGCGAGTTCTGCTCTTGACTACAGGTTCTGTCTGTATGTAGTTTGTGCGTTCTCCCTGTGACTGAGTGGGTTTTTTCCGGGTCCTCCGGTTTCCTCCCATATTCCAAAGACATACAGGTTTGTAGGTTAATTGGCTTCAGTAAAAATTGCAAATTGTCCCCAGTGCGTAGTGTATGGCACAGATTCAATTATATGAAGGGCCTGTTTCCACACTGTATCACTAAAGTCTAAATCTAATCACTTCACCAAAGTGCTTCTTCATTTCAAAGCCTTAACTGTGATCATCAGAGGAAGATTTCAACCAACTAAAAGGAACCAACAAAGTGCTGGAAGAACTCAGGCAACATCTGTGGAGGGAATGAGTAGACGATGCTTTGAGTCGGGATATTTCTTCCAAAATGCCATGTCTATTTCCCTCCAGAGATGCTGCCTGACCCATTCAGTCCCACCAGCATTTTGTTTTATTGCTCAAGATTCCAGCATCTGCAGTTGCTTATGTCCTCACAGTTTTCAGCTACATTAGTTTAGTTTAGAGATACAGCATGGCAACAGGTTCTTCAGCCTACCGACTATTGATCACCGGTTCACACTAGTTCTATGTTGTCCCACTTTCTCATCCACTCCCTACAAACTAGGGGCAATTTACAGAGGGCCAATTAATCTACAAGCCCGCACTTTGGGAATGTGGGAGGAAACCAGAGCACCCGGAGAAAACCCATGCAGTGTCACACTTGCTCTGATTGAACGCCATTCTCCATTTCTCTGGCCATTTCCGTAGCTGATCAATATCCCGCTGTATACCTTGACAGCCTTCCTCACAGTCCGTGACCCCAGCAATCTTGGTGTCAGCCTCAAAATTACCAACTTAATCCATCTACATTTATCTCCAAATCATTTATAAACATCTCAAACAACAGGTAGGACTATTGTTGATGGGGCATCTTGGACAGCATGGACAATTTGGGGCAAAGTGCCTGTTTCTAGGCTGCGTGACTCTTTACCCTATTCCTTCTGCTTGTTCACCATGATCGTTCTTCCATTGAAAAAGCTTCTCACTGTACCTCGGCACACACGACAATAAACTAAGCTACTTTCAGGGGAATTACTGGAATCTGCTATTAACAATGTAGTAATTTGCAGTAATTTAGAGAATTTAAAAAAAAACATGATCGGGCAAAATCAACATCAGGTTCTGAAAGGGGAAATTTTGTTTGATGAGAACTGCTTGGTGCGATGCTGACACAGAGTATAGTTTCCGCCCGTCGGAAATGCTTCTTCACATAAATGAGATCATACTATAAGCATAAGAAGGTGGCGGGGAAAGACCAGACTACCTTTGATAATTCTAAGACAGAAGACACACAGTATACAAACTTACAATTTCCTTCAAAACGATTTATGTTGGGACAGCATGATATTGATTGATTCATTGATTGATTGAAAGATGCAGCGTGGAAACAGGCCCTTCAGCCCATCGAATCCATGCCGACCATCGATCACCCGTTCACACCAGTTCTATGTTATCCCGCTTTCGCACCCACTCCCTATACACCAGGGGCAATTTACAGAGGGCCAAATAACCTGCAAACCCGCATGTTTAGCTTAGTTTAGGTTAGAGATGCAGCGTTGAAAACAGGCCCTTCGGCCCATCGAGTCCGCGCCAAGCAATGATAGCCCTGTACACTAGTTCTATCCTACGCACTAGGGACAATTTAACCTGCAAACCCGCACGTCTTTGGCATATGGGAGGAAACCGGAGCACCCAGAGAAAACCCACGCGGTCACAGGGAGAACGTGCAAACTCCACACACAGACAGCACCTGGGATCAAACCCGGCTCTCTGGCGCTGTGAGGAAGCAGCTGGGCACAGAGGAAGGGTCCCGACCCCAAACGTCGCCTGGCCATTCCCTTCACTGTGCCGTGCTGGGACGAGAGTGAATACATTCCTTTTACCCTTTTTGATAATAATCTGTTCGTCTTCTGTCAAGAGTAGGCAAGAAAACATTGCAATGCTATAGAGTGCAGGGTATGTGATTTTCACACCGCACAACAGGAGCAATGTCTTTACATCATACTGTAGAGAAAGCTTATAAATAACAACAACTGAATGAAAGCTGCCGACCCTTGGATTACAAGGATGAGTGGGCAGCTTGAAATAGTTTGTGCCCATTGATGTGGCAGCTTTGATCTCATCGGAGAAGGCAAATTCACTCATTCCTTTGATATGTTCACTGGCTATTTGTTCAGCTGCACGCAACATGCGCATGAACACTGAACCTATGGAATCATTCAGATTTACACCTGCATCATAGCAAATCCAAAGTACTTCTTTTTTTAGAGATGCAGCATGGAAACAGGCCCTTCGGCCCACCGAGTCCCCGCCTTGTAGGTTAACCTGTGATGAGCGTTTGTCGTCACTGGGCCTGTACTCGTTGGAGTTTAGAAGAATGAGGAGGAACCTCATTGAAACATACAAAATAGTGAAAGGCTTGGATAGATTGGATGTGGAGAAAATGTTTCCACTAGTGGGGGAGTCTAGGACTGGAGGTCATAGCCTCAGAATTAAAGGATGTTCTTTTAGGAAGGAGATGAAGAGGAATTTATTTAGTCAGAGGGTGGTGAATCTGAGGAATTCTTTGCTGCAGAAGGCTGTGGAGGCCAAGTCAGTGGATATTTTTAAATCAGAGATAGATAGATTTTTGATTAGTACTGCTGTCAGAGATTATGGGGAGAAGGCAGGAGAATGGGGTTAGGAGGTAGAGCTAGATTAGCCATGATTGAATGGCGGAGTAGACTTGATGGGCCAAAAGGCCGAATTCTACTCCTATCACTTATGACCGACCATCGATCATCGGTTCACACTAGTTCTATTCACCCCATTTCCGCATTCCGGAGAGAATGGACAGACAACGTTTTTGGTCAGGACCCTTCTTCAGACTGATAGTAGGTGGGGGGAGAAAGCTGCACAAATCTTAGCAAGTGATAGGTGGGCTCAGTGAGGGGGGGGGTGGGATTGAATGGCAGATGGGTGGAGTTAGCAAGTTTTCCCTGTGACCGCGTGGGTTTTCTCCGGGTGCCCCGGTTTCCTCCCACACTCCAAAGATGCGCAGTTTTGTAGGTTAGTTGGCTTCTGCAGATTGTCCCTCTTGTGTAGGATACAACTAGTGTATGGGTCCATTGTTGGTTGGCGTGGATGGGCCTGTTTCCACGCTGTATCTCTAAACTAAACTAAGCTCTGGGCACTGACGTAACTACGTAATTACAGAATGAATTGTTTTATCGCCAGGGTCATTCAGAAAGGTTGGCTGCTTTCCTGGATGACTATCGGTTTTTCTTGGCTCCTTTGACCGTTCTTTGGCCCAGCTGCTTCATTCTTATCTGCACACTGCGCTCCAGTCACCAGGATAAGCAGCACAGACGCATTACTTGGGTCACAACAAGCCAAACCCTTTGACGGAATCGTTCAGCGCAAGTCCTGGTGAGGGACGTAAGACCAACAGGAAATTGGGACGGACGCCTGCTGATTTGAAATTGTTTTTTAAAAATTAGATCTGACATCAAATTGAAAAATACTTGGTTCCAGCGTACTGTCCCAGATGAGAGTCGGACTCCGTAATCCGTAATCATTGCTTCCAGGTTTTAATTCATTTACAGTGATTAAGTTCATGTCTACGTAGGCACTACCACAACGTTTACGTATAGAGAGGTATATGTCATGAGCCGCCGGAGGAGGTATTTGAGATTAAAAAAACATTTGTACAGGTACATGAATAGGATTGGTTTAGAGGGGTATGGGCCAAGCACAGGCAGGTGGGACTAGTGTAGATGGAGCATGTTGGTCGGCGTGGATAAGTTGGGCCAAAGGCCTCTTGCCAAGCTGCACGATTCTATGACTAAGTCATAGGAGTAGAATTAAGCCATTCCGCCCATCAAGTCTACTCCACCATTCAATAATGGCTGATCTATCTTTCCCTCTCGACTCCATTCTCCTGCCTTCTCCCCGTAACCTTTGAAGCCGTCGCTAATCAAGAACCTGTCCATCTCTGCTTTAAAATAACCCGATGACTTGACCTCTACAGCCGTCTGTGGCAATGAATTCCACCACCCTCTGGCTAGAGAAATTCCTCCTCATCTCCTTTCTAAAGATATGTCCTTTTATTCTGAGGCTTAACTTCATAATTTCCCATTGAGCAAGGATGCCTGAAAACCTGCAAGATCTATCAAAATGCTTTTATTCACCCTATTGTAAAGTGTCATATGTAGGATTTTCTTTGGAAATTTAAAAAGAAAATCAATTACTGCTCTGATGCTGGTCAAAGTAAACACAATGCGGTTCTTGTATTTGAGAGTCAGGAGTGTTTAGAATATAGGACAGTACTGAACAGGTAGAGGCCCTTCGGCCCACAATGTCCACACTGAACATAAGGTCCACAATGTCCTCTGCCTGCATGTGATCCATATCCCTCCATTCCCTGCATATCCATGTGCCTAAACATAGCGCCTGCTTTCTGGTTGTGGTAGGATGATTCAGTTGCCTAATAACAGCTGGGAAGAAACTGTCCCAGAACCTGGAGGTGTGCATTTTCACATGACTTTGAACTATTGAGCGGATCTAAAAGCCTCTTAAACGCCACTATCGTACCTGTTTCCACCACCACCCCTGGAAGGGTGTTCCAGGCACTCACCACTCTCTGTGTTAAAAAAAAAAACCGCCCCACACATCTCCTTTAAACGTTGCCCCTCTCACCTCAAAGCTGTGTCTTCCAGTCTTTGACACTTCCACCCTAGGAGAAAGGTTGGGACTGTCTATCCTATCTATGCCTCACATAATTTCACATACTTCTATCAGGTCTCCCTGCAACCTCCAGCGTTCCAGAGAAAAAATAATCCAAGTCTGTCCACCTGCTCCCTGTAGCTAATACCGCCTAATCCCAGCAGCATTCTGGCACACCTCATCTGCACCCTCTCCAAAGCCTCCACATCCTTCCTGTAATGTGGAAACCAATTAAATACTGCATGTTTAATTGTGATCCGTACTGACACAAATCAATAACATTCTTACCTGCAGCAGCTGAACAGGCCCGTTAATGCAATACACACGGATGAATATAATAATCACAAACATGAATGAATTAGTAACAGCAATACCAGATAACCATAACAGGGCAAAAACTAAAGTCCGCCGTGCAAGCAAAGACATGGTTCATAGAAGTTCATCGTTGCTGAGGTTGGTGTTGTGCAGTGTTCAAGAACCTGATGGTCGCAGGGAAGAAGATATTTAGGAGACCATTTGACAGTTGCCAGGTAACCGGTGGCTAGAAACTGTACAGACTGCTCTAAAAGTTGCTTACATGTTACATGAGAGCAACCTCACATCTGATGTACAAATAAATTAAATACAATAAAAAGGAACTGTAGATGCTGGTTTATACCAAAGATAGACACAAAACACTGGAGTAACTCAGCGGGTCAGGCAGCATCTCTGGAGTACATGGAGAGGTGACGTTTCGGGTCTGAAGAACGGTCCCGACCTGACCCCACTGAGTTACTCCAGCACCTTGTGTCGACAGATAAATTAAGTTGTGCAAGAAAAAACAGTATGTAGATTTTTTTCCAAATTCTTTTAAGCAAAATGGGAATTTTACCGCTATAAATTTGTATTTTGTCTATTGCCAATCTAAAGTTCTCCCTGAGAGCCTCCAGGTGCTCTGGTTTCCTCCCACATCCCAAATTGTTGGTTAATTGGCCCTCTGTAAATTGCCCCAGGTGTGGAGGGAGTAGATGAGAAAGTGGGATAACATAGAACTGGTGTCAATGGGTAATTGATCGATGGTTCGGACCCGGTGGGCCGAATGGCCTGTTTTCATGCTGCTTCTCTAAATTAAACCTCTCAAGCAGTAGAAACAAGGAACTGCAGATGCTTTACAAAAAAGACACAAAGTGCAGGATTAACTCAGTAGGTCAGGCAGCATCTCTGGAGGACATGGATAGGTGACGTTTTGGGTCGGGACCCATTCTTCAGACCCAACATGGACGGGTGACATTTTGGGTCTGCAGAAGGGTCCCCTATCTCCATGCTCTCAAATTGTTACCCCAGCATCTTTCTTACACCTCTCAAGCACCCAGATAGATCGGACGTTCAGATATGAAACAAGCACAATCACAAATAGGAAAAACCAAAATTGGCAGAAATAAGAATCTACTGGTCGTGCCACTGCGGCATGGGATATAATGTGTACCATGAACACAGAGAGGTCCTTTACAATGGAGACGAGGAGGAGGTATCTATTTAGTCAGATGGTGGCAAATCTGTGGAATTCATTGCCACAGATGGCTGTGGAGGCCAAGTCATTGAGTGCTTTTCAAGCAGAGATTGATAGATTCTTGATTAGTACGGGTGTTGGTGGTGTCGGCAGGAGAAGGCAGGAGAATGCGGCTTGAGAGGGAAAGATAGATCAGCCACAATTGAATGGCGGAGCAAACCCGTTGGGGCCGAATGGCCTAATTCTGCTCCTATGTCTTATGGTCTTATGATTTAGTTCAGTTTAGTTTGGTTTAGGGACACAGCAGGGAAGCAGGCCCTTCAGCCCACCGAGTCCACGCTGACCAGTGATCACCCATGCACTCGTATTGTCCCACACACAAAAACAATTTGCAGAAGCCAAGTAACCTAGAAACCTGCACGTCTTGGAAACCGGAGCACCCGGAGGAAACCACGGTTGACAGGGAGAACGTACAAACTCCGTACGGCCAGGATCGATCGTGGGTCTCTGGTGCTGTCAGGCAGCAACTCTACCGCTGCGCCACCGTGCCGCCCCAGATCTTATGGTCTTATGAGAGCTGCAACAACTTGCCAAGGTTTCCTTGGCAACGCTTCACAAGCCTGTGACCTTCGCCAAGAAACACAAGGGAGGGTGGAAGGTCAGCACCTTCCAAATCCATCCAAGTTGTACGTACGTCATCGTGACTTCGATGCACACTGTCACAGTAGCTGACTACTCCACAGTGTGGGGATGCTACCATCATCTCTGCAAAAGGGTATTTTTATTGGTATGACTGTATGCAAAGCAAATTTCTCATATGTTGCCGAATAAAGTATGATTATGATTATGATGATTATGATTAGGTATGGATTTGGAGTACAATGTTGGCTCGATTGTAATCATATATATAGTCTAAATAATCATATATAGTCCCGAAATATCAACTATCCACGTTCTCCAGTGATGCTGCCTGGCCCGCTGAGTTACTCCAGCGTTTTGTGTCTAGCTTTGGTATAAACCCGCATCTACAGGTCCTTTTTATTATATTTTATATTTGTATCTGTACACTGTGGATGGCTCGAATGTAATCATCTACAGTCTTTCCCGAAAAAGGGACCACATCACCCCGCTTCTGGCCTCTCTCCACTGGCTCCCAGTGCGGTTCCGAATCAATTTCAAGCTCCTCCTTTATGTATACAAAGCCCTTAACGTGCTCGCCCCCACCTACATCAAAAATCTGCTTACCCACCATACACACCACCTCCAGGTCCCTCAGATCGGCCGACTTGGTGTTACTGACCATCCCGCGGTCCAGGCATAAGCTCAGGGGCAACCGCGCTTTTGCGGTTGCAGCACCTAGACTATGGAACAGCATCCCTCTTCCCATCAGAACTGCCCCCTCCATCAACTCTTTTAAGTCTAGACTTAAAACTTATTTCTACTCACAAGCGTTTCTTGAGGTCCTCTGAGGGAGCGCTGTATGTATGTATTGATGTATGTATTGTTAGATCTATGTACCACTGTTTGTAGCATGTTAGTACCTGCACTAATGTAAAGCACTTTGGTCAACGAGAGTTGTTTTTATATGTGCTATAGAAATAAAATTGACTTGACTTGACTTTCCGCTGACTGGATAGAATGCAGCAAAAAAGCTTTTCACTGTACCTGACAATAAACTTGATAAAATCCATGACAATAAACTAAACTACACTAAACTAAAGAGTGCAGGGAAAAGTTTACGAGGATGTGGCCAGGACTTGAAGGCCTGAGCTACAAGGAGTGGTTGGGCAAGCTAGGACTTTATTCCTTGGGGCGCAGGAAGCTGAGGGGTGATTTTATAGAGGGGTATAAAATCACGAGGGGTATAGATAGGGTGAATGCACAGAGTCCTCTACAAAGAGTAAGAGAATCAAGAACCATAGGTTTAAGGTGAGAGGGAAAAGACTTAATAGGAACCTGAGGGGTAACTTTTTTCACACAGAGAGTGGTGGGTAAATGGAACGAGCTGCCAGAGGAGGTAGCTGAGGCAGGGTAACCAAGATGCCCCATCTTAGCTAGTCCTATTTCCCCACATTTGGCCCATATCCCTCTAACCCTTTCCTTCCTTGTACCTCTTCAAGTGTTCTCCATATCATGCTGTTACAGTAACAAACTTATAACCCAAACTTTTTGCCCCAGGATGGAAATGATCAAATACCAGAGGGCATAGCTTGAAGGTGTCAGGGGCAGTGTTTAAAGGAGATGTGCAGGGCAAGATTTTCACACAGAGGGTGGTGGGTGCCTGGAATGCACTGCCAGGGGTGGTGGTGGAGACAGATACGATGGTGGTGTTTAAGAGGCTTTATGGATAGGCACTTGGAAATGCAGGGAATGGTGGGATATGGATCATGTTGAGGCGGGTAAGAGTTGGTCATGGCATCATGCGGGTAAGAGTTGATCATGGCATCATGTACAGCACAGACATTGTGGGCCGAGTGGCCGGTTCCTGCGCTGCACTGTTCTACGTTCTATGTTCCTCGAACTTCAGTTGTCAAGTCAAGCTCAGTTTCACACCCTTGTCCCCCTCTGGACGCCAGGCAGCACAATAAATCACACTGCCCTTTGTATTCAGTCCATCACCTGCTTTAAGCTATAAATCCTGTACAGATCATTGCCCACGCTAAGTCAGCTCCACAGGTACGTTGTATCCTTGCCTCCGCTCAAGTTCTTTTGATTTCACGTCAGATCTAAGTGGATTGTGTGAAATGTCGTCACTGACACTATCCACTAATCTGAACTCCAGATCACTCAATAAAATCTGCAACATTATTTCCAAAACCATGGAGCCTCCAGAAAGCCGGTATCGGAGAAAGCATCTTGACCGTAAAATATTCCAATTTTATCACCATTCCCCAGCAAGCATAGAAGATCTTTTCCCAAAAAACGAAGGATAAAGAGCAAAAGGAATTTTAGTGCTCATTCCAATGCTCAGATGTTACCAAACAGTGAAGGAACTTGGCATCATGTTCAGCACGGACATTGTGGGCCGAAGGGCCTGTTCCTGTGCTGTACTGCTTTATGTTCTATGAAACGGAATTCAAACTGAACTTTAGTCTGAAGCCCAGTAGCGTTATTATGCGTATTTTCAGAGCTCCATACACATTTCATGAATGATCTGGATTCCTATAGACTTTAGTTTAGTTTATTGGAAACAGGCCCTTCAGCCCACCGAGTCCACGCTGACCATCGATCACCCGTTCACACTAGTTCAATATTATCCCACTCTCTCTTCCTCTCTCTCAGCACTGGGGGCAATTTATAGACCAATTGAACTACAAACCCGCACGTCTTTGTTTAGAGATACAGCGTGGAAACATGCCATTCAGCCCACCGAGTCCGTGCCGACCAGCAATCACCCCGTACACTCCCACTATCCTACACACTCAGGACAATTTATGATTTATCTAGAAGCAAATTAACCTACAAACCTGTGCGTCTCTGGAGTGTGAGAGGAAACCGGAGCACCCGGAGGAAACCCACGCGGTCCCAGGGAGAAGGTGCAGACTCCACACGCAGACAGTACCGGAGGTCAGGATCAAACCCAGGTCACTGGCGCTGTGAGACTGTAACTCCACCAGATGCGCCACTATGCCGCCCTACTTGTATTAAACCCTATTCTAATTATTAAAATATGATCATATTCTCCCTGTGACCCCCTTCTTGCTCTCAATTCCAGTATCTGCAGGTCCTCATCTCAACATTAGAAGCAACGTATTAAAAAATATATAATTAGTTAAAATGTAATCAGGAAGAGTACAGAACATTTAAGTGCCCCGAATCAAAATGAAATCTAAAACCTAGGATCATGTTGCCAATTCTTTAAACTGGTGCTTCTACAGATGCACGATAGAAAACATACTGCCAGGTTGTGTCACAGCTTGGAACATCTCTAGTCCAAGACCGCTAGAAATTGCAGAGGGTTGTAGATGTAGCCCAGTCCATCACACAGTCCAGACTCCCCACCATTCACACCATCTACACTTCACGCTGCCTCGGAAAAGCAGCCACAACATAATCAAAGACTGAAGATAGACACCAAAAGCTGGAGGAACTCAGCGGGACAGGCAGCATCTCTGGAGAGAAGGAATAGGCGACGTTTCGGGTCGAGACCCTTCTTCTGACTGGTTAGGGATGAGGGAAACGAGAGATATAGACTAGACTGTGATGTGGAGAGATAATGAACAATGAATGAAAGATATGCAAAAAAGTAACAATGATAAAGGAAACGGGCCATTGTTAGGTGAAAATGAGAAGCGAGTGCGACTTGGATGTGTGAGGGATAGAGAGAGAGGGAATGCCGGGGCTACCTGAAGTGAGAGAAATCAATATTCATACCACTGGGCTGTAAGCTGCCCAAGTGAAATATGAGATGCTGTTCCTCCAATTTGCGTTTAGCCTCACTCTGACAATGGAGGAGACTGAGGACAGAGTGGGAATGGGAAGGAGAATTAAAGTGTCCAGCAACCGGGAGATCAGGTTGGTTCAGGCGGGCTGAGCGAAGGTGTTCAGCGAAACGATGGCCCAGTCTGCGTTTGGTCTCGCCGATGTATAAGAGTCCACATCTTGAACAACGGATACAGATGAGGTTGGAGGAGGTGCAAGTGAACCTCTGCCTAACCTGAAAGGATTGTCGGGGTCCCTGGACAGAGTCGAGGGAGGAGGTTTAGGGACAGGTGTTGCATCTTCTGCGGTTGCAGGGGAAGGTACCTGGGGAGGGGGTGGTTTGGGTGGGAAGGGATGTTAACCAGGGAATTGTGGAGGGAACGGTCTCTGCGGAAAGGGGTGGAGATTGGAAAAATGTGGCTCGTGGTGGGATCCCGTTGGAGCTGGTGGAAATTTCGGAGGATGATGTGTTGTATGCGACGGCTGATGGGGTGGAAGGTAAGGACTAGGGGGACTGTCTCTGTTGCGACTAGGGGGATGGTGAAGCAAAGGTGGAGCTGTGGGGTACAGAGGAGACACGAGTGAGGGGCTCATCTATGATGGGAGAGGGGAACCCCCGTTCCCTAAAGAATTAGGACATTTTTGATGTTCTAGTATGGAACACCTCATCTTGGGCACAGATATGGCGTAGACGGAGTAATTGGGAGTAGGAGATAGAGTCTTTGCAGGAAGCAGGGTAGGAAGAGTGTAGTCAAGATAGCTGTGGGAGTCAGTGGGTTTGTAATAGACATCAGTCGACGGTCTATTTCATGTGATGGAGACTGTGAGATCAAGAAAGGGGAGGGAGGTGTCGGAAATGGTCCAAGTAAATTTGAGTGTATGATGGAAATTGGTGGTGAAGTTGATGAAGTCCATGACTTCTGCATGGGTGCAGGAAGTAGCATCGATGCAGTCATCAATGTAATGGAGATAGAGTTTGGGGATATGGTCAGTGTACGCCTGGAACAGGGATTGTTCAACGTACCCTACAAAGAGGCAGGCATAGCTAGGGCCCATGGACTTGGCGGAAGCAGGAGGAGTCAAAGGAGAATTTGTTGATGGTGAGGATCAGCTCCGCTAGGTGGAGTAGAGTGTTAGTAGAGGGAAATTAGATGGTTCTGCGGTCAAGGATTAAACGGAGGGCTTTAAAGCTTTCCTGGTGCGGGGTGGATGTGTAGTGACTGAACGTCCATAGTAAAGATGAGGGAGTGGGGGCTCGGAAAGCGGAAGTCATTAAAGAAGTGAAGGTCATGTGAGGTATCTTGGACATAGGTCGAGAGAGATTGGACTGGGATGGGGGGGATAGGATGGAGTCGAGGTGCATGGAAATCATTTCCGTGGGACAGGAGCAGGCAGATACAATGGGCAGTTGTGTTTGTGGATTTTGGGGAGAAGGTAAAGACGGGCTGTGGTTGGAGGCTGTGAAAGGCAGACAGCCAGAAGTGATGAAATCAGTAATGGTGTTTGAGATTAAGGCCTGGTGCTCATCTGAGGGATCATGGTCCAAGTATAAGTAGGAAGAGGTATCTGGGAGTTGTCGCCTGGCCTCAGAGATCAGCGCGCCAGACTACCACGGCTCCTCCCTTGTCGGCAGGTTTGATTAAAATGTCAGAGTTGCTGCAGAGTGCGCAGAGGACTATACGTTCAGAGGGGGTGAGGTTAGAGCAGGTAAGTAGAGTGGAAAAGTTGATACGGTTGATGTCACGCCGGCAGTTAGAAATAAAGAGGTCGAGAGAGGGTAGTAGGCCGTTCCGGGGAGTCCAAGAGGAGGGGGTCCGGTGGAGACGGGTGGTGCTGCCTCCTTCCCATTGAAAAAGGCACGGAGGCGGCAGAAGAAAAGCTCCACTTCATGGCAGACCTGGAACTCGTTGAGCTGGGGGCGGAGGGGAACGAAGGTGAGGCCTCTGTTGAGGACAGACCATTCCGTATCAGAAAGGGGAGGTCAGGAGGGATGGTGAAGACATGTGGACAAAGTCGAGGCAAGATCTGGTGGGGGGGATGGTGGGTGTTCAGCGAGGGGGCATTGTATGGGTGTGGTGTGGTCCGGGTGTAATCAAAGACTGTCTGACTCGCCTCTACCCCATTGCGGACATTGGACTTTGTCTATGGAACTGGCGCGCTACAATGCTGAGAACCATTTTCCGCACTCTGGCAGATACTGTAGCAGCATTTAAAAGACATTTGGGCAAGTACGTGGATAGGAAAGAATTAGAGGGATATGGGCCAAATGTGAGCAGGTGGGGCTAGTGTGGACGGGACATGTTGGTCGGTGTGGGTAAGTTGGGCCGAAGGACCTGTTTCCGTGCTGTATGACTCTAAGCTGCTGTGATCAAAGACTTCGTGAAGTTGGTGCTCTTTTGTAACATTCCGAATTAACACTGGACTGATAACAACATCACGGTCTCCGTAGTTTCAACATACAATAATTAATAATCCACCACCTGGTAACGGCAATTTTTAAATAGTGATATATTGTGTGGCACGTCATTAACAACAAATATGTTTCAGCACGTGAATGGGACAAATATCTGAATTTAAAGTAGTCGCCAAAAAGCATTGAAGACAGACACAAAATGCTGGAGTAACTCAGCGGGTCAGACAGCATCTCTGGAGAAAAGGAATAGGTGACATAGACTGAGAGTCATGGGAAAGAGAAATGAGAGGTTAAATTATTCCTTGCAGTCTGTCTCTGCGTTCATGATTTACACGGCATGGCCAAATTTTGCTCAATTCATTCTCAGCCAAATTTTAGTCATTTAATTCCACAGCAGGAGCTCCAAGTAAATAATTTTCATTATAAAAATATTTACTGACACAATAAAAACTGTTACAATATAGCAGTACTAAACAGATCATTGGATTTCGCATCTTTTAAATCGGTGATTAAAACCCGTGAGGAAACAGTGTCAGTAAAACCTTCCCCCTCCCCAAAAAAATGAGGACCCCAATTTAATAAGTACTGATAGCTTATGAATATTCTGACTATGTTTCTATGAAAATCTCCTTTCGAGCAGAATTTCCCAGCAACTTCTGCAGTGGTACAATATCTACAATCTAAAATGTCGGCACAACAAACTCCATTTTAAATTTCAAGAATTTCTTGTAAAGATGGATTCAAAATGGATGATGGCAAATGGAAGGAAGCTCTCCCCAATGTGACATACAAGCCCAATTCAAGAGAACGGAGCACCAAACAAACACTGCATTGAATAAAGATTGAATTACCAGACCTCTGTTGGAGGGGAGATAGCTAAGAGGGTTCCTTTCTCCACACCCTAACATCGCAAATGACTGATGTGTCCAAGCCGGGCAATATGGCCGATGGTCTTTTCACCTTCAACAGTCTCTGTCCGACGATCAGTTCCAAAGATCCAAATGGCTCGATGTCCTCTGCATCCCAGTAGCCAACCTTCTTCCCATGAAGCGCAGCCTCGGGTCTTGGTGGTCGATGCTCCTTCAAAATGGAAGATCCAAGTCGGCGTTCTCTGTTAGACCTGCCGCGACACACCTTCACTGAATGTCGTTGCGGGTCAAGAAGTGAGGGGATAATCGGGATGGTTGCAGCTGCTCTGTCTGAAGGGGTCTGGAACCCTGCATCACCCGAGTCCCACTGAGCCTAGACTGAGCCCTTGCTGGACATAGGACCTTGAGCTCATATCTGGCAAGTCGGCATGCCAGAGTGAGCTGGGTGTTAATGGCATGGTTTATTAATTAGAATGAATTGTGCTTTCTTTCATTCCGTCTCCCCTCCCATTGCGCCATTCCTGTTCCTTGGTCCCTCGCATTGCGTTGATGAAGATCCAATTTCTGATAAAGCTGGATGGCATTTTCTATGGGCTTGGGGGGTGGGGAGGTAAAACAATAGCCAAACCCGTGCGCAATCATTGCTGCACAGGTTAGCTATGAGCGGCTCAGTGCTAAATACGCAGGTCTTTGACATCAGCGAGAGGTAGGTGTGTGCTAAATGAAGCAGAGCTAAACGCTTGAAACAATGGGATGGAATAACTGGCCAGGAATGCCAACCATCATGGGATTTCACAAGTCAGGCCAACTGCAACGAAAACATTTGACCGAGTGGGTCAAATGACCAACTAATCACGTTGGGGAAGGTTGACTGGGCAACTTCAACGGAGTGTTGCTGGAGAGAGCCATGACGTTTTCATTCTGCAGGCTGACGGGAGTGTGAGCGTAGGTCTCGCTCCTCTGCAAAGTCTCCCTTCGGTTACGTAAGAGTGTCAGGGCCAGCGTCAGTCAGCGGTTCCCGGTTTCACGACCCGAACTCACAGCGGGGCCTCCGACACTCCCTCCCCACCGCTCAGGATCACAATCTCCCTCCCCAGAGCTTGGATAGAGATTGACCTCCAGACCCTGGGGAACGTTATTCCCTTTACCCTGTATCTGTACACTGTGGACGGCTCGATTGTAATCATGTACGGTCTTTAGACTTTATAGATACTGTGCGGAAACAGGCACTTCGGCCCACCGAGTCCACCACAGCCAGCAATCACTCCAAATACACTCACACTATCCTACACACGAGGGACAATGTAATATTCAACAAAGCCCAAAAAACTACAAACCTGCACATCTTTGGAGTGTGGGAGGAAATCGGAGCATCCAGAGAAATCCCACGCAGTCACTGGGAGAAGGTACAAACTCCGTGCAGAAGGCACCTAGAGTCAGGATCGAACCTGGGTCTCTGGCACTGAAAAGCAGCAACTCTACCGCTGCGCCATTGAGCCACCCCTAAGTATAGTCTTTCCGCCAACAGGTTACCACACATTAAAAAGCTTTCCACTGCACTTCAGTACACGTGAATATAAACAAAACTGAATTAAATTAACTCATCTAAACTAAACTAAACAGACTCTTGAGTCAGACTGTGATATTAACCCTATCTATTAATGACATCCTAATTTAATAGAAACCTGAAGGGCAATTTTCCACACAGAGGGTGGTGGGTATACGGAACACGTTGCCAGAGGAGGTGTTTGAGGCAGGTACAATCAATAACATTTAACAGATATTTGGACATGTACATGGATAGGAAAGGGGAAAAAAAGACACAAAGTGCTGGAGTAATTCAGCGGGTCAGGCAACATCCGTGGAGAACATGGATTGGTGATGTTTTGGGTCAGGACCCTTCTTCTCGAGTCTTCCATCCCCCTCACCCTCCACCTACATTCCTTCACTATTTGCAACCCTTCAATCCAATATTTACTGTTTTTTCATCTCTGGCCTTTGTCCAACCATCTGCCTATCAAACCCTGCCTGAAATGAGTGTGAAGAAGGGTCTTGACCTGAAATGTTGCCTATCCATGTTCTCCAGAGATGCCATGTCATCTGCTGAGTTACTCCAGCACTTTGTGGGGGTTTTTTGTAAACCAGTCTCTGCAGTTCCTTGTTTCTAAGGTTTAGAGGGATATGGGCCAAACACAAGCAAATGAGAGTAGCTTAGATGAGGCAGTTTGGTCAGCATGGACAAATTGGGCTGAAGAACCTGCTTGTGTGCTGTATGACTCTATGACTCTAAAAGATGGACACACTGGATCATTTTAAAGTCAAGTGGAACTAAAATGGCGGTATTGCCGGCTAACTTATTCCTTCCCATTGGCCACTTGCAATAAATCAAATAAAGGCTGGATAGATTGGATGTGGAGAGGATATTTCCACTAATGGGAGAGTCTAGGACCAGAGGGCACAGAATCAGAATAAAATGTCATACATTTAGAAAGAAGATGAGGAGGAATTTCTTTAGCCAGACGGTGGTGAATCTGTGGAATTCATTGCCAGACAGCTGTGGAGGCCAACTCCTTGGATATTTTATAGCGGAGATGGACAGGCTCCTGATTGGTAAGGGTGTCAAAGGTTATGGGGAGAAGGCAGAAGAATGGGGTTGAGAGGGAAAAATAGATCAGCCAAGATTGAATGGCGGAGTAGACTCGATGGGCCAAATGGCCTGATTCTGCTCCTGTGACTTGGGAATATATGAACTTATGACTCCATCTTTGAAAGTTCACAAAAGGCATTCCTGTCACCACCACTATCAAATCCAATATGGTGGCCCATAGACTTCTAGCCCGAGCTTTAGAAAGCTTGGCTAGTCCTGTAACAGCAGGAAAATATTCACTGGACAGCTGAGATTCCAAGCCACATGGCCTCCAATGTAATACTACAAATCATTTACCTCTATTTCCTTTTTAGTTCATACTGTATTCTGGCCACAGAAACTCAGCTAAAGGAGACGGCTATGAGTGGTTTCACAAGCAAGGAATTGTCCTTATTGGAAATTAATGTACTCATTTAGTGTAATTAGGCAAATATTCTGGCAATTTTCTATTAACCACAATGGCTTCTAGGTACTCAGCTTATATTGAAAATTGGTTTGGGGGTTTAAATAGTACACATACATAGATATTATTTTTGACTGTTAAAAAAATTACAGCATTTATAAGCAATTTACTAAATAATGACTGCACTCATTGGTTTCACATGCAAAAAGGATTATTTTCTTGGTTGCTCTGATGAGAGTGTTGGCTTCTCAAGTTAAGGCTTTGTACAAATTACTTGATCAGCCCCAGATGATCACGGCATGTGGTTCTCTGCCAGAATAAATGGATGGAATCGCTCATAGCTCCAGAATGCTTTGTCTTACGAGAGGGTTTAGTTTTTTTGAGTTGAGTTGAGTTTGGTTCAGTTTAGTCTAGAGATACAGCGTGGATGCAAGCCTTGAGCTGCAACAAATTAACCTACTTAACTCTATTGCTGTAAGGCAGCAGCTCTACCAATGCACCGCCATGCCGCCCTACACACAAAGACATGGGCATGGGTAAATTGGGCTGATGGCCGTGTTTTTGTGCTGTACGGGCTTCTGTAAACTGCTCCTCAGTGTGTAGGGAGTGGATGAGAAAGTGGGATAACATAGAACTAGTGTGAACGGGTGATTGATGGTCGGAGGTAGACACAAAATGCTGGAGTAACTCAGCGGGTCAGGCAGCATCTCTGGAGAGAAGGAATGGGTGACGTTTCGGGTCGAGACCCTTCTTCAGACTTATACTCGATGAATTATGGTTGGCGCAGACTCGGTGGGCTGAAGGGCCCGTTTCCACGCTGTATCTCTAAACTAAACAAAGCCAAAACAAAACTCCAAAGAGAAGAATACTTCTATCTCACCAGTTTTGCAATAATGCCGCTCTTTTAGATGTCGCTAGCTCCAAAGGAATATTTTGGGCCTCGTTGTGGAGCAGTGGTAGAGTTGCTGCCTCACAGCGCCAGAGACCCGGGTTCGATCCTAGCTACAGCTGCTGTCTGTGTGGAGTTTGCATGTTCTCCCAAGGACCAGCGTGGGTTTTCTCTGGGTGCTCCAGTTTCCTGCCACACTCCAGGTTTGTAGGCTAATTGACTTGGTAAATTTGTAAATTCTCCCTAGTGTGTGTAGGATAGTGTTAGTGTGCGGGGATCGCTGGTTGGCGCGGACTCAGTGGGCCGAAGGGGCTGTTCCCGCGCTGTATCTCTAAACGAAATTCACCAAGAACCCTTCTATAAGAATATCATTCAACTTGAAGGGGTGGGGGATTGCAACCTTCACGCGGTCCACCGTGTTTCGACGAATGCAATCAACCTGCCGTGCATCAAACAGAACAAGTTGTCTTACCAATGTAGGCTGTGCACGCCATACGCAAGAAGAAGAAAATTCAACTTGAACCTGAGAATATTCCTAATGTTCTTGAACTGCTCAGGAACAAAACACACAAATTGTCACTCGCTTAACCACCAAGTTATTGGTATAACTGGCACGTTAAATAACATTAAACGGCTTGTCCTCTGACTCAGTGTAATTAATGGCATCGAAGGTTGTTATTAAACAGCTTGATGTCCTTTTCTCATCTGGTAGGTTACTATGCAAGCAACTATTGTCAGGAACACTGAGCAGTGCCGTGAGCTTATGTGTCGGGAAATCAGTCCCGCCAGTTCCCGTCAAACGACAGAACCTGTCACTTTGAGGGAACAAGGAACTGCAGATGTTGGTTTACAAAAAAAAAAAGTAGACACAAATTGCTGGAGTAACCCAGTGGGTCAGGCAGCATCTCTTGAGAACATGGATAGGTGATGATTCGGGTCGGGACCCTTCTTCAGACACAAGTAGATAGAGTGGTACAGAAAGTGTAAGGTATTGTAAATGCAAGGGACTACAGATGCTGGCATCTTCAGTAAAACACAAAGTGCTGGAATAGGACAACTTGCAGAAATGAAGGACTGCTGATGCTGGTTTATACCAAAGATAGATACACAAAGTGCTGGAGGGTCAGGCAGAGGGTCAGGCAGCATCTCTGGAGAACGTGGCTAGGTGACGATTCGGGTCGGGCCCCTTCTTTAGATTGATTGCAAGGAGGGAGGGGGACGAAAGCTGGAGGTGGGGGCAGGACAGAGCATGGCAGGTAATGGATGGATACAGGTGGGTTTTGATAGGAAGATGTTTGAACAAAGGTCAGAGACGGAAAAACAGAAGTTGTTAGACAAAAGGATTGAGGAGTTGCGAATTGTGATGCCAGAGGAAGGAATAGTGTCCAGACCCGAAGCATCACTTATCTATGTCCCCCAGTGATGCTGCCCGACCTGCTGAGTTACTCTAGCACTTTGTGCCTTTTTTTTTTTGTAAACCAGCATCTGCAGTTCCGCGTCTATATTTACCGGAGTTTGGTTGGGCCGTATTTGGAGTATCGTGTGGTGTTCTGGTCTACCCAATGCAGGAAAGATGTGGAGGCTTTGGAAAGGTTGCAGAAGGGTTATCAGAATGCTGCCTATATTAGTGGGTATTAGCTATAAGGAGAGGTTCGACAAACTTGGATTGTTTTATCTGGAGCGTCAGGAGAGACCTGATAGAAGTATACAAAATTATGAGAGGCATAGACAGGGTAGACAGTCAAAACGTTTTACCCAGGGTGGAAATGTCAGGAGAACTTAACTTTAAGGTGAGCAGAACAAAGTTTAAAGGGTAGACAGTCACCCAGGATGGAAAAATCAAATCCTAGAGGGCATTGCTTTAAGGTGAGAGGGGCAAACTTCAAAGGAGACTAGACCAAGTGGGACCCATTGGATCCCTGTCACATGGGAGGCCTGGTCCCCCAACGTTCCCCCATCGCAATATTCCACCACTTACCCATAGCCCCCACAGGAGGCCTATTCCACCACTCACCCGTTCCACCAACACAACCCGTACCCCCAATGCAATATTCCACCACTCACCCATAGCCCCCAACTGTGCAGGGGCGGCTCATTTCCCCTTATTCACCCTCCCTCATTTTAAACTTTAAATAAAAATGCTGCCAGGAAAACAAATTGGATTTTACTTGCTGTCAGGACTCAGTGTCCTGTGATTACAACATTGTTGCGGGCAGGGCCAGCAGTTGGATTTGGATTGTTCACAGAGAAGTTAAATGAAAAGTAAAACTTTTAACTCACCACAGGACAATGGTGAGTAAGGTGGTGCAAAAACTCTAGCGCTATCGTGTACCGTTTTGGCGTAGTTCAGGCCATGAAAACCAAGCAAACAAACACGCAAACTCACTCACTCACGGACAAGATGAGAGTTAGAGAGACGGAGAGACGGAGGGACGGAGGGACGGAGGGACGGAGGGACGGAGGGACGGAGGGACGGACGGACAGACAGACAGACAGACAGACAGACAGACAGACAGACAGACAGACAGACAGACAGACAGACAGACAGACAGACAGACAGACAGATAGACAGATAGATAGATAGATAGATAGATAGATAGATAGATAGATAGATAGATAGATAGATAGATAGATAGATAGATAGATAGATAGGAGAGAGCAAGTGTTTTACACCAAGTGTGGTGGTCACTGGAACTCATTGCCAGGGGTGTTGGTGAGGCTTTGAGATAGGCACATGGATATGCAGGGAATGGAGGGATATGGATCACATGCAGGCAGAGGAGATCAGTTTAACTTGGCATCCTGTTCAGCACAGACAGTGTGGGCTGAAGGGCTCATTCATGTGCTGCACTGTTCTACGCTCTATGTACTGTTGACAGACTCATGATTTCTTAATTATGGTCCTTGGCCCTATGAGAGAAAGATAAGACAGGACAACCTGCAATCTAGTCATCACAGCGGAGTGTGTGGAGGTGGTGGTGATAACATTGAATGTAGGTTGCAGGCATTAAACGATTCAAGGTTATATGAATGTATAATCACAGAGTGTAGGCTGGTGTGCTGTCACAAAGCAGAAACATTCATTTAGAATTAAGAAAGCTCTGTAAACTGCTTAGGAGATGTAACCATTACATTTGAACCCCAGTATGAGGGCGTGCGTGGGATTGGGGTGGGATAGCTTGATGCACATACAGTCAGTGTGTGACCTTACAGTAACATTTTCAAAAACGCTAAAGCCTGCATAACAACTAGGAACCCAGCTCTCTGCCCCACTCCCTCCCTTAAAGACCACTAACAACGTGTAGGGTGATGAACTCAAAAGGTCTTTGGAATGTGGGAAGAAACTTGGGGAAAACCCATGTGGTCACAGGGATGATGTGCAAAGTCCACATACGGACAGCATCCTAGGTCAGGATTGAACCCGGGTCTCTTGTGCTGTGAGGCAGCAACTCTACCGTTGCACCACTGTGCTTCATCTGGCCTCCCCGTTCCATGCACCCACCACCTTCTGAGTGAAAAGGTTGTCCTTCAGGTTCCTATTAAATCTTTCCCCTCTCACCTCAAACCTGTGTCCTCTGGTTCTTGATTCCTCTACCCTGGGTAAACTGTAGTCTGGAGACCAATACTGTGTCCAGCTCCCCTGCAGTCCTCATGAATTGGAGATCAGTGTATCCTCTCCAAGTGCTTCAAGTGCAAGAATTTGATTTTTGTTTGGAAATATTTCTCTGCCCATGGAATGTTCAGTCAAGATCACATCAATCCAGCAATATTTACTGTCAACAGACAAGTAGCAAAAAAATATACTGGAAATCTAAAAAAATTATAGAAATACTGGAAATACTACGAAGGTTATGAGGTAATCAACTTCACTTTATCATAATAAATGGTATGAGAATAAATTGTATTTCTGTCTCACCGAACATAATGAATGATTGGTTCCATTTCATGTAAAAGGTGGATTGATTCCTGCTGACAAGAACATTGTAATAAATTAAATAGTCTCCTTTCCTCTGTTTGGCTGTTATAATGGGAAAGAGTTTTAACCCCAGCGAGACAAGGTATTTGTTATTCCGAGTCTCCTGCCTGGAGACATAGAGTCACACAGCACGGAAACAGGCCATTCGGACCAACTTGCACATGCTGACCAAGATGCCCCAACTACAGTAGTCCCAACTGCCAGCATTTGGTCCATATCCCTCTTTCCCATCCATGTACCCATCCAAATGTCATTTATATGTCATTATAGTACCTGCCTCCTTGTCCGGCAGCTCATTCCATACACCCACCACCCTCTGCGTGAAAAAGTTGACCCTTGTTTTGTAGAAACAAGGATGCTGCAGATACAAAAAAAGACACAGTGCTGGAGTAACACGACAGGGCAGGCAGCATCGCTGGAGAACATGGATAGGCAAAGTTTCGGGTTGGGACCCTCCTTCAGACTTTGTCCCTCTTATTGTTGCCTATTCTTATAGCTTTTCCAAAATTTGGGGAGGCACAGTGGCGCAGCGTTAGAGTTGCTGCCTTGCAGCGCCAGAGACCCGGGTTCGATCCTGACCAAGGGTGCTGTCTGTATGGAGTTTGTACGGTCTCCCTATGACCGCAAGGGTTTTTCCGGATTCCTCCCACACTCCAAAGACGTACAGGTTTGTAGGTTAATTGGCTTTGGTAAAAATTGTAATTTGTCCCTAGTGTATAGGATAGTGCTAATGTACGGGCAAACTAACTAAACTAAAATAAACCCTCTATGTGAAAAAGTTGCCCCTCATATTGTAGAAACAGGGAACTGCAGATGATGCAGATACAAAAAAAGACACAAAGTGCTGGAGTTACTCAGCAGGTCAGGGAGCATTTCTGGAGAACATGGATAGGTGACGCTTCGGGTTGGGGCCCTTCTTCAGACTTTGCCCCTCTTATTGTTGCCTATTCTTATAGCTGTTCAAAAATTCCTCCAGTTCCCGATAAAATGATTGAAGGAAACATAAGTTCCCAGAAAACCAACAAAAACAAACCAAGCACTTCTGAATCTGAAGAAGGGTCTTGACCAGAAACGTCACCCATTCCTTCCCTCCAGAGATGCTGCCAGAGATGCTGCCTGTCCCGCTGAGTTACTCCAGCTTTTTGTGTCTATCTTTGGTTTAAACCAGCAGTTCCTTCTTGCACAAGCACTTCTGGGAACCCAGCACTACAGCACGTAAAACGTAAAGCAGCCGACTTATTAGCCCTGACAATTTACAGATAAGATGTTTCAAGCTCCAGCGAGATTGTCCGTTGAGAACAAATATTTTGTTTTTACCCAGGTTTGTTTGACGTTGTTTGGCCTTGTGAATGTTTTTAAAATTCACTTCCAGTAAAAGAAGTGCCCCAAAAAAAGGGCAGTAGGTCAATTCATGTTTTTATCACCGACGTGCAAATGGTTTCCTCCTACCTTGTATTTAAAATGTCACTATTCCCAAATAGTTTACAACCTTCCTCTCTCCTAATGGGTAAATATGCAGATTTTTTTTTTTTCTTGTCAAATAGTGTAACAAAATATATTAAGCTGTTTTATGTCTAAGCTATACACAAAGTGCTGGAGTAATTCAGCGGGTCAGGCAGCATCTCTGGGTACATGGATAGGTGACGTTTTGGGTCAGGAACCTTCTTCAGTCTGATCCAAAATGTCACCTATCCATGTTCTCCAGAGATACTACCTGACCCACTAAATTACTTCAGCACTTTGTATCTTTTTTTGCAAACCAGCAACTACTGTTGCTTGTTTCTATATTTGACATCAAGGATGTTTAGTTCAGTTAAAACAAGGAAACAGGCCCTTCAGCCCACCGAGTCCAAGCCGACCTGTTCTCACTAGTTCCATGTTATCCCACTTATTCATCCACTCTCTACACACTTGGGATCAATTTACAGAAGCCAATTAACCTACAAACCCGCACGTCTTTGAGATATGGAAGGAAACTGGAGCACCCGGAGGAAAGGCACACGGTCACAGTGAGAACGTGCAAATTCCACACAGACAGTACCCGAGGTCAGGATCGAACCAAGGTCTCTGGCACTGTGATTCAGCAGGTCTCCGGCACTGTGCTGCTCATATACAAATAACACCTTTCATATCGTAAAACATCTCAAGACATGTTACATGTGACAGAAGATAGACACAGCAAGCTGGAGTAACTCAGCGGGACAGGCAACATATCTGGAGAGGAGTGGGTGACGTTTCGGGTCGAGACCCTCCTTCAGACTGTGCAGCACAGTGGTGCAGCTGGTGGAGCTGCTGCCTCAGAGTGCCAGAGACCCAGGTTCAATCCCAACCTCGGGTATGGAGTTTACACCCTGTGACTATGAGGGTCTTCTCCAGTTACCTCCCACATGCCATGCAACTCCATGGGTTAATTGGTCTGTGTAAAATTGTCCCTGGGGAGAGGATGGGAAAGTGGGATATCATCATAGAGCTCTTCCTGTGACTGTGTGGCTTTCCTCTGGGTGCTCCCATCTCCTCCCACATCACAAAGACGTGCGGGCTTGTAGGTTTATTGCTCTCTGTAAATTGCCCCCTAGTGTGTAGGGAGTGGGTGAAAAAGTGGGATAACACAGAACTAGTGTGCAAACGGGTGATCGATGGTCAGCGTGGACTCGGTGGGTTTAACTGCCCGGTTCCATGCACTATCTCTAAACTAAACCAAGCAAGAACAAAGCTCCAAACATAACAATAATTCTATCTGATCGGTGTTGCAATAATGCCGCTCTAACAGATCTCAGATTAAGTTTAATTCTATCACAATGCCGTTATTAAATGGATCAGCCCTCAACAGCAAGTAACATTAGTCCCCAGAAATGAAATGTTAACAGAAACACTTCTTCTTCCTGTAATATTCACTTCCTTGCGTCTGATGAGAAATATATTGAACACCTTTCAGTTTTAATCACCCAGCCGTACTAATAACAAATGGTTCGATGTTTAATACATGATCAGATTATCAGTCTGGGAATTTTCACGCACAAAATAACGTCAGCACTGGACTCCTATAACTGTTGGTGGTGTAACCTTGTCAGCTTCCTGCAGCCCACTGATTGGAGAGAGAGTCGACTGCATCCAACCAGTCTGTGTATGTAAAGACGCTGAGACCAACCCAAGCAGTCAGTCTGTGCATTGAAGACTCCGAAACCAGAGCAAGCAAGTTTTTTTCTGAAGGAGACTTAACAGGTCCCGGTAAAACCACCAAACAAAATGTGCCAAGGATTATCATCAATATCAAGCTGCTGCTTAGAAAGGTACGTTGCTGAAGATTTTTCAGTGTATCTTCGTGCAGAGAAAAATACTTCTATGTGTGGAAAAGAAATAATGCTTTCAGAAACTTTCAAGTGGGTCAGAATCTTATATGTACTTATTGTGCAGCGTAAAGGTGATATAGATTCTGCATGTGTAATATATGCAAACATAATTTTGCTGTGCAGTTGCAGATGTGACAAATATAGCACCTTTGAACCATTAGATTGCAGTTCTGATTCCGTTTCACAAACCAGAAGCATAGTGGTGCATTGCAGTAACAATTGTACTAGGAACAGCAGCGGATGATAAATCATGTCTCGATTAAGACTAACATCCACCATCATGTCAAAATTGTGAAGGAATATTGTGAAAGATGTGTTTGGTGCATCAGGAATTAGAGCCTTTCAAGCTTACAGCTGGAAATGATTTAAGCTTCGAATCAATTGAAGATGTATAAAACACTGAAGCAGCCTGTCAGACTATAGTAGGTCTGCTCTCCAGATTATATTTCCAGATTAGTATAGCGGAGCTAAGAAAAGAGATCTGTTCGCAGAGTTAGCACAAGAGTATATGCCCCGATTGTTTTATTTAATTCGGAATATTAGGCGATGCATGAAAATACTTGAAATCTGAGATTTAAAAAAAAGCTACAAGTAGTCAAGATATCAGCCTTTGATAGAATAAAAGGCAGCAACAGTATCCAAAACATTACCCGTGGTCTTGTTTTGGTCGGGAGTTGTTTTCAGTATCCTGTCTCATTTTAATTTTCTTTCTATGAATGACATAAAAGACACAATCACCGTTAATTTCTCGAACAAGTGACCTCCCAATTGTTTCTGAGGAATGGAATTACACGGAGCCATGAGCTAACCAAATTTAACCCCAATTGCCTGATTTCACCCAAATTATAGACAATACAGGTCCCTTCAAATAGCAAATGCTGGACGAAGGAGCATTGATGAACTCAAAATTCATAATTGTCATTAAGAACATCAAAAAGAGTTGATTTTTCTTGTGTGACTAACAATGACTTTCTCTTTGCAGGGCAAAGGGTATTAAGGCTCGGCTGAGAATCCTTCTACAGAAGTCAAAGAAAACTTGTCAGTCCGTACGAACAAATAAGAAAGATAAGGCAAGATCCAGGTGAGCTGACAGTCAATGTCTGTCTGACCTCAAGGCAGATCAATCGATATTCAAAGATGCTTTGGTTCTATCTCTTCAAAAATATACTAAGGAAAACTTTTGTATTTTTATCTTTCAATCAGACCCTCCTCAGAGGAAGCAAAGAAATGGAGACAATCTTTGGACAAGATGCTTTCTCACAAACGTAAGTAGGCATGAATATTCCTGACATTATTGAGACTCCTTAGTGATTTTTCAAGAGGTCATTGTGTTCATCCGACCCAGGGGAAACTGTTTCAATGGATTGATTAAAGCATTACCTGTGATTTGGGAAGATTTTGGTAAAATTAGAACGTTTATGCAATGATTAATGGCAAAATATTTTCAGTTTCTGTTCCTGGATGTCAGACTTGCCAAATAATTCCCATGTTTGGAAACGATACGGCAAGAGCAGAGTAGAAATCAAAGGAGTTTAGTTCAGTTTATTATTGTCATGTGTAAAGAGATATAATGAAAAGCTTTTTTGTCGCATGCTATCCAGTCAGCAGAAAAACAATAGATGATTGCAATCAAGCAATCCACAGTGTACAGATACGGGATAAAGGGTATAATGTTGAAGGGTATAATCTCTCCCTATAGCTCAGGCCCTTGAGTCCTGGCCACATCCTCATAAAACTAAAGAAGCAGAACTCTCTGCAATAAATTGGTGCCCGCTAGGATCAAACAAGAGCAACAGGGTTGATCAACAGTGCCATGCCAGCCAAGAAATCACTGAGAGAAAGTCCCAGCGATATATAGCCAAGATCTATCCAACTGGGAGTTGATTCTTTCCCATGTTCAGTCAAGTCCAAAGGGATATTGGAGCCAAGTGGTTTTTATATCATGCTTCTTGGCGACTTGCCTGTTGCCCCCTTGGGAAACTGAACTTGCTCATCCAGAGAGGGTGGTAAATGAGAGGATGGACAGCAATGATAATTCATCTTAATAAATTCTGCTTGCCCTCAAACTTTCACAGGTAACCTCCCTCAGATCATTATTGCACATTAAGAGATTTTTATTTATTGGTCAGAGGAAAATCCCAAAGCACGATTTATCGTGAAATGTAAAAAGCATTTCACAAGACTGAACATGTCGTGAATTCTTGGTGGAATTGCTGCTTCACAGTGCCAGAGACCCGTTTTCGAACCTGACTTTGGGTGCTGTCTGTCTCTGTGTGTGTGGAGTTTGCACGTTCTCCCTATGACCGCGTGGGTTTCCTCCGGGCACTCCTGATTCCTCCCACATCCCTAAGATGTGCAGGCTTGTAGGTTAATTGGCCCTCTATAAATTGCCCCTAGTGTGTAGGGAGTGGATGAGAAAGTGGGATAACATAGAACTGGTGTGAACGGGCGATCGATGGTTGGCGTGGACTTGTTAGGCCACTTTGTCTTTTAATCGATTCAATAGGACCTCTAATAAGCGTAAAAGGGAATTTATCAGAATAAAAAGATATCTTTAGGAAGGAAATGAGGAGAAATGTCCTTAGCCAGAGGGTGGTGAATCTCTGGAATTCATTGCCACAGACGGCAACCTTGATAGGTTCTTGATTATTATGGGTGTCAACAGTTATGGGGAGAAGGCAGGAGAATGGGGTTGAGAGGGTAAAATAGGTCAGCCATGATTGAAAGGCGAAGTAGACTCAATGGGCCGAATGGCCTAATTCTGCTCCTATGATGTATGAACTTATAAAGCTTTGTACTTTGGTCTTTGCACGTTGCATTAGAATTACAATTCTCTCTCCTCTTCTTTTGGTAGATGGTTTAGCTGCCTTCAGAACCTTCCTCCGCTCAGAGTACAGCGAGGAGAACATTGAGTTCTGGCTAGCCTGTGAAGACTACAAGAAGATCAGGTCAACTGCAAAGCGGACCTCCAAAGCAAAGATGATTTATTTGGAATTCATAGAAACAGATGCTCCTAAAGAGGTGAGTCCCTTCATGCTAAGAATTCTCGGGGCCAAATGCAAACAAATGGGACTAGCCCACTTGGTCGGAATGTTTATTATTGTCACATGTACTAAGCTTTTTTTTGCATGCTATCCAATTAGGTCAGATAATACCAAACATCCATACAATCAAGCCAAACTCAAGTACAATAGGTAGAGCAAAGGGGAAGATACAGAGTGCAGAATATAGTCCTCAGCATTGTAGCGCACCAATTCCAGAGACAAAGTCCACTGTCCGCAATGGGGTAGAGGTGAATTGGGCAATAACAGAATTCCAAACTGATCAGATAACACTATGTATAAATACAATCAAGCCAAACTCATGTACAATAGGAAGAGCAATGGGGAAGATACGGAGTGCAGAATATAGTTCTCAGCATTGTAAGCGCATCTGTTCCAGAAACGAAAACGATATCTACAAAAGTGGAGTGGTGAATGGACAAAAGGGGCTGAAGGGTCTATTTCCTTCTGTACAGCTCTATGATTCTATATGCAATTGTGAACAATACCTAGTATATTCTTTTTTTTAAACTGTGGGAAACTTTAGGATTAACAAGAAGTAATTATTGATTATTTTCTCCCCCTTCTCATCTTGAATAGATTAATATTGATTATGAAACTAAAGACTCCACCAGGAACCTTCTTCAGAGACCCACCAGTTCCAGCTTTGACGAGGCACAGAGTAAGATCTACAACTTGATGGAGAAAGATTCCTACGCCAGATTCCTGAGGTCGGAAGTGTACCTGAACCTGACCAGACAAACTGAGAGAGCGGCAAGCCACTCCGAGTCCAACAAGCAGTCCGAGACATGAGTCGGGGAATGAGAACCTTTTGGGGAGACCTGAACAGAGCAGCTAATGCAAGCTGCAAAGATGAATGGAAAGCATAAGTGGAAACATAGTTGGGAAAAAAAGGGTTATTAGTGAGCTGAGATTGCAAGGCTTAGATAAGGAATTGGACATACACTGAAGCTGTTGAGCATGCAGTGTATACTGAAGCGAGACTATTAGATTTTTACACCAATATTTTATTGCTTATTGTATAAATTATTTATTGTATTGCCCATAACTTATTTTGATATTGGTTACACATTGTACGAAAATATTTAAAGTCTGCGCAAGAAAGAAGTTGCTTGGAAATTTGTTCTACTAAACCTTTTAAGAAGAGTTATTGGTGCAGTATCCTGCTCCACTTGGGTCTGTTTGTACAATTAATTGACTATTGGAATGAAGTATAACCTCCTTAATAACTCGAAGGAAAATTAATTGTAAACATCTGCACATGCATCAAGTACTAAATACTTCAAACATCACACGGCATGGTGCCGCAGCGGTAAACCTACTGCTTTACAGCGCCAGAGACCTGGGTTCGATCCTGACTAGGGGTACTTGTCTGTACGGAGTTCGTATATTACCCCCCGTGGGTTTTCTCCGAGATCTTCAGTTACCTCCCACACTTCAAAGACAAACGGGTTAATTGGCTTCGTGTAAATGTAAAATTGTCCCATGTGTGTGTAGGGCAGTGTTAATGTGCGGGGATCGCTGGTCGGTGCGGACTCGGTGGGCCGAAGGCCCTGTTTCCGAGCTGTATCTCTAAACTAAACCCCGCATTAAATCTTAACCACACTAATTGATGTCCTGGACAAATAAAAAGGACTAGCCAAACCTTTTGAAAGAGCTCGCCACTGAGAGGAATATTTTAGTTGTCTACCTAAATAATTCCGAACATTGGAACATGGCATCGGACGCCATTTGTTTTGCTGGATTATCCCAGCGTCAAACCCAAGCCACTTAGCATCCACTTCCAAAGCAGATGGGGTTCCAGATTGAGTGGGAAAGGTTACTTGCTGTCACTACGTGCTGAAGATTTGTTTCTGCTCTCGTCACACTATCTGCTGTCTGGCAGTTCGGGTTTTTCCTTTAACTATTTACATACAAGTCTTTGATTTTCTCCAAGTGAAAATACTAAGAGAAAACTAAATATTGTACAATAAAAGGATTTCCTCGTCTATATTTTGTACAAGGCGTAGAAAAGGAATGTGGTAAAGGTATGTGGTGAGGTACATGAAATCCATGGAGCACAAAGTACTATAATTAAAATGGTACTGACAAGCAGAGAGATGTATCATTTGTGAGGGAGAAACTGAGGATTCACGATTCATTGCACGATTATGCGCATGTAATCTGGTCTTAATGTGAGCATTTATACTCTTGTGAAAGACTGTATTCAAAATTAATTCCATGATTTTGAGCATGCAATCTGGTTTTAATCTCTATCAGACAGTTACATGAGCAAAGGTTTAATATCCATGTGCAGGTATACCTTAAAGAAATGAGTAGGCCCTGTGGTGTGTGAATGCACCAGCACTATTATAGCTGGACATCGACAACTGTGACCTGTGAAGAGTAATGTGATGCTTGGATTGGAAAGAGATCTAAGCAGTTAAATGCAAGGCCTTCCAGGGAGAAGGTGGGAAATCTGCAGAAGTGGGTTGTAATGACAGTGGGCAACATCAAACTGAAGAAAATAATCAGATATTTGTTGAGGCTCATAGACTGGCGATGCTGCCAAATGTCTATGAACCGAGTCGGGAGATATGAACAATTGGACTTATTGGTACCGGGAATGGATACTACAGAGATGTTAAGCATAGATGTTGACAGTCAAGAGCAATGAGAATAATGTCATGCATGTAGACAGATGGTTGTTTGTATGTATGTCTGTTACTTTCTTTTAAAAAAGGAAGCAATTTAATGTATATAAGCTAAGTGTGACTTTAAGGATTAATGTACCATATGAAATGACTTCTCATACATTGTTGCACCAGATTGCTCTCAATAAAAGAAGTTTAATTGATAGTTCTATGTTATTTACCTTAGTCTTCTTCTTTTCGTGTCCATCTTGTTACAAATGTTGACCTCGCTGTCATCGTCCGTCCTGAAAAGGACGCAAGCTTCCGGCGACAATCAGTGGAAGCCATTACTTGTCGCAATAGATGATGGTGCTAGCAGAATTAGCTCAGGATACTTCTAGTTTCCAGCCCCGCGACGTGGACGCTTCTGCTATGGGGCCATTTACCTTAGTAAAGCAGCATAACCCAAGAGCCAATAGGTATGGTTGGTAACCATTTTAACTTCTCTTCCCAATCCCACACTGAGCTTTCTGTCCTCGGCCACCTTCATTGCCAGAGTGAGGCCACGCGCAAACTGGAGGAACAGCACCATATATTGTCCTTGGGTAGCTTACAACTTACAACCCAGCCGTATGAACATTAAATTCTCCAATGTTATGTAACAACCCCTCTTCCATTTCTTTCCTGTACACCCTCGTCACTCCAGTGCGCACCCATTTCGCCCACTATCCCGGATGACCCTTCCACCTGTATCCCTCTCCCTGACTTTACATTTCACTCTTCTCTCCTTGTAACATCCTTTTCTTCTCTAGCCTTGGTCACTTCCTCCATCTGCCCATCAACCCCTCCTGTATCCACCTACCACTTGCCAGACTTTGTGTGTGTGTGTCCCCCCCTTCCCCCCCCACCACTATTCCAGCTTTCTACCCCCTATTATATTCAGTCCGAATAAAGGTCCCAACCAGTAACGTCATCTGTCCATTCCATC
Organism: Malacoraja senta; assembly: GCA_038087875.1. NCBI lineage: Eukaryota > Metazoa > Chordata > Chondrichthyes > Rajiformes > Rajidae > Malacoraja > Malacoraja senta. Next base: position 6,195 of record JAXLNO010004037.1, on the reverse strand, counting down.
CACATATGTTACCTGACCCACTGAGTTCCTCAGGCGCTTTGTGTTTTGCTCAGGATTCTAGTATTTGCAGTTCTTTGAGTCTCTAATGAGATGGACATACATTGAGCCTCTCATTGAGATCTTTTTGAGAAGGACATACAAGATGCAAAGAGCATTTTGGAAGAAGAGAGTTCCATCTGATGCTCCATTCCATTATTTCGCTCTTGATTACTAGTGCCAGACCACGCCATACGTTGTTTGTGGGCCTTATACAAATTGACTCCTACATTTCCCTCATGCAAATCACTTTCAGCTATTCAAAAATTGCAGATGATAAAATATTATTGTGAGCCTGTTCTTCCTTGTAGTAAATACATGCCCATTAAGCTATTGTGAAACTGCAACAATAATTTCAGGGATATGAATAGAAGCACAGTGGCACAGCTGGTAGACCTGCTACCTTAACAGCACCAGAAAACCGGGTTCAATCCTGACCTCGGGTGCTGTTTGCATGGAGTTTCACATTCTCCCTGTGACCTTGTGGGTTTCCTCTGGGTGCTCTGGTTTCTTCCCATTAATTAATGTTGGTTAATTGACTCTGCAATTGTAAATTGCCCCTGATGTGTAGGGAGTGAATGCGAAAGTGGATTAACATTGAACTAGTGTGTGGGTGAATGATGGTCGGCGAGGACCCGGTCGGCCGAAGGGCCAGTTTCGATGCTGCATTGTTAAACGAAACAAAACTAATCCACCAGACAGTGAAAAGATTAATTCTGACAGAGAGGCGCTGGTTTGAGATTGCACTGAAGGTTTACATCTTGACAGGTTAGCACTCTTCGAACAGCACTGGCCTATTTGCCAAGACCTAGCAGTGGGTTGAAGCCCTCAATTCAGAGGAGCAGTAAGCCACATAGACTAGAAAACACACAGGCAGGATAACACTTCCAAGTTCTCGGTTGGGGCAGGTGGTGTCTGGGGCGAGGCAAATCAAAACTCATTCACTGTTGGTTATCTACTGACCTCTGTTGGAGGATGCAAGCATTGCAGCATCCCAAGCAGAAGCTGATAAAACAGTGTGGACACCCAGTTATAAATGAATTTCTATCATTTGGATGGGATTACCAGAATGGTGCAGTTCAGCAAGCAACTAAACTTTTGTATATGTCTAAGATAGACACAAAATGCTGGAGTAACTCAGCAGGACAAGCAGCATCTCTGGAGAGAAAGAATATGCATACCTCTATTGGTAATGGTTTATTATTGTCACATGTACTGAGATAGTGATAAATCTTGTTTAGGTTTATTATTGTCATGTGTACAGTGAAAAACTTTGTTTTGTATGCTATCCAAACAGATCAGATACAATCAGTTCAAACTCAAGTGCGAGAGAGCAATGGGGAAGATAGAGTGCAGAATATAGTTCTCAGCATTGCTGTGCTTCATTCCTTAGACAAAGTCCAATGTCCTCATTGTGGTAGAGGTAACTATCCAGTCAAAATCATACCATACACGAGTACGGACAGTCTCCGACTTACGTACAGGTTATGTTCCGTAAATGTGTTGATGGGCAATTCGTGCCGCGTTATAGTCAGGCTTTATTTACAGCATATAGCTTTCTAGACACATCTAAATAGATCACTTTTTAACTAGTCCAATCATGGGGTAAGCTAATATTCGTATAGGAGCCAACTGCTCCACTGTGCTGCAGGTAGTCGATAGCAATATAGGGTGAATAAAATAGGTTAGGGCAGGATTAGCGTGAAAACGGGTACCTAATGTTCAGCATGGAGTTAAGGGCCTGTCCCACTTGGCCGTCATTCGCGCGCCATTTACGTGACCTGCTAGTGTGTGGGTAGCGCGGACGGGCGCATGGAGTGGTGTGGAGCGGCGTGGAGGAGTGTGGACTTCGTCCTGCACGAAATCATCGCGCACCACCGGCCTGTCGTGTAACTGACAACCGAAGTGGGACAGGCCCAAGACCATGGCGCGGCGCAACGTCTCACCTTCAACAGCAGCAGAGCAGGCAAACGATCGCTGAGCTCGGCCTGGGGCTCACGGCCGTTGCGGTCCAGATCCGCCCCCTCTCCTACTCCCCAGAGCGGGACCAAGACAATTGGAGATAGACACAAAATGTTGGAGTAAGCAAGGACCGGCAGCATCTCTGGAGAGAAGCAATGGGTGACGTTTCGGATCGAGAATCTTCTTCAGACTGAAGTCTCGACCCAAAACATCATCCATTCCTTCTCCCCAGAGATGCTGCCGGTCCCGCTGAGTTACTCCTGCATTTTGTGTCTATCTTCAAATGACATCACACACTCCAGACGGCTGTGCGGACGCATGATGACGTGCGCGACCGTCGCTCGTCAGTCACTACCAGCCTGTCGCATAAATGATGACCAAGTGGGACAGGCCCTTTAGTGCGATGAAAGGCCTGTTTTAATGCCGCCTCTCTACGGCTGGAATGACTGCATCAATTGCAAAAAAAAGCCTCTACACTAAAGCATTGGATTTCACGACACTACGCAGGAACATTTTGTTTCTATAATAAACGTTACAATTATATCGTAATTTTCTCCTACCTCATTTTGAATCATTCTGCCAAATTCTTTTTGGTGATTATGCAAAATATTGTTCATCCCAAGTAAACAGCAGGAGCACCTAAATCTATTGGATCAAAAATAAGTGCACTGATATGTATTATTGCCATGACATTGGCATAATTGTCTCGGCCCATTTCTTAAAATGATCAACTGGTTGAAATGAACAAATGACGGGTAAATGGATCATAGGTGCCCCCTATAGACTAACACAAGAAAATGTAGTTTTGTCTTTCAAATATTGTTTATGCCATGCAGTCTGGAATCATAGACACGGCACAATGAGTCCACGACGACCAACATGCCCTATCTAAGTTAGTCCACTTAACTGATTGGAGGATACAGCAGGGAAACAGGGCCTTTGGCCCACCAAGTCTATGCCAACCATCATCCATTCACAGTAGTTTGATGTCATCCCACTTTCACCTCCCCACCCTACACACTAGGGCCAATTAACCTAAAACCTGCACATACTTGGGACATGGGAGGAAACCAGAGCACCCAGAGGACATCCACATGATCACAGGGAGAACATGCAAATCCCACACAGGGACAGCACCCGAGGTCAGGATCGAACTCGGGTCTCTGGTGCTGTGAGGCAGCAGCTCTACCAGCTGTGCCACATCCGCCCACGCCTGCCCTACATCCCACTAAATCTTTCCTATCCAAGTATGGAGGAATTATGTATTTCACCATGCCCAGAAAATGTCAGTCGACATGGGCTAGTTGGGCTGAAGGGCCTGTTTCCACGCTGTATAACTCCGATCTGTCACGTCTTGATGTCAAAGTTTGAGATATAGTTAGAAACACCTTCATAAATTTTATATTAAAAGGCACTATATCTGAAGAACTATCCCGAACCAAAATGTCTATTCTCCAGAGATGCTGCCTGACCCAGAGCTACTGCAGCATTTTGTCTTTCCTTGGTAAACCAGCATCTGCATTTCCTTGTACCTCTCTATGTATGCAAGATATTTTCATCTGCACTTTCATTTAAGCTGTAACACTACTCTTGCTCTTGATATTTTTCCCTTTGCACTACCTGTTTGCACTCATGTATGGTATGATTTGACCGGATAGTTATTCACTGTATTGACAATAATAAACCATTACCAGGTTTGTAACAGCTCAGTCTCAGTCAAATCTTTGCTCAGGAACATCTACGCTGATGTGCCCAAGGCAAAGAGAAAACACTGGGATTAAAGACAGGAGAGATGAGTGCAACTAAAATTGAAAATTGTGTAGACCATGGCCATTTGGAAAACAGAAGTGCCTCAGTAAATTCTTTAATATTATGAGTAGGCAGTTTGCTCTTCAGATTGTCAGGAGCGTGAATACCACATACCTATGAATTCCTAAAATAAATGTTGAAGAAATGTTTTACTCAATTCCACAAGGACCAATTGAGGAGGCACACCTAGATCTGTTCTCACCTTAGGAGAAAGGATTAGAGGGATATAAATTTAAGGCTGGAATAAGTAGGGAGAAATTATACAGTATTGAGGTACAAAAAAAAATCACATCACTAGTAAATTGGGTCTGAGTTTTACGTGGAGATTAGTTCAGACGCACTGTGTCACACCTCCCTCCTATTTTCCTGCAAATATAGTAACTTACCACTGAATCGACTTTGCCCGGAATTCCAAATATGTGAACCTCCCACCATTCGGTATTACAGAGGGAGTTTGATAGTAAAGACAATTAGCAGTTCAGGAGACAATACTCCCTGAATCAGTCTTAACATGGCACAGCGGTACAGTTGCTGCCTTACAGCGCCAGAGACCCGGGTTCGATCCAGACTACGAGTGCTGTCTGTATGGAGTTTGCTCGTTCCCCCTGTGACCACATGAGTTTTCCCGAGATTTTCAGTTTCCTCCCACTCTCCAAAGACGTACAGGTTTGTAGGTTAATTGGTTTGGTATAAGTGTGAAATTGTCCCTCGCGTGTAGGGTAGTGTTAATGTGGGGGGAGGGGGGGGGAAATCGCTGGTCGGTGGGCAGAAGGGCCCTTTTCCACGCTGTATCTCTAAAAACTAAAGAAGAGTCTCGACCCAAAACATCATCTATCCATGTTCCACAGAGATGCTGCCTGACCCGCTGAGTTAGTCCAGCACTTTGTCCTTTTGTGTCATCTTCTTTGACAAACATTCTCACCTCATCCGTGGTCATTTCAGTAAAATGTAATCAATATAACACTATAAGCATTAGTTTATTAAAAGTAGCAATCCTCGTTAAGCTTTCGTTTATTTTACATTTTTTTCAAAAGCTGCAGAGTATAAAATGCATATAAAGACTTGAAAATCATTACTTTAGGTATGTTAAGAGGCTTATTTTTAATATTATATACACAAAGTAGGTCCAACAGTGATAAATCCGTAGGCTTTGAAATATCTGCTCGAATCATTTTCACTTGTGGAGAAGAAACAGAAGAGGTCAAAGATTTTTTTTAAATAATGCAATTTGTACAAAAAAATGTGAAGGGGGATTTTAAATTCGTTCATTCATGGCCCTCTCCAGCTCCGCCATTTGTTCACTCCTCTCATGTGTCATCTTCTGCGTCACAGTGGCCAAGCGCTCATGGTACTGCTCCAGACCAGTTAGCAATTTGGAGAGGAGGTTCTGTTCGCAGATAAATTAAGGTCAAAGCTCAAGACTTGATCCAAGTGCCGTACAATTCACCCAATCCGTCAATTGCAAATTCAAGGAGAATTTTAGTGGAGAACTAGTGGAGAACTTGGAAGGGGAGGGGATGGAGAGAGAGAGAGAAAGCAAGGGTTGGAGAAGTCAATGTTCATACCGCTGGGATGTAAACTACCCAAGTGAAATATGAGATGCTGTTCCTCCAATTTGCGCTGGGCCTCACTCTGACAATGGAGGAGGCCCAGGACAGAAAGGTCAAATTGGGAATGGGAGGGGGAGTTGAAGTGCTGGGCCACCGGGAGATCACCTTGGTTAAGACGGACTAAGCGGAGGTGTTCAGCGAATCGATCGCCGAGCCTGCGCTTGGTCTCACCAATGTACAGAAGTTGACACCTGGAACAGCGGATACAGTAGATGAGGTTGGAGGAGGTGCAAGTGAACCGCTGCCTCACCTGGAAAGACTGTTTGGGTCATTGGATGGAGTCGAAGTGGGAGGTAAAGGGACATCTCCTGCAGTTGCAGGTGAAGTACCAGGGGAGGGGGTGGTTTGGGCAGGAAGGGACAAGTTGACCAGGGAGTTATGGAGGGAACAGTCTCTGAGGAAAGCAGGCAGGGGTGGAAATGGGAAGATGTGGCCAGTAGTGGGATCCCGTTGGAGGTGGCGAAAATGTTGGAGGATTATATGCTGAACGTGACGGCTGATGGGGTGGAAGGTGAGGACAAGGGGGACTATGTCCTTGTTACGATTGGAGGGAGGGGGAGTAAGAGCAAAGCTGCGGGATATCGAGGAGACCTTAGTGAGAGCCTCATCTATAATGGAAGAGGGGAACCCCCATTCCCTAAAGAATGAGGACATCTCCCATGCCCTGGTATGGAAAACCTCATCCTGCGCGCAGATGCGGCGTTGACGGAGGAACTGGGAGTAGGGGGATAGAGTCTTTATAGGAAGCAGGGTGGGAAGAAGTGTAGTCAAGATAGCT
>JAXLNO010004036.1:0-71349 GCA_038087875.1 Malacoraja senta | reverse complement strand
TCCCCACCACCGATGTCAGGCTAACTGGCCAATAATTACCTGTTTTCTCTCTCCCGCCTTTCTTAAAAAGTGGGATAACTCTCATATAGGTGAGTGGTAGCCCTTCTTCAGACTGATGTTGGGGGGGGTGGCGGGAAAAAGAAAGGAAGAGGCGGAGCTGGGAAGCTCTATTCCTTCGCTCCACAGATGCTGCCTCACCCGCTGAGTTTCTCCAGCAGTTTTGTCTACCTTCCATTTTTCCAGCATCTGCAGTTCTTTCTTAAACATTCAGTCTATTTTATCGTGCTTCTTAGGACTCAGAAACCTCACCCATTATAATGGACTCTAAAATCTTACCAATGACTGTAGTCAGGCTAACCGGCTAGTAGTTTCCACTCAGCTGCTTCGCTCCCATCTTGAACAACAGAGTAATATTTGCAATTTTCCAATTGTCTGTAACCACTCCTGACTCTAGTGATTCTTGAAAGATCATTACTAATGCCTCCACAATCTCTAAAGCATCGTCTTCTCGAACCCTGGGATGCAGTCCATCTGCCGCAAGTGACTTATCCACCTTCAGATCTTTTAGCTTCCCAAGCACCTTCTCATTAGTAATAGTCACTCCACTAACTGACCTACTGCTCACCGTTGACTCCGGCGACTGTGCAATCCTGCTCCTTCTTGACCTCAGCGCAGCATTTGATACTGTCGACCACACCATCCTAATTGACTGTCTCCGGTACAGGGTTGGTATTGATGGCACTGCCCTGAGCTGGTTCATCTCCTACCTCAAAGGTAGGAGTTTCTCGACTAACATAGACAACTCTTTCTCCTCCCCAGCTAATCTCTGCTGTGGGGTTCCACAAGGTTCCATCCTTGGCCCCATTCTCTTCTCCCTGAATATGCTCCCCTTAGGCCAAGTCATTGAAAGGCACGGCATTTCCTTCCATTGCTACGCAGACGATACACAACTCTATCTCCCCCTGAAGCCCCAAAACCAATCAAATCTGCTTAACCTTACCCACTGCCTCGAGGGCATAAATTGTTGGATGGCCCAGAACTTCCTCCAACTAAACGAGAGTAAGTCTGAGGTCGTCCTTCTCAGCCCCTCGGACTCAATCAAAATGATAGCAGGCAGCCTTGGAAGCCTTACCCCACTACTCAAACCTCACGTCAAAAACCTTGGCGTGATATTTGACTCAGCACTGAAATTTGACAGGATAGCTAAAATTTAAAAAAAAATCCACTTTGATGACCTCGAAAAGATCATCCACACATTTATCTCCTCCCGCCTAGATTACTGCAACTCCCTTTACACTGGCATCAGCCAATCTTCCCTGTCCCGCCTGCAACTGGTCCAAAACGCCGCAGCGAGACTCCTGACGGGCACCCGAAAAGGGGACTACATCACCCCGATCCTGGCCTCTCTCCACTGGCTCCCTGTGCGGTTCCGTATACATTTCAAGATCCTCCTCTATGTCTACAAAGCCCTCAATGGGCTTGCCCCCACCTACATTAAAAGTCTTCTCACCCACCACTCCACCTCCAGGTCCCACAGATCGGCCGACTTGGGGTTGCTGAATATCCCTAGGCATAAGCTCAGGGGCGACCGCTCCTTTGCGGTTGCAGCTCCTAGACTGTGGAACAGCATCCCCCTTCCCATCAGAACTGCCCCCTCCATCGACTCCTTTAAGTCAAGACTAACAACTTATCTATACTCCCAAGCCTTTCTTGACGTCCTCTGAGCGAGGGCTATATGTATATATGTATGTAGTTTGTTTGTTTATACTATTCTTATAACAAATGTAAAGCACTTTGGCCAACGTGAGTTATTTTTTAAATGTGCTATATAAATAAATGTGACTTGACTTGACTAACTTACACCTCCTGACCTCTCTTGAATTTCAGGCATGTTGCTGTGCCTTCCACTGTAAAGACTGATACAAAAAATGTATTTAATTAATCTGCCATTTCTTTTTTCCCCATTATCACATCCTCCCACACTCCAAAGACATAGAGGTTTGTAGCTTATTTGGTTTTGTTAAAATGGTGAAATTGTCCCTAGTGTGTAGGATAGTGCTATTGTACGAGGTGATCGCTGGCCGACGTGGACTCGGTGGACTGAAGGGCCTGCTTCCGTGCTGTATCTCTAAAGGCTACCACTCACCTATATGAGGCAGTTTATAGTTTTAACCTAGCAATCTATATGCATTTGGAATGCTGGAGGAAGCCTCCAGAGTTAAACAGAAAACATGTAAACCAGACTCAACACCAAGGGGAAGGACTGAAACCAGACTTCTAGAAATGTGAGGCAGCGTGTCTAATTGTTATCTCTCCATAGTTGCTACAATGCTGTTCTATGTTTTTGATATTAAGATTCATCCTAAACAAAGATAAATCAAGGATAATGTGCATTAGGAAATCAGAAAGTCATTTTTTTTCAGTGTTGTTCACATTTGCCCAGTATATCAATTCACTAAATTGCAAAAAAATATATATATGTCTTGGCTACTTTTAACCAAAATATATTATTTACAACACTCAATGATATAGAAAGTATAATTAATGGCATCAATTGTGAGGCTGGACTCCATACTGGCAGACAAAGCATCAATACTCATTCAAAGCATTTAAAAGCCTAACTGTTGATAATAACTGATAAAGTACAACATTGAGGCTTGCGTTTAAAGAGTGTTGGAAACATAACCTTGCAAATTAACTTTTGGCTCACATGTTTCAGTTTGTCAAATAAAGTGAAACAAACAAATATTCCAGGTCCCAGCCTACATTCCAGACCACCAGTGTTTCCAACAATAACTAGAATCCCAGCATAAGCTCCCAGTATCTCATAGATAACCTTGAGGATGTCAACATCAAATCCATGGATAATGAGAACTCAGTGTACTTGCAAGTCAGATGTCGAATCATTGGGATTTTTAAATGATAGGATAATGGATTATTGGGGTTTTACTGTACAGTCCTGGCTAGCGCATGGAACAGACTTGGCTAGACAGTCTGATCGGAGACCCACAGAGCTATTTTAATGCGTAGGCCTAATTAACACACTCCAGGAATAACATTTGCCAAAGAGAGATGCCAGACGACTGAGAACTAGTTGAGTATGGTAGGTACTGCTGCAGGGGACCCAAACTAATGGAAATTAAATTATATTTAATTTAAAAAATCTGATCAGTGGCAATATATTTCAATAGGCTGAATTTTTAAAAGGTTACATTAGATGTTCATAATACACAACTTAAAAATAAGCATATTAGCAGAATATCAACCTCCTATGGATTGAAGCATGAAACTTACCAATAAGAATGCTGCTAATATAAATGGGCTCAATGAAGTGACAAAGTAATGCTCCTTGAATTCCAAGCACCTCCCAACGAGTCAGCTTGTCACTGGCAGACATGCTACACATTCTAGCACCAGTTACTTCAGCACTGCAATGACTTGTTGAATACACTTTTCCATCCAAAATAACATGAAGTTCCATTTCTTTATTTGTATGGTATGTTGATATTGAATGAGGAGCCAAATGCCTGTGCATATAAAAACATAGCATATTATTAATACAAGTAAATATAATGCAATTAATGTAAAATAAGGCGAGTCAGTAATCTTATAGGAAATAAAGGAAAAAAGATAGATTACCAAATTGAGTGCAAATAATAACTGGATTAAGAAATCAAGTCGCATGGGGCTGAGGTGGAGAATGAAAGAGGTCCAGATTTTGCTGTCATTGGCAAGCATTGCAGCAACATAAACTTCTGGAAATTGGTTGAAGGAATTGTTGAGGTCAAGATCAGGATTAGCAAAAAGGTTTGCCATATTGTAACAAGATCAAATGCCAGTTTCTGCTAAACTGAAATGCTTTTATTGGCCGCGCATTCTTGAAACTTGCTGGGTTGATTAGAAAGTAAATTAAAATGTGTATTACATACTATGTGATAATTCAGAAAAACTGATGGTCTGGCCCAAAGTCCTGAGCATGACGAAATAACAGAGTTTTACTGTGACAATGAAACTATATCACATACAACTTTGTAAGATTTTATTAATTTGATACATCCTTGCCATGGCCACTTACAGCTGTTTAATCTGAGCAGCCCCCTTTGGCAGCTGATTCAAATAGAGATGAAAGTTTGTACGATCCTTCACAATGAGAACTTTTCTTCCAGAATCGTTGCAAAAAATGGACTGGGTCACCACATCAGGATTTTTGTTGTAGAACATTAGGAGATGTCTGTAGAGATACCTGAAAATTGCATAAGTATACATGAAACAATGACTTTCACCAACACAACAAACTCCAATGCAATTGTTCTATGCTTGGACCCCATGTAAGAAAATATTTAAATGTGAATGCACTATTAGAAATCACATCAAGTAGTGTCTTGAGGAAATACTTTAATATTTTAGTGGATGCACAAGATGAGATGAAAAGCTGCAGATGTAACATTGTTATTTGAGAAAGGAGAGTTGGGAGGGACGGAAGGATCAGTTCTCCAAGTACTTGCCATAAGGAAGCAGGAAAATTTAGTCTTTCAGGTGCAACTATTTGGGTGCTGGAGTTTCGGCTATTTACAACCAGAGATAATGCCATAGTGGAAACAAATGCGTATATTAGATTCAAACATGTCAACAATGCAAGGATCAAGCAGTAAATATGATATAATAGAATACAGGCAGGTTAAGTGGTTAAACAAAAAAAAAGTATTAGTAACGTATTAACAGAACGTATTAAAGTAACGTAGATACAGAAAAGTAAAGCTGCAAATACAGGAATAGACTGTAAAATAAACAGAAATATCTTCTGGGCAAAATTAATATTTAACAGATAATAAGATAGGTTTGAACCAAGTGGAAACCACAACTGGAAGCTACTTATAGAGACAGAGGGCATGACTAAGACAGTAAATGAGTAATCTATGTGTCTCCACCAAGGAAGATGATGATGCTATCATAGTCTAAGAGATAGTTGAGGTACACAATAGGCTTGATGGAAAGATACACAAGTTTATAATGCAATACATTCTATATTGTTGAGAGAAGGATGGAAATCGCAGTGGTAATAACCATGGATGATCCAAAGATTCAGAGAGAGACGTTTCAGGTCAGGATCCTTCTTCATATTGATTGTGGGGGAGGAGGTGGGATAGATGAACGATCCCGTCTCCATGCCCCCCCCCCCCCCACCTCCTATCAGTCTGAAGGGTCCTGACCCAAAACACCTATTCATTCTCTCCAGAGATACTGCCTGACCCGATGTACTAATCCAGCATTTTGTATCTATCTTCGATATAAATCAGCAGCTGCAGTTCCTTTTAGTTACATTCTAATAGCCCTGTCCCACGGTACGAGTTCATTCCAAAAGCTCTCCTGAGTTAAAAAAAAAAACCACTCGTGGTAAGCACGGAGAATGAACATAGCGGGTACGTCGGAGCTCGCGGACGTCTCTTAGCGGCTCCTTATGCTAACGGCAGGTACTCGGGAAGACTCGCTAACGGCAGGTAGGCATGGGAAGACTCGTGAAGATTTTTCAACTTGTTGAAAAATGTCCACGAGAGCCCCGAGTACCGACGAGTGGCCATTACCGTAACTCTCCGAGTTCGAATCAGGGCAAACTCGGGAGAGCTCTTGGAATGAACTCGTACTGTGGGACAGGGCTTTAATACCCTACCTAGTGAAGGTAAAATGTAGCAAAAGCATTCTCGATGACCCCATCTACCTGTGATGTAAATTTTAAGAAACTATAGACCTGTACTCTTAGATCCCTCTGTTCTACAACACTCCCTATGACCCTCTCATTCACTGTGAGAGTCCTGCCCTATTTGACTATCCAAAAAGCTACATGTTGCACTTAACTGCATTAAACTCTATTAGAAACATAGAAACATAGAAAATAGGTGCAGGAGTAGGCCATTCTGCACCGCCATTCAATATGATCATGGCTGATCATCCAACTCAGTATCCCGTACCTGCCTTCTCTCCATACCCCCTGATCCCTTTAGCCACAAGGGCCACATCTAACTCCCTCTTAAATATAGCCATTCCTTAGCCTACTTACTCAGCTGACCAAGAGCTTGTTGTGATTTTTGATAACCATCTTTGCTCTATACACAATATCACTCACTTTAGTGTTATATGCAAATGTATTAATCATGCCTTGCACATTTTCATCCAAATCATTGATACAAACTACAAACAGCAATGACCCCAGCACCAATGACTGAGCCACACCACGCACCGCTGGCTTACAGTCTGAAAAGCACCCTTCCACCACCATCCTGTTTCCTTCCGTATCCAATTCTGTTACACAGTTAGCTATCTCTTCCTGGATTCCATGTGATCTATTCTTTCAGCGCAGCATACCATGCAGAACCTTAACAAAGGCTTTGCTGAAGTCCATATCGACAACTTTTACAGCTTTGCCCTAGTCAACTGTTTTGGTTACCTTTAAAAAAAAAGTTAAATTCTCATTTCACATGATCTCTCACTAGGTTAGCTATCCCGAATCAGCTTCTCTGTCCAAATATATGTTAGCCTATGCCTTAGAATCCTCCCCAATAATCTGTCTAGCTTGGATGTTAGGCTCACTGGTCTATAGTTCCCAAGTTTTTCTTTTGAGCCTCTTTTAAATAGAGGCACAATATTATCCATCCTCCAGTCTTCCATCCAATTATATATTTCAGCCAGGGTTCCTACAATTTATTCTTCAGCGTCCCCCAGCAACCTCAGATATATCTGTTCAGGCCCAGGAGATTTATCTACCTTCACACACCCCAAGATGTCCAGTACCCTCTTCCTGAATAAGGATTGTCCTCAAGAAATCTTCATTAACTGTCCCAAGTTCCCCAGCCTTTATGTTTTTGTCCATAGTAAAAACACAGTAGAAATACTCATTGAGGACCTTGCCCATCTCCTGCGGCTCCACACATAGATGACTGCTTTGGTTTCAGAGGGGCCCTAATTTTTCTTGTTACCCTCTTTTCCTTAATGTACATAACATCTCTTTGGATTCTCCTCAATATTATCTGCCAGAGCTATCTTTTGCCTCCTTCTTGCCATCCTGATTCCATTCTCAAGTGTGCCCCTCAGCCTCCCAAACTCCCCCAGAAATACACTTAATCCCAGCTGCATATACCTGTTCTATGCTACCTCCATTTTCCCCTCAATTTCTCATCATCCAGGTTCTTTACTCCCAGCTGCCTTGCCCATCACTATAATAGGAACATGCATGCCTTGAACACTCAGCATAATTTCTTCTCCTCCCTGATAAAGAATCTAATTGGACAGCATATAAAAAGGCACTTCAGCCCATCACATTTATGCTAACCATCAAGTCTATCTATACTAATCTCATTTTTCTGCGTTAATTCCATATCCCTCCATGCTCTGCTCATTCAGTACCTATTAATATTCGGTACATAATAAATGTTCCTACTGTTCCTGTCTTCACCACCTCCTGATTGTTGACTTTAGAAGAGGAAGGCAGAGGATCCACAAATCTGTCTTCTTCAGCCGGACAGTGGTGGAGAGTGCCAACAAATGCCTGGGTATGGATATCTCTGAAAATTTATCCTGGACCCAGCACACTGATGTAATCATAAAGAAAACCCATCAACGCCTCTACTTCCTCGGAAGATTGAGAAGATGCAGTGTATTGACGAACATTCTCTGGAATTCTACAGGTGTACGGTAGAGAGCATATTGACTGGTTGCATCTCAGCCTGGTTTGGCAACACAAATGCCCAGAAACAAAGGAGATTACAAAGTGGTGGACACTTCATGGGAAGTGACCTCTCCACCATTGAAGGGATCTATAAGATTCAAGATTTCCTTTATTGTCATTCAGACTTTCGGTCTGAACGAAATTGTGATGCCTGCAGTCATACACAGAACCAATAATAACAAAACATACAATAAACACAAATTAAACATCCACCACAGTGAGTTCACCAAGCACATCCTCACTGTGATGGAGGCAAAGTCTTAGTCTCTGTCTCTTCCCTCCTTGTTCTCCCTCTGCGCTGAGGCGATCGATCCAGGCCGAAGATGCCGCCCTCCAGTCCAGCGGACCTCCGTGGTGATGTCGCCGCCGCCGAAAGCCGGAACACCGTCTCCGCTCCGAGACGGCCCGCCACAGCATCAGCTCCGGGCCGCTGCCCCAGCTCCGGGTCCCGCAGTCTCCGCTCTGGGGCCGCCGTCCCAGCTCCGGGTCCCGCAGTCTCCGCTCCGGGGCCGCCGCCCCAGCTCTGGGTCCTGCAGTCTCCGCTCCGGGCCGCCGCCCCAGCTCCGGGTCCCGCAGTCTCCGCTCTGCCGCCCCAGCTCCGGGTCCTGCAGTCTCCGCTCCAGGCCGCTGCCCCAGCTCCGGGTCCTGCAGTCTCCGCTCCAGGCCGCTGCACAAGCTCTGGGTCCCGCAGTCTCCGCTCCAGGCCGCTGCCCCAGCTCCGGGTCCTGCAGTCTCCGCTCCAGGCCGCTGCCCCAGCTCCGGGTCCCGCAGTCTCCACTCCAGGCCGCTGCCCCAGCTCCGGGTCCCGCAGTCTCCGCTCCGGACCCCGCTGTATCAGCTCCAGGCCGCCGCCGAAAGCCGCACCAGCAAGTCGGGTCACCGCTGCCTCAGCCCCGAAGACGGCCAGCCTCTCGTTGGCAAGTCCTGGCTGGCTCTGCCTCCGTAGCCTCGGGGTCGGTCGCAGGTTGGAGGCCGCCAGCTCTGCCATTAGGCCTCAGTGCAGACGGAGGCAGAGAAGGGGGATACGACACGAAAAAGTCGCATTCCCCCGAAGGAAGAGACAGAGAACATGTTTCACCGCCCCTAACACAACCCAACAAGAGGTGCTGTCTCAAAAAGGCAGTCAGCAACATCAAGGACCCACATTGGGAAGAAGGTTTTGGAGTCTGAAAACTATAATGTCCATGTACAGGAACAGCTTCTTCCCAACAACCATCAAGCTATTGAACATTATGAATTCCAACTAAACGCCAAACTTCAATCTGGGCTGAATTGCACGATGAACTTTTGTTTTCTTTTTGCACTATATTATTTTTTTAATTTATTGATCTCTATTGTATGTTTGTTGTGTTATCTATTGAGTACTGTTTACACAAACCTGTTGTGCTGTTACAAGAAGGAATTTCATTGTTCCTTTGCGGGACATAAAACACTTGACTCTCTGGCATTTCATTCCAGTTACAAACTACTGTGTGTAAAATTTACTCATCGGATCTCCTTTAAATCTCCTCCTACTCACCCGAACCCATTGCCCTCTCGTTTTAGATAAGCTTACCATGGGAAACAATTGGCTGTCTATTCTGTTTCTGCCTCTCAATTTTATACACCTCTATCATGGCTACTTCTTGGATTCCTTCACTCCAAAAATAATACATTTAGCCTATCCAATCTCTGCTGATAATTCAAGCTCACCAATTCAGGCAACAACCTTGCAAACCTGATCTGCACCCTCTCTAGCTCAGCAAACAGACTGCACTGCAATCACTGAATTGGGCCAAAAGGCTATGAAATTTTTTAGAATACAATAACTTTTTTCTTTTTAGTCTTATGTGGATGTCATCTATGATGACACACCCACAATTTATTTTATCCAGAGTTGTGGAGCACCATCTTTACCTTCTATATGACTTCCAATTTAATAAGTGTTTGCAGCCTTATACATCTAATAATGAATTTACAAATTTACAATTTTGTATCCTTTACCTCAACAGAGAGCGTCTTGCGGTGACCACAGCATGGGAATCGTGAACAATTCGGCCTTCAGAATACAAGGGATCATTACAGTTCCTCTCTCCTGTTCCAATTGCAATGACTTCACAAGGCTGCCCATCTGAATTTAAAAATTAAGTAAAATGTTCCATAAAATTAGCCTCATAGAACATATAGCACAAAACTAGCTATTAGACCAACATTTATTACTGTGATTGAGATTTTGTTGCTATGAATCACCTCCCATCTCTATTTGACTAATCCATATCAGTTTGCATTTCTAATAGTCCTTTAACCTCACAGTTTGAATTGGACTTCATAGACTAAGTGGTTATTCATTCACTCCATATCAACCCAACAACCCCACCAAAATTACTTTCTATCCCAGGCATGCTTTCTAATTTTTTGCTGCTACGGCCAGTGTATGGGGTTCAAGGAGAACTAGCTAACTGGAAACAAATTGGTGTAATGGTCGGAAGCAGAGAGAGATGGTGGAAAGTTGTTTTTCAGACGAGAGTTGTTTTTAGAGAGCTAGACCCATTGTTATTTGTCATTATTTAAATTATTTGGATGAGAATGTACACGGCAAGGTTAGTTAGCTTGCATATGGCAGTAAAATGGGAGGTATTATAGACAGTGAAGGTCGTTGCCAGATATTACCACGGGATCTTGATCAGCTAGGTACGTGGGCCAAGAAATTACAAATGGCGATCTATTCAGAGAAGAGCAAGCTGTTGCATTTTGGGAAGTCAAATCAGGGTAGGACTTTCACAGTGAACAGTAGGGCCCTGAGGAGTATTGTAGAATAAAGCGATGTCACAGGTAGACAGAATGATGAAGTAGTCATTTGGCATGTTGGCTGTCATCAGTCAGGGCATTGAGTACAGGGGTTGGATCTTATGTTGCAGTTATATAAGACATTGGATCAGCTACACTTGGGGTAATGTGTACTGTTTCGGTTAACTTGCTATAAGAAAAACAATATTAAACTGGAAAAGGTGCAATGATTTACAAGAATGTTGCTAAGAAAATGCTGAGTTATAGGGAAAGAATGGGCAGACAGACTTGTGAGAGGGGAAAGATTTAAAACAGACCTGAGGGGTAACCTCTTCATACAGTGATGGTGATTTCTTCACAGATTTCTGCATTATGAATATTGACTCAAAGCACAGAATTCAGGCAATAATGATATGATAATAAATTTCAGTTAGATTAGACAAAGCAAAAATGGGTTTCAGGAGGAGAAATCATACTTGACAAACCTACTGCATCCTTGAGCATGTAACTGGTTGAATAGATGAGGAAAACCAGCAGATGTGGCATATTTTCATAAAGCATCAAACAACAAAATCTGTAGGATGAGCAGTAAAATACTGGAACTAAAAATTGGTTGACGGATAGAGAGAGGATTTTTTTCTTTTGGGTGGCAAGTGGTGACTGATAACGCAGGGATCATCAGTTATACAGTTATAAGGACATATGCTGACAAATGCTCATCTAACTTTGTTCCATTTGTCAGGATTGGCCCATATCCCTATAAACCTTTTCTATCCGTTTACCTGCCAATTGTTTTTTAAATGTTGTTATTGTACTGGTCTCAACTACTTTCTCTGCATGAAGAAATCACAATCCCTGTATGAAGGGGTTACCCCTCAGGTCTGTTTTAAGTCTTTCCCCTCTCACAATACCAAAGCATTTTCTAAATCAAAGTATTTTCCCCAACTACCGTAAATCTCTGCCACCCTATTCAGACATCCTGATGGTTAGGCATTTGGGTCACCAGGATCCTATTTCACATGTTCTCTCGAAACTCAACAGGACCCTGGTTAATAATTTTATGGGTACTTTTAGAAATAACATCAAGTCTATGCCGGTTCGGAACCACTAAAATCCTGACCATGCTGGATTAAGAGTTTTACTGTACTGACGTTAGTCTAACTGGTCCATGGTTCTCATTTTTGGTTGTAGATGCCTTCAGGATTGAAACAGTTCAGGATTGAAACAGTCCATTCTGCCTAACACATCCATGCCAACCCTTCCATATTAATGCCATCATCTAGTACTTGGTCCATACCCTCTTTGCCAAATAATCAAATGCTTGTCTAGATACTTAAATGCAGTCAACATTCCAGCTTCAACCACAACCTCAGAGAGTATATGAGGATGGTCACTCTCATATCCTCTCTCCAAACCGTTCCCCACCTTCCCCATAATCTATGCTTTCTGGTTTTATCTATCTCTGACATGGGGATGTTTCCTGCATTCTACCTTATCTATAACTCTCATAATTATATACATCTCATTCATATCTCCTCTCAATGTCCATTGCTCCAAGGAGAATAGATTTAGCTCCATCCCAGGTAACATATGACATCCGGTGGCGCTGTTGCTGGCTGCCTCCGCCTTCAGTCTGGTATCTTTTTTATTTTTTTTAATGTTTAAAGTATGTTCTTTCGTTTTTTTTTGTGTTTTATGTGGGGGAAGGGGGTATGGTAAGGGGGAAACCGTCCTTCAGTCACTTCCTGGGAGGATGCGACTATTATCCGAGTCGCGTTCTCGCCCCCCCCCCGTCCTCGCGGCCTACCAGCTGGATTGGCGTGGCCTTCCCTGCTGGGGACCGGATCAGAGCTTCAGCAGCGGCAACACATTGCGGAGCGGGCGAGGCCTCACCTGGGATCGCCGTTTGAAGCTCCGGAGTGTTGGGCCTGCTGCATCGACATCGCAGAGCTGTGGTTCGCGGAGCTCCCAACGCGGGCTGCGCTGACCAATATCACGGAGTCCTGGGACCCTTTGTCGGGGGTCGCCAGCGTGAATCTCCGCCCAGCGCGGCCTGTGGACTTCGGGAGCCGCGGACTCCGGTGGAAGGTGGCCAATTCAGAGGTCCAGGCAGCTGAGGATGTTCTCCCGTTCGACGCCGGGGTTCCATTGTTCCCGACGAGAGGGCCTAAACATTGGGCCGCCCATAGCGGCAACTGCGGAGGGCTCGGGAGGCCCCGACCACGGGTGAACATTGGGGAACATCAGCGAGGAGGTTGACTGGACTTTGGTTCCTTCCCTCACAGTGGGGAACTTTGGTGCTGCTGTGGGGATGTTTGTGTTGTGGACTACTGTGTTCTGTGTTTTTGTGGGTTTTTTTAAATTTGTATGACTGTAAGGAAAATAGCATTTTGTTGTCTCTTAATTGAAGACAATGACAATAAATTGAACCCAAATCCCAAAATATGTGTCTTTTTACAATACTGCACACAAAAATGTGACAAATGGAGTCAAATTTCAAATTCCTTCAAAACAGTTGACAAGCACTTTATCGGGTTCATGACTAACATAATATCAACAACAAATATAAGAAAAGAAAGCATTTTGATGGCAAGTTTCTGAAAATGGCATCAGAATACACAAATACATTTTGTGTAACGGTTGTCGCGTGGTGTCCACCAGTGACCTGGTTGGCACAGTAAGTGCACGTATTTCTTATTCCTTTCTATGTTTATGAATACCACATGGAACAATAAAATTGCAAACACCGTTTCCACTTCTTTCACCTGATCATTTAGTAGAATACTGCATTCATCTGAGTGGACACCGCAATTCGCGTTACACAAACATTCGTTATGGTGGACATTAAAAGGTCTGGTGTCCCAGAAAACAAACATTACATTATTAGCGAGAACCAAGCATTTTCACCAATGCGATCTAAACGGTACATTACCTTATGGATTTGCGCTATCGATGATCGATGATTCGTCAGATCGTTTGATTTGGGCTGATTTTTTTGTAAGTAAAATGTCTCCGTAATAGTCGTTGCGGAGCTTCCCGAAGTTGACACGAATGAATGGTTAGCGACATGGTCCGTACGACAGGTAAACAAGGGACAGTGTGTTTCCAAATTGAAGATTGGCTCAGTTTCTTAGTTTTGATGACCGATTTATGTCCGAATTTTTTTGAAATTGATTTAAAAAAGTTAGAAAATATATCGTAAACGGTCGTTGTGTTTTTGGCACCATGATGTTTTTGATATATTAAATTGGAAAATAAGAAAAAATAATTAACTCACTCAAAGATCGCTACTACCATAGGATACCTCATTGGGTGTTTGAAAAGCATTAGTTTGGAGCCTCTGTGGTTTAACTTACGAACGCACCGAACCCCGATAACGGTTGTTGTGACAATGGACACCAAGCACAACGACGGTTACAGGATCTTTACTGTACTGTATTACCTTTATGTTACTATATTTCCCTAGATCATTATCAAAATATATATGTGTGAGGGGCCATATGAAGTTTATTTATGAATTAAATATTCATGACTAAATGTGGCAGAGTTTTTAACGTCACACTTTGTGTCCAAAATGGTGGGAAAATTATGAACATTTGTCTGTTATGATAAACGTTTTTGACTTTCAGTCTTGAAGTTATTTAATTTATATCTGCTATTTATAAGGTTTCACATAATAGGTAGATTTTTGATAAGAACAGTGTATTGGTGTAAAAAAGTGAATACTAATCTTGTTTGTCAAATACTCTCCAGTATTGTAAAAAGACACATATAGGGTAAATTTCACCTGCACCCTTTCCAGCAGTATCACATCCATCTTATAGTATGGTGACCATTGCTATTATAGTTATGATGATATTTCTGCGAAGAAATCTTTGCAAGCTTCTTTGCACTATACTTACGTCTTTCAACCACAAAAGCAGCCAAAGAGGTACTACAGTTCTGATATTCAGGCAGGTTAGCAGTCAGCTTGTTAAATACGTCTCTGCAGGCTATGGATACAGCTTTGTAATAGGGATTTCTTCCTTCTGCAGGATGTTAAAAAGAAACTGATTGAAATTAGATATTTAATTATTAAACTGAATATTACTATTTCTAGGAAAAAACCACACACACAAATTTGTGCAGAAGGAAAATGCAAAATATATATTTTTAAATCATTTGTAGGATATAAAAGGCACTATTTCCTTGTATTTATATTTCCCAAATCATTATCAAGACTTCTAATAACTATAATTAAATATGCTGGTGAAAGATTCTTACCATTTCCACTTTCTCTCTCCCCTCTCATAGTTTTATACAATTCTTTCATTGCTCACTCTCTTCCACTCCAAGAAAAACAACTCAACCAAACCCATCTCTCTTTTAACTGAAATGCTATAATTCATGCAACATCCTGGCAAATCTCCTTTGTACTCTTCCCAGCACGTTCATATATTTCCTACAGCATAGCTGCCAGGTCATGACGTCCCAGTTATTCATAGCTGACGAGAGTAAAGAACGCAGATGCCTACTTCACCACCTAATTTACACGAGCTGCCACTTTGAGATCTATGGACCTTTGTTATGATCCCTCTGCTCCACAGCATCTCTGAATGCCCTATCATTGACATATATCATTGATGTATCCTACCATCACTTAGCATTCCAAATTCTCAGCTGGTCAGAATCATGCTGTAGCCTAAAACAATTCATTCTCCCCATCACAGAGCACCACATACTTCATTAGCAAACTTATGAATCATACCTCCCAAGTTCACACAAGTCACTAATGTACATCACAAACATCAAGGCGCCTAATTTTGTGATACCATTACTTAGACATCCATTCAGAAAAGTAATTTTTAAATTAAATCGATCATGCTATGCATTATGCATTATTTCAACACAAGGATACATCAAGTGATTAAAGCTTGATAATCCTTATAACTCTTAAATTTAGGTGGACATTTTTTCCACCTCAATTTTTTTAAGGTGGAAAAAAAAGCATATCAAGAAACTTCCTAGCATTGACATTCCAGTTGATAATGTGGTTTAGCTTTCTTTGGTAGAAAAACTATTTATAGGTGACCAATGCTGGATTTCAAACTGATTTTTCAGTATTAATTCTTAAAATAATGAGGAGTCTTTATTTAAGTATGTAATGGTTAATACAATCCCATGAATTGGATTATAAAGCATTGCCTTATGATTCTCGAGCAGCACTTTGACACTCCAGTTAATGCAACTGTCCCACAGGTCTAACAAACAAAATGTATCTGCATTCTCCCACAATTCTGTCATTTTATCTCTGGACTTTGTCCAACCATCTCCCTATCAAAAAACTCTTATCAGTGTTAGCCCATTACCTGCCAGGCTTTGACCTGTCCCTCCTCTCTTCCATCTCCCCCTCCCCTTACATTTAGTCTGAACATGGGTACTGACCTGAAACGTCACCATTCCATGTTCCCCTGTGATGCTGCCTGACTCACTGAGTTACTCCAGCACTGTCTTCTTTTATAAAACAGCATCTGCAGGTCCTTGTTTCTGTACCTCACTTCTGCATCTCATCTCCACACAGAAAGTGAATCCCTCATTTAACCCTTACAGTGCCCGGATTGGATCTCATTTTGCTGTGTCAGATGCAATGAAATGGTGTAATTAAAAAAATGACATAACACTTACAGCACAGTATAAATCCACCTGAACCCTCCAATTCACACTGCCTTGAAGAGGGAGCGATCAAGCAATCCACACTTCTTCACCCTCTCCCCTAGCTCTGCAAACTCTTTCGTTTCAGAGGATTCATTTAAGAGCTAACCAATTTTTGGCCAACAGAATCCACATTGTGTTTTAGTGAGTGTATATAACGTTTGGATGTCAACCTAATATGAAAGCATGTACTATTCTGCTCAAACTATATTTATCCAGTGCTATGGGAAGTAACTATATTCTTACCATTACCCAGCTTTGATGGGTGATTTCTTGAAGGCAGACTTGATGCAGCTATTACTCTACGTTCATCAGATATTGCAGCAGGACATGAAGCTGAAAACAAGCATTGAAATGTTTCTTGTGAACAGCAGGTTTATCAATAAAATCAACACCATCACAACATGGATACAGATGTCCCAGTACGCCCACCCCTATAATCCGGACAAAATTACGAGAGCTCAGTTGAAGTTTCCTCGCGGCCACATATGGCATTGCAAGTGGCGAGCGATCTTCTGGTCATATCCCTCTGTCATGGTAGAATTAACTATGCTCTCAAACTTCTCTCCTAACTGTTTCACAAAGACAAGCCTTGTTTTACCGACCCCCATATAACAGATGTTGGACATAGCAGACGGATCTGCTGACGCATCCCCGACTCGTACTGTCTCCCTGGCAGTTTAGAGCTCCACTTGCAGCCCCACTCCCGACTCACAAGGTGCACCAGCCAGCCCTTCTTCACCCACCGAAAGGACAAAAAGTGCTGGAGTAATTCAGCAGGTCAGGATCTCTGGAAAACGCAAATAGGTGACATCGGGTCCCTTCCTCAGAGTGATTCAGTCGGCTGAGTAAATCCATCACTTTGTGGCGTTTCACTTTAAAACTAGGCACTGATGCCGCTGGTCTACACCAGCAAGCCCTTCTTCACCGGTTCACGCGCCTGTTGTTGTGGTTCACGTTGTAGCCCCTGGCAGGTCGCGCTTTCAACAGCCTGGTCCCAACGACCGTGGGTCTCCGTCCCCTCCCATCTGCTGCCGCTTCCAAGGTAGAGTATGTCAGTGACTCCAGGGGAGGAGGCGGTGGCGACCAGAAGAAAACACTGTTGCCAGAGGCTACAATGTGAGCTGCAACAACAACCGTGTGAACCAGTGAAGAAGGGCTCGCTGGTGCACTTTGCAAGTCAGAAGTGGGGTCAAAAGCAGAGCTCGAAATGGCTTGGAAAATGGTGGGAACTGGGGATGGGTCAGCAGGTCATTCCATTTGCATTCAGTTTACATTTGATATTTGTTTCTAAATTTCTGACATTCCATAATGCTTTAGAGAGCAGGAGGAGTGTCATTAGCAGGCCAGGGTGTATTGCCATTTCATTATCACGTGACCTCTGATGGACCAGATAAATGAATAATCCAGAAGGGCTCTGGAACCGATAAAAAAGTATTCAACCTGTACCTGCATTTCCTAATTTTTCTGGTACTGTCTGCCCTTAATAACGCATCAAATATCAACCCAGAGATCCAACACAAGAAATAAAATTGAAGAGGTTCTTTTCTTCCAGACATCACAGGCAATAAATACTGTAACTTCTCCCTTGCATCAAAACCTAATGTCTAGTTAATCATTACTAGTTCCACCTGCCCATGCTTGGCCCATGTGCCTCTTAACCAATCTTATCCATGTACCTGTCCAAATGTCTCTTGAACGTTATAATAGTGCCTGCCTCAACTACCTCCTCTAGCAGCTCATTCCATATACCCACCACTCTTTGTGGAAAAAAAAGTTACCGCTCAGGTTCCCATTCTTTCAGGTCTTTCCCCCTTCACCTTATACCCATGCCCTCTTATTCTTGATTCCCCTACTCTGGACAAAGGACTCCATACATTTACCCGATCTTTTCCTCTCATGATCTTGTACACCTCTTGTACACTTCTATAAGATGACCCCTCATCCTCCTACGCTTCAAGGAATAGAGTCCTAGTCTGCTCAACCTCTCCCTATAGCTCAGGACCTCGAGTCCTGACAACATCCTCATAAATCTTCTCTGCACCCTTTCCAGCTTGACAACATCTTTCCTATAACATGGTGACCAAAACTAAACACAATACTCTACATGTGACCTCACCAATGTCTTATACAACTGTAACATGACTTCCCAATGTTTATGTGTAAGAAAGAACCACAGATGCTGGTTTCAATCGAAGGTAGACACAAAATGTTGGAGTAACTCAGCGGGTGAGGCAGCATCTCTGGAGAGAAGGAATGGGCGACGTTTCGGGTCGAGACCCTTCTTCAGACTGATGTCAGGGGAGGGGGCGGGACAAAGATAGAATGTAGGTGGAGGCATTAAGACTAGTAGGAGAACTGGGAAGGGGATAGAGAGAGAAAGCAAGGGCTATCTGAAGTTAGAAAAATCAATGTTCATACCCCTGGGGTGTAAACTACCCAAGTGAAATATGAGGTGCTGTTCCTCCAATTTGCGCTGGGCCTCACTCTGACAATGGAGGAGGCCCAGGACAGAAAGGTCAGATTGGGAATGGGAGGGGGAGTTGAAGTGCTGAGCCACTGGGAGATCAGGTAGGTTAAGACGGACTGAGCGAAGGTGTTCAGTGAAACGATTGCCGAGCCTGCGCTCGGTCTTGCCGATGTAGAGAGGTTGACACCTGGAACAGCGGATGCAGTAGTTTGGAGGAGGTGCAAGTGAACCTCTGCCTCACCTGGAAAGACTGTTTGGGTCCTTGGATAGAGTCGAGGGGGGAGGTAAAGGGACAGGAGTTGCTTGGGTCCTTGGATGGAGTCGAGGGGGGAGGTGAAAGGACAGGTTCCAGATCTCACCGTCTCCATCACAAAAAACAGACTATTGACCGACATCGACTACAAACCTACTGACTACCATAGCTATCTTGACTACACTTCTTCCCACCCTGCTTCCTGTAAAGACTATTCCCTACTCCTAATTCCTCCATCTACGCCGCATCCGTGCCCAAGATGAGATGTTTCATACCAGGGCATCGGAGATGTCCTCATTCTTTAGGAAACAGGGGTTCCCCTCTTCCATTATAGATGAGGCTCTCACTAGGGTCTCCTCGATATCCTGCAACTCCGCTCTTACTCCCCCTCCCCCCATTCGTAACAAGGACAGAGTCCCCCTTGTCCTCACCTTCCACCCCATCAGCCGTCGCGTTCAGCATATAATCCTCCAACATTTTCGCCACCTCCAACAGGATCCCACTACTCACCATATCTTCCCATCTCCACCCCTTTCTTCTTTCCGCAGAGACCGTTCCCTCCGAAACTCCCTGGTCAACTCGTCCCTTCCCACACAAACCACTCCCTCCCCAGGTACTTTCCCCTGCAACCGTAGGAGATGCAACACCTCCCTTTACCTCCCCCCTCGACTCCATCCAAGGACCCAAACAGTCTTTCCAGGTGAGGGAGAGGTTTACTTGCACCTCCTCCAACCTCATCAAATGTATCCACTGTTCCAGGTATCAACTTCTCTACATCGGAGAGACCAAGCGCAGACTCAGCGATCGTCTCACTAAACGCCACCGCTCAGTCCGTCTTAACCTACCTGATCTCCCGGTGGCTCAGCACTACAACTTCCCCTCCCATTTCTGACCTTTCTGTCCTGGGCCTCCTCCATTGTCAGAGTGAGGCCCAGTGCAAATTGGTGGAACAGCACCTGATATTTCGCTTGGGTAATTTACACCCCGGTGGCATGAACATTCACTTCTCTAACTTCAGATAGCCCTTGCTTTCTCTCTCCAACCCCTTCTCAGTTCTCCTACATTCTATCTTTGTCCCACCCCCTCCCCTGGCATCAGTCTGAAGGGTCTCGACCCGAAATGTCGCCCATTCCTTCTCTCCTGAGATGCTACCTCACCCGCTGAGTTACTCCAGCATTTTGTGTCTACCTTCCCAAATTCTATACTCAATATTCTGATACCTTCAAAGTGGGTCTTGCCCCAATTCAGAATTTCAATTTGTGGGCCTGCCATGTCTCTATCCATAACTATCTTAAACCTAATAGAACAGTGGTATCTGGTCCCAAAAGGCTCATCCACAAACACTCCATCAAGCGTTGCCCTTTCCTGTGTAGGGCCCTCTACATATTGCACTTTCCTGAACACATTTGACAAATTCTGCCCAGTCTAAACCTTTTGTACCAGGACATTCCCAGTCAATATTGAGAAAGCCAAAATCCCCCACTATGACAAACCTATTAGCCCTGCAGCTGCCTGCACTCTCCTGGCCTATTTGCTCTTCTAATTCCAGTTGACTATTTGGGGGGCCTGCAGTACACTCCCAACAATGTGATCACCCCTTTCTTGTTTGTCAGCTCCACCCATATAGCCTCTCAAATAGCCTACAGTTAAAGTGCAACCCATTCATCTTATACAGGTCGTCTCTGCCCCAGGAGAGATCCTAATGGTCCAGAAATCTAAATCCCTATCCCCTGTACCAACTCCTACACTCAACATTTTCATCTTCTCTATCTTCCACTTCCTACCCTCACTAGCACATGGCACTGGAAGCAATCCAGAGGTCACTACCTGGAGGTCCTGCATTTTCGGCTTTACCCAATTCCTTTTGCCTCACATCGCAGAACCTTCCTTTTCCTACCCATGTCAGTTGTGCCAATAGCTGCTCCCCCTCCCCCTTGAGAATTTCAGTCACTCCAAGACATCCTGGACCTTGGCATCAGGGAAGCAGCACACAATCCTGGAGTCTCGACTGCTGCCAAAGAATCTCCTGTCTGCACCCCTAACTAAAGAGTCGCCTTCTACAATGGCTCTGCCTGATGTGCCAGGATTGGTGCCACAGCCACTATTGCGCAACCTTGAAGTATCACCCCTCCCCATCAATCACAATAGCTGTTGTTTTAACTCTGCCATTCATTACAAACTATGAACCTAAGAATTCTAAATCATTAGTTGCAGTGAAAATTTACACAATTTTAAAAGTGAACATAAATTCTGATTCAATCTTAATGGATGTCACTAAACAGTAACATCCTGCAAGATTCCTTCTGAAGTCATGTTCACTCTCCCTTACATTAGAGTTCACTCCAAAGAACATCATTCAATTGGATTTTAATAGCTTCATATAGATTTTCATAATGATTTTGACAATTTAACTGCATACATGGCACACGAAGAAACAATAAGTGCGTAATATGCAGATTGAATTAAGTTTGCAATTAAATTTTGCTTTCCCTCTCTCTCCGTCCCTCCACCACCCTAGTTCTCCGACTAGCTTCAAGGGCCTGCCCCACTTAGGCGACTCTTTAGGCGACTGCCAGGAACTAGTTTTAATGGAATTCACCTACGAGACCTGGTGACAACCTACGACAGCACATACGTCAACCTTCGACAGCAAAAATTGTTGCCACTGTCGCCGAAAATTTTGTGGCAGTCGCCTGTAGTCGCCCCCAAAAAATTGCGTAAGTGGGACAGGCCCTTCACCGTGCTTCCGATTAATTTTACTGATTGCATGCCTTGTTGTCACCTTCTCCGTAGCTAACAATGTACCATTGTACATTTCCTGCTTTGATCTGTCGTTTTCACACCTTACCCTTCTATATCTCTAGTCCCCCCCTAAACCTGAAACATTCCTCATTCCTTCTCTTCAGACATGCTGCCTGTCCCGCTGAGTTACTCCAGCATTTTGCATTAATAAAATGTGCTCTAATAACCAATTAATTTCATAATCTTAATGTAAACATTCTTACCAATATCACTTAGCTATTATTATACATACTTATTAACAAAAAAAGGTTCTGCAATCAAATATTCAATCCCCAGTTTTGAGTTATTTTTTTGAAAACTTACTAGAGGTTTTGTTCAGTTCGATGTCCAGGAGCTCATCGAGAGCTAATTGTGCAGCATTAGCCTTTGCTTCTTTCTTATTTTGGCCCATTCCAGTTTTATATTCAACACCATCAACCACAGCACAGAATGCAAAGTACTGCCCAAATACATTGCCTGAAAAGTTAAATTTATTAATTTTAGCTGAGGAAAATCACTCCACTCTTGGCAAGCAATTTTCTTGCAAGATATCTGCTCTAGAAAAATAAGTTATATTTACCTGTAGCTACTGTTTCTTTCAAAATTAGCTGCATGCGCAACATCTGTGCATATTGATGCAAAGCTGAAACTGGATTGATCTCACCACGTCTGTATTTATCAATAAATTCCCGAGAAACTTTCTTGGGTGATAATGCACTGTTTGAGAGTGATTTTGCCTGCTCAGCAAATTGCAACTTTGGGTACTGACCTGTAAAAACAAATACATATAAAAAGTATAATGAAAAACATTATATTCTTTTTCAGGTGAACTTGGATATGATAGACAAACAACAAATACCTACATTTATTTGAGCACTATGCATGGCGACTAAAAGGTATTGTGATTAAAATCAGATGTGCAAGAAGCTACAATTGCAACCACCTAGAAATCTTGCAGACTGTATAGCTGGAGATTAAGAAACAAGGGAAATGAGAGAAACAAGATCATAGTGATAGCAACCAGAATGAAGATTTTTAACTGAGGCACTGTCAGTTGAGGTGCTCGAAAAGGATGGATGAATTGGTCTGGATTCATATTGAAAACAAGTGGAGATTATGCTAAATGGAGAATAGGAGATTAGCAAGAGAGCACTGCAGTAGTTATGCATACGGGCAAGATGACACGCTGAGATGGAGTCAAACAGCATTACAGATATGGAAGTAAGCAGAACTGAAATGTGTTTGAAAGTTCACATTGCTGACAAATACACCAAAGGCTACAAAATGTATTCCTCAGCTTCAGCCAATTGCCATCTAAGGATTGATCTAGGGAACTGAGCTTGTGGTAGGATACAAAGTTACTGGAGCAAACTGCTGCTGAGTTAGACTGTGTAAAGGCTCTGTCTCACGGGGTTGCGGTCATTGGCGGTGAAGCGCGGCATCGCCGGAAGAGGGGACCGCACGGCAACCGCGAGAGCGCCGCACGGATGCTGCGCGGGGTCCGAGTGATCTCCGTACGGCCAGTTCCACGAGCTTGCGGCGTCGGGTGATGACGACATCGCGCAACGCAACGCGCGATGACGTTTCGGATCGCGGGGCTGTGGCGGCGGTAGTGGTGATCGCGGCGCTGTGGCGGTGCCCGTGCCACACACGTGCCTCACTGGCGGCGGCTGTGGCGGTGAAAGTTCGACTCACGGCGCTCGTGCCGCACTGGCGGCGGCTGTGGCGGTGCCCGTGCCGCACTGGCGGCGGCTGTGCGGTAGGAATAGTTTTTTCGACATTGTTGGTTTTTGTGAGCACCGTGCGGTGTTGGGACCAACACCGCACGTCCCCGGCGGTGTGCGTTTGACCGAACCCGCGGTCTCTGGCGGTCCACGAGCGGTAGATACTTCCTGTTTCACCGCCAATGACCGCAAACCTGTGAGACAGGCCTTTAAGGCTAGCAGTGAAAAATCAAAAGTGAAGAAATCATGGCAAAATAAAATAGAGTGATGTCAGCGTAGGGAAGTCTGTTTGGAATTATGAATGCAAATAAAAAACGCTGAAACAATGTAGATCTGGCAGCATCTGTGGAAAGAGAATCAGTTGTTTCATATCCAGAAGGGTCCCAGGTCCAAAAATAATAACTGTTTCTCTCTCTCCATAGATGCTGCCAGATCTGCTGTATGTTTCCAGTATTTCTATTTCATTTCAGACCTTCAGCATAGTTTTTTTTACTCACATATGTTTAAAATTTTATTTAGGATTTTTGGGGGGATTTCTAACAGAGAACAAACGTTTGTATGTGTTCCCATTTGAAATGATGCTGTGTAACTTGGGCCTTAAAACGGATGAAGCAGGGAATAGCCAGTCACAAGGAATGTATTGACCTTTGAGTATAGCTTTTTGTCGGAGTACTTTTCATTTTTCAGTCTTATATCTCTAAGTGACGCTATGTCCCCCTTTACAGCTACTGTATGTTTTAATTCAGTTCAAGACTATGGGGCAGTACATGGCCATAAGGTTGCTGCCTAAATGTGCCAGAGACCCAGAATTGATCCCGAATATGGGTGCTGTCTGTATGGAGATTGCTCCTTTTCCCTTTGATAGCATAGGTTTTCTCCGTGTACACAGGTGGTTTTAAACTGAATAAGGGGGGTGGGGTGTCAAATGGGATAGTCGAGGATGGAGTTGGAAGGAGAGTAAAGGGATGGTTAATGACCCCAGAATTAACGGGAAAGGAAGTTCACAAAGGGATAGGAGTATGGCCAAGTGTAATAGGGATCGATGTGAAAGGTGAGATGCGTAAAGAATTAAAAGTATTGTATATGAATGTGCGAAGTATAAGAAGTAAAGTAGATGAGCTTGAGGCTCAGTTAGAGGTTGGAAGATATGACATTGTGGGGATTACTGAGACGTGGCTGCAGGAGGATCGGGCCTGGGAACTTAATATCCAGGGTTATACATCCTATAGAAAGGACAGGCAGGTGGGCAGAGGAGGGGGGTAGCTCTGCTGGTGAGGGATGGAATTCAGTCGCTTGTGAGGGAAGACATAGGGACTGACGAGGTAGAGTCACTGTGGATTGAGTTGAGGAATTGTAAAGGCAAGAAGACACTAATTGGTGATATTTACAGACCCCCAAATAGTAGCCCGGATGTAGGGTGTAAGTTGCAGCAGGAGTTAAAACTGGCATGTAACAAAGGTAATGCCACTGTGGTGAT
The DNA here is from genome assembly GCA_038087875.1 of Malacoraja senta. Classification (NCBI taxonomy): domain Eukaryota; kingdom Metazoa; phylum Chordata; class Chondrichthyes; order Rajiformes; family Rajidae; genus Malacoraja; species Malacoraja senta. Next base: position 46,467 of record JAXLNO010004036.1, on the reverse strand, counting down.
GGGGGATTTCAATATGCAGGTAGACTGGGAAAATCAGGTTGGTTCAGGACCCCAAGAAAGAGAGTTTGTAGAATGCCTCCGAGATGGATTCTTAGAGCAGCTTGTAATGGAGCCGACCGGAGAAAAGGCAATTCTGGATTTAGTATTGTCCAATGAACCAGATATGATAAGAGAACTCGAGGTAAAGGAACCGCTTGGAGGTAGTGATCATAATATGATTAGTTTTAATCTGCAATTTGAGAAGGAGAACGTTAGGCAGTGATGCAGTTGAACAAAGGAGACTATGAAGGCATGAGAGGGGAGCTGGCCAAAGTAGACTGGAAAGGGATCCTAGGAGGAATGACGGTGGAACAGCAATGGCAGGAATTTCTGGGCATAATCCGGAAGACGCAGGATCATTTCATTCCAAAAAGGAAGAAAGATTTTAAGGGGAGTAGGAGGCAACCATGGCTGACAAGAGAAGTTAGGAATAGAATAAAACTAAAAGAAAAGATGTATAACACAGCAAAGAGTAGCCAGAAGCCAGAGGATTGGGAAACTTTCATAGGACAACAGAAGGAAACAAAACCGTCAATACGGGCTGAAAAGATGAAGTACGAGGGGAAGCTGGCCAGGAATATAAAGAAGGACAGTAAAAGCTTCTTTAGATATCTTAAGGGAAAAAGAGTAGCAAAGTCAAATGTGGGTCCCTTGAAGGCAGACACAGGTGAAATTATTATGGGCAACAAGTAAATGGCAGAAGAAATGAATAGGTACTTCGGATCTGTCTTCACTAAGGAAGACACAAACAATCTCCCAGATGTACTGGAGGACAGAGGATCTAAGGGGGTAGAGGAACTGAAAGAAATGTTCATTAGGCGAGAAATAGTATTGGGTAGGCTAATGGGACTGAAGGATGATAAATCCCCTGGGCCTGATGGTCTGCATCCCAGGGTCCTCAGGGAGGTGGCTCTAGAAATAGTGGACGCATTGGTGATCATTTTCCAATGTTCAATAGATTCAGGATCAGTTCCTGTGGATTGGAGGATAGCTAATGTTATCCCACTTTTCAAGAAAGGGGCGAGAGAGAAAATGGGGAATTACAGACCAGTTAGCCTGACTTCGGTGGTGGGAAAGATGCAAGAATGGGGCATTTGGGTAGTAGCAAAATGATTAGTCCAAGTCAACATGGATTTATGAAAGGGAAATCATGCTTGACTAATCTTCTGGAATTTTTTGAGGATGTGACAAGTAAAGTGGATGAAGGGGTGCCAGTGGATGTAGTGCATCTAGACTTTCAGAAAGCCTTTGATAAGGTCCCGCACGGGAGACTGGTGACTAAAATTAGAGCACATGGTATTGGGGGTAGGGTGTTAACATGGATAGAAAATTGGTTGGCAGACCGGAAGCCAAGAGTAGGAGTGAACAGGTCCTTTTCAGAATGGCAGGTAGTGCCGAGTGGAATGCCGCAAGGCTCGGTGTTGGGGCCGCAACTGTTTACCATATATATTAATGATTTGGAAGAGGGAATTAGGAGCAACACTAGCAAGTTTGCAGATGACACAAAGCTGGGTGGCAGTGTGAACTGTGAAGAGGATGTTAGGAGGTTGCAGGGTGACCTGGACAGGTTGAGCGAGTGGGCAGATACGTGGCAGATGCAGTATAATATAGATAAATGTGAGGTTATCCACTTTGGAGGCAAAAACAAGGGGGCAGATTATTATCTCAATGGGGTTAGGTTAGGTAAGGGGGAGGTGCAGCGAGACCTGGGCGTCCTTATACATCGGTCACTGAAAGTTGGCTTACAGGTACAGCAGGCAGTGAAGAAAGCTAATGGAATGTTGGCCTTCATAACAAGAGGATTTCAGTATGGGAGTAAAGAGGTTCTTCTGCAGTTGTATAGGACTCTGGTGAGACCACATCTGGAGTATTGTGTACAGTTTTGGTCTCCTAATTTGAGGAAGGGCATCCTTGTGATTGAGGCAGTGCAGCGTAGGTTCACGACATTGATCCCTGGGATGGCGGGCTGTCATATGAGGAAAGATTGAAAAAACTAGGCTTGTATTCACTGGAGTTTAGAAGGATGAGGGGCAATCTTATAGAAACATATAAAATTATAAAAAGGACTGGACAAGCTAGATGCAGGAAAATTTTTCCCAATGTTGGGCGAGTCCAGAACCAGGGGCCACAGTCTTAGAATAAAGGGGAGGTCATTTATAACGGGGACGACAGATGGCGCAATGGGCTAAGTGTTCAACTGGCAACCGGAAGGTAGCCGGTTCGAATCCCGCTTGGAGTGCATACTGTCGTTGTGTCCTTGGGCAAGACACTTCACCCACCTTTGCCTGCGTGTGCATGTGTGTGAATGTGTGTGAGTGATTGGTGGTGGTCGGAGGGGCCGTAGGCGCAGATTAGCAGCCACGCTTCCGTCAGTCTGCCCCAGGGCAGCTGTGGCTACAGAAGTAGCTCACCACCACCGAGTGTGACTGAGGAGTGAATGAATAATGCGATGTAAAGCGCCTTGGGTATTAGAAAGGCGCTATATAAATCCAATCCATTATTATTATTATTATTATTATTATTTAAGACTGAGGTGAGAAAAAACTTTTTCACCCAGAGAGTTGTGAATTTATGGAATTCCCTGCCACAGAGGGCAGTGGAGGCCAAGTCACTGGATGGATTTAAGAGAGAGTTAGATAGAGCTCTAGGGGCTAGTGGAGTGAAGGGATATGGGGAGAAGGCAGGCACGGGTTATTGATAGGGGACGATCAGCCATGATCATAATGAATGGCGGTGCTAGGACGAAGGGCCGAATGGCCTCCACCTGCACATATTTTCTATGTTTCTATGCTCTTGTTTCCTTCCACATTCCAAAGGTGTGCAGGAACCTTTTTCAGACCCAACCCAAGACATAATATTTTCCTTTAGTCCAGAGATTCTGTCTGACCTGTTGATTTACTCCAGCTTTTTGTGTCTATCTTCAGTTTAAAGCAGCATCTGCAGTTCCTTCCTACACACACGATACTATATGATAGAACTTTATTAATCCCAGGAGGGAAATTGTGTGTGTGGGTATATATATTATACACAGTCACATAATTATATATATAGTCATATATTCATATATAAATATAGTTTTGTTTTCTCATTTATAACATTGTTTACAGAGTACTATGTTTATATATTCTGTTGTGCTGCTGCAAGTAAGGATTTCATTGTTCTAACTGGGACGTGAGAGAATAAAACACTCTTGACTTATGTCGCTAATGTGTGGGATAGAACTAGTGTACGGGTGATCGGTGGTTGGTGTGGACTCGATGGGCTGAAGGGCCTTGTTTCCACGCTGTATCTTTAAATTAAACTAAAAGCACTAAAACCAGAGGATATCTAAAGAAGGGTCTCTATCTGAAACGTCACCCAATTTCTTCTATCCAGAGATGCTGGCTGCTCCATGGAGTTCCCCCGCACAATTAAAGCATGGAATAGTCTTCACCGTACCATAGTTACCCAACCAGACACAACTAAATTTAAGGTAAACAAAAATGCCTGCAGAAACTCAGCGGGTGAGGCAGCATCTATGGAGCGAAGGAAGGTAGCTCTTTTTTCCCCTAAGAACCCTTTTTTCCTAAAGTCCAAGTCAGGAGAGTTTTATTGTCATGTGTACCAGACAGGACAATGAAATTCTTGCTTGCTGCAGCACAACAGAATATGTAAACATAATACAGAACAGGAGATAAAAGTTCAATGTGTCTATATACCAAAGACCCTATATATATACAATAAATAAACAGATAAAGTGCAATAGGCTGTTATTTTTCAGAGTTTGGAGTTAGGTGGTGGAGGGTACACTAGTTTAAATTCCATTTGGAATATTTTTGAAGGACCAGGAAACCAAGAAACAAGGGTTACCCCAGGGAGTTACTCCATCTCCAGGGAGTGATTCTGCGTTGGTTTTCAGCAGTCGCGGCGAGGCAGCGACCGGACAGCAATGGCGGCCAGATCTCCCACAATGCAAAGGGAGCGAGAAAGTGCCCTGCGCCGACCAGTTGCCTTGGCAGTGCGCATGTGCAGGGCGGCCGATGATGTGCTGGCCATGGTTGTGCGCATGTGCAGGGGGAGGATGTGCAGGCCGTGGCAGTGCGCATGTGTAAGGTGGCCGGCCGTGTCAGCGGATGAGGAGCGGACGGAGAGCAGAGAACCGGCGGCCCGAACACGGTTAGCGAATGGAGACGGAGAGTGACAGAGAGAGATAGAGAGGGGGGCCCGCTCAGAGTTGAATGATATGTGTCCCAGGTGCTTGCCAAGCCAGGCGAAATGACAGGGATTTTAGGTTTCCGGCAGGGCTGTAGGTGGCCATTGGCACCCGGGCAACTGTTAATTTCGACTGTACTCGCCTCCCTCTCTACCCCTTCCCTCCCCCCCCCCTCCATCTCTGCCCCCCCTCCCTCTCTAGGGATTGAAGAGGGAGGATGAAGAGGAGGAGGAAGTGCTGGGGGATGCGGAGAAATGAGCTGCGCCTGCGCAGTTGGGGACGATGCGTGAGTGGCGCAATATTCCGTTGTGGGAACGATGTGTTGGGGGATTGGGTGAATGTTGGAATCTTGCATTGGGGGAGCAGACCCAACAGGTCACCCAACCCAAGATTCCACCACTCACCCATTCCCCCAACGGAATATTGCACCACTCACGCATAGCCCCCAACTGCGCAGGCGCGGCTCATTTCACCTCTTCACCCTCCCCTTCCAACGGGTCTGCACTTGGTCAAGTACCCAATAAATGTCACAAAGTTGGGGTGCAATTGAGAATAACTCCTTTTAAACAATGGTAATTTTTTATTGAATGCTATTTGGTCCTGAAAGACAAATTGTTCAGTGTCATTCCAATATCCAACAATTTGCTTTGAGAGATTTCAGGTCATTTATATTTTTGTCATTTCACTGAAACACATTCACTTTCAGTTTCTAAAAAGAAAATGTTATTTAACTTTTCCTTAATATAAGAATGATATTGATACATGGATAGAACAAATAGATACAATGAATCACCATTATTATTAAGGTGACCAAGAACTGCCATAAATCTTTCTTGACTATGAAACTAGAAATTAATTTATTGACCTGTAATTTGAATGACTCTGGATATGCCCGTGTCTAAATCATCTGCATTTCCACCTTGCGGTGTGAAAGTTACATTTAACATTTGTTGAGGAGGCTTTGGAGATATGTTCTTCTTCAAAATCTGAGCAAAACTTGGCTCTCCTGAGGCCTTACACCAGGCACTTTCAGTGGACATCCTGAAACAAAACATGGAACAAAGTTGTTTATACAGGAATAAATTAGCAATGTTACAACATTTTGAGATTTAAAAAATAAAGTCTGCAATTTATCCCATCAGATAAAGGATAAAAAGAAGTTTAATTTGACACCTAATTCACTTTCATATCTTCAGTATTAAAATAGTTATGGCCATTTTCATACTCGGAAATTAGCATCTTGTTCCCTATTGCTTTTCCATTGAGTTAACACAAAAGCTGTGATCGAGGACAGTTAAAAGCCCATAACTTTCTTAAAAATTAAGAGAACTGAAAGACATTTTCAGTTATTATAGATTGAAGCATTCTGAAACAAATATGAAACAATCTTACTTAGATGACATGAAATTAAAACATATAATTAGTTAGTTACCTAATTGTAGCTAATTACAAAATTCAATTACTAGATCTAAACATCTATCAATTTCTTAAGAATAGATTAACATTTTATTTCGTTGGAGTACAAGCGTTTGCTGAAACATCGTTCCTAGGGGCGTTTTGTGAATTTTTTATTTTTATTCAACATTTTTAAATAGCCTAAGTGTCCAAATAACATTCACACAAGAATTCACAATATAACATAATTTTTAAATCTCATTGTCATGAATTTACAGGCCAAATGGAAGGAATTGAATGTTTAATACCTGTGAATTAATGGGCATTTAAATCATCTTGTGAGTGAGGATTTCTGGAACGCGATCTTTTGGAACGTTCATTTGCGGTGAATTTAACCCCGTATTGGCATGAAAAATACTGCCGTTAGTTCGGGGAATAAAATCACCGTTTCGCATGAAAAAATGTGAATTAAAGGCTTCTTGAGAAGCACTTTTATACATTTAAATAAACCACTTTCGTTTACCTGTCCCGTGTGTGAAATCCGTCCCCGTTATCGGCGTTGACGGCTTCAGGAGTTGATTTTAAAGTGACTCCAGGGCTGACATTGTCGATTTAATAAAAATAAAAAATTCACAAAACGCCCCATGGAACGATTTTTCAGCAAACGCTTGTACTCCAACGAAATATAATTCAGGACAAGGTAGGAGAAACCTGCGTTTTAACCCCGCCCCCCCCTTAAAGGCGCCAAAATCGCGCACACGGCCAGTGGCAGAATTACAGCGCCATTGAAGGTAAGTATTGTAACATACCTAAATAAATACCAATGTAAAACTTGTTGCAAGAAAAAACAGAGATTAAAGTGCACAATCATTTCACCTGGAAATTTAATTGCATGATACTGTTTTTATCCTCTTATGTTATGCGATGTTAGATTTGTTTTCTGCAGCAAAATACTTTAGTAACCATTGTGCAGTTATTTCACATAACAAAAATTAAACTGGACATACGTTCCAGCATGATTGGGCTAACAAGGATGCATGGAAAGATTCTTACTTTGGAGTACTGCAAAGGAACCCACACCGAGTTGTCCAAGAGCAATTATCGTTGGGTAATCCCAGTTTTCCCAGCACAGCAATGGACTAGGATTACTGCTAGCTGGTCCCTTATCTACATTTCATACTTCAGCCCTTGCCTTACTCCCATCACTTCTCTTATAACAGTGACATTCTGCCACTCTTAATCCTCATCCCACCGGCTCATTCTGCCAAGTCCCCTTGTAAATCCTGGCCAAAACAGAGCTAAAATAAAGCAAAGGATTTATGCATCTACAAGGCCCGTGAGCCTTTTTCTGTAAGAAGCCTCAAGCTGCAAGCTGGTGCCAGGAAGTCTAGGTCCCAGATCAATACATCAGATAGGGTGAGGTCCAGATGTCCTCCCAATTGACAAAATGTATGAGGACTCTGCAGAGAAACTCTAAGGTGTCATTTGTTTTGATTGGATTGCTGCAAAGGGATTGTAAATAATGTTAATAATGTTGCAGGACAGTTATCTGTCAATAATACTTTAATGTAATCAATATGTGTGATTGGCTTGTAAGGGGAGCCACCCTATATAATTCGGCCCCTCATGGTTCGTTGACCTATAAAAGGTAGCCCCCACTTGGATCGTTGTCAATCTTCTGGAAGGGCGCTTGGGACTGCATGACCTTTTGGTAGTGTCTGCAAATCCAGACTCTGCAAAGAGGTGGGCAACCGTCTCCTCTCCATAGCAGCCGTCCCGAGGGCAGCGTGCGCTGGTAGTGAGGTTCCGACGGTGCTGGAAGGATCTGACTGGGAGGGCTCCCCTCACCGCCAGCCAAGCTGGGTCTTGGTGCAGAGTGTGGATTTGCAAAGAGAGTCTGGAGAAGTCTGCAGGGATCCCTGGCACACTTTATCCCGAACAGCTCCATCACAGAGGACTCTGTGATTTACGGACTGTTCCCAGGGACACATTCAGAGACTGACATAGAGTGCTGCTGGAAGGTCATCAACTCGGTGAAAGACGCCCTTTGGTCTGCCCGAGCGTTGTTCACCACCCAGCAGAGCTAGATGTCCGTCAGGGAATGTTGTCGACTGGCCCGCTGCAGACTGCAGGTTTACGTGCTGAGGGACGCACTGGAGCTCAGTGCAGCCAACGCCAAGGCTCTGTGGGGGAGGACCACAGTCTAAGGTCCTTCCGCTGCTGGACACGGGGGGGGGGCAGGGTGTGGTGGAGACGCCCCTCAAAATAAGGGACGGTATCCCACGCCAGGGTGCCACATGAGTGGCACGGGTGGGGGACAGATTCGTGAAATTTGAGCAATGTATAGCCTCCGAAAATGTCGGATGAATTTTTCGCACGGTTCATGTATTGTATATATTTATTGCCTGAATAAAGTCTATTTTGAAATAAATTAAAGAAAAAATAAAAAATAAAAAAAATGTTGGTAGTGTCTGCTTGCATGAGGCTGAAGGGCTTGGCCAGGCTGAGACAAGGATCGAACCCGCGGTGATTTGGGTATTGTATAGGGGATTCGTTGTTCGTTCAAAAATAAAGTTTAGTTGGTCCAGTGCTTGACTCAGTGTTTTACTGTACTAGACTAAGGGGGGGGGGGGGGTAAGCTTTAGGAGCATATTTACACTGGGGGCTCATCCTGGATCTCAACAGACCCCCAAACACAAGTTTGCGATCGAGGGTGTTGAACTGTTCCAGATCGCGAGGGGAGAAATCGGCGCCACGGTGCGGTTTTCCCACTTCGCTAGTCGGAGCAGATCGATCATTCGTGAACTTGGGCAAGGGTCCCAATGAGATCGTAGAACAGGTAGTCTAGCAAGCACTGGGGGCATCCGTGCCTTTAGGGGTTAGAGGCCCCCTTTCTGTGGGTTGGGTTCAAGACCCTCTCCTTTGGGTTAAAGGCCCATAAAACTCAAACTTAGTCAACAGCTGCAGCTGCAGCTGCTGCTAAGACCAACCGTTCGATAACAACTAGTGGTTCTGCCCAGAATTGGATATCGGATTGACTGAATATTGAAAAACAAAACTGGGTTTAAACAGTACTAAGAGGCAAAGTACTGCGTCGTTGCTGGGAGCGCAGATTAGAAAAGCGCTCTAAAAATCGGCATCGACTGCAGGTTGGAAGGAAGAAACCCCTTGCAAGGGTGAACTTAGGTGGGTTCGAGTCCCCGCCTGTGTGAGAGTATCTAGATCCCTGCAAAAGTGGGGGGAAGGAGTCTTGTAAAGGTACTGGGAACTCAGAAGTTACAGTATAAATTGGCCGAAAATACTTTAACCAAACTGAAAATTTCATATCCCTAAAGACATCTCCGTACAAATTTTGAATTTGAATTTGCGTACGTTGAATTTACGTACTAAATAATAATTAGATAGAGAAGAATGAGCTGAAAATTTTCCGATTCAAATTTACCAATATTCAGAACCTCACATTGAGCTAAAGTGTACATATTTTCTTCCAGATTAATCTGAGTATAATAAAACTTCAAAATAGTAGTTTAAAGTGTATTTAAGATTGCCGATGTTGCATTGTATGGTCTTTGATTTGAATTTTGGTTAATTCCAAGTGTACATATCTCTTTTTCCAAGTTAACTTTTGTATAAATACTTTGTTATTTGTGGAGCTATATTTTAAAATGTGTTGGGATTTGCGGATTGTTTCATTGTATTGTGTATTGCTTATAATTTAGGGTTTTGAATGTTAGATACACTGTTGTAATAGTGGTTTAAATCGACTATACAAGAACTTAGTTTGATTGAGACTGCTATTATAATTGGAGTGGTTGTTCGATCAGGGGTTCGTATCCTTCCGATCGCTGTTTTGGGGGAGGGATTGTTCCGTTGGTTGAACACTCCACGAGGAGGGATTAAGATAATTTGTGAAATAGTGTAACTAATGTGATAGTAAGCAAAAGCTTGTAATTTATATTGGAGTGTGTTTTTGTTTAATAATAAGTGGTATAGTTTCCTGTTTAAATACCATTTTGCTTACATGGTTTGGGTTTATTTGTCCGTTTTTAGATTAAAGTATTCTGAATGTGAGAGTTCGCTGCTGGGAAGTGTATTTGAATGCTCACTGAAGCACCTTAATCTGGGAGATCAAGGATTCTTTCGAAACTGTTTCGAAAGGTTGAAAGTTGTATGAGTGGTTGTAAATGAGACGAAACTGTTAAGGAATTTGGGTACCCAATTGAAAGGATTGATTGTGTGCAAGAAGTGCGAGACTGCAGGGGCGCTCTGGAGCCTTTGCCCATTGTTCGGGAGCAAGTTTGATAGCCTCGGAGATTGAGAGGGAGGTGTGAATTGCTGAGGAGGTGTGAGTGGCTTAGGAGTCTGTTTCCATTGTTTAGAACTATGGGAAATAGCCTGGAGCGAGATATGACGGAGGATTTTGAAAGCCCATTACAATTAATATGCAATGAATTCCCATAGAAAGCTGAGAGGTTGAAAAAAATTTCAGGAGCATTAAATAAGGTGTTAGGGGACGAATTATGGCCGAGAGGAGTCATTAAGACTTTAAAAGGAATAAGATATATAGAACAAATTATTTGGCAATGTGGAAACAGTGAGGTAGCGAAGGAGTTGATAGGTTTATGGAGAACCTATTATGCAACGCAGAAAGCGAATAAAGAAGTTATTAGAATGACAAATTGGAGAAAAGCAACCTCAAGGCTTGAGATAGAGCTGAAGGATACTGACGTCTGTTCACCTCTAGGTATCTTAAAAGAACAGAAATGCATTAAAGAGCAGAAGCAGGGAAGAGGGAAATCTTCTAAAGGGGAATTGGCCCCAACAATTTCTGAATTTAAGGACCCAGTGGTTGGCACTGACCTTAAAGGGGAGGAAGACAATTATTTTAAAAGAAGGGAAGGTTTTCTAATTAGAGACTCACAGCCTTCCCTTCATTCTTCTCACGTTCCCAGTTCCGATATATCCTGTTTAGCCTGTGAACATGACACTCAATTGGATTCGGCAGCACCTTTGACTCCACCCACTAGAATTATACCCGTAGTGGAGACACCAGCGCGGGATTCTTTGGCCCCAATTGCCTCACAGGCAATAGATAGTTCAATAACCCATGGAGCTAGGAGGAAGGTTAGAATTGAGCCGATGTTTAAAGACAAAAGTTTTAAGGGAATCTCCGAAATGCCTTTGTGAGTCATAGAAACATAGAAAATAGGTGCAGGATGAGGCCATTCGGCCCTTCGAGACAGCACCGCCATTCATTTGATCATGGCTGATCGTCCCCAATCCGCCCGGGTGCTTCCGACCAGAAGCGAGAGCCCCTCAGGGCTCGCCTCCCCGCCTCACTAGGTAAATGAAAAAACGATCAGAACCGGTGTTTGAACGAATTAGACGGGAAGTGGGAGATGTTAAAGGATTGTTTGAAAAGTATCGTGATCCCTTTAGTGAAGAGAGTAGTGCCTCTGAGAGTGAGACAATAGCTGGGGATAATAAAACAGATCCCAATATCACCTGCATTATGAGAGCAGAGCGAATTACCCGTAGGCAATTCCCGGTTAGAAAAGTGCCTACTCCTACTTTTGATTTGGTTAGTGCAGTGGGTGCAGATAATCCCCATGCTACAGATGCCTACACTCCATTAAAGCCCAGTAAAACAACAACAGTATTAGGCAAGATCACTGACAAAAAGGAGTTGCCTGTTTCCTTTGGGGAATATTTAAGACTCGCAATGGACAGACATTATACTGATTCTCAAGACCTATGGGAGGGGGTGCAACAGCAACTATATCAATGACCCCAACAGCATATATTAGATTTTTGCAGCTTTGGGATATCCCACCTATGAAGCCTTAGAGGAGGTAATAACAGAAGATAGTGCAAGAGAAAAGGCAGTTTTCACTGCCCTTACAAATTCCTTCCAGGGACCAGTTGATTTAGTTAAAAGTCTGGAAATCAAACCTAGAAAATAAGAAGCTGATGAATTCTTGGCGCGATTTTCAGGGTTATATTTGGATCAATCAGGTGACCTGGATTATCAGAGGGGGGCAAATTCTCCACAATACTGTGCTACATTGCTAAACTGTCTTCCTACCAATGTGGCTGAATCAATCAGAACCAATAATACTGACTGGTCCAACAACAGTGTCAGTCAGATGGCTTGGGCAGTGAGATACCACTGGGAAGAGAAACCAAAGTTAGATTTAGGATGGGGAAATCCTAAAGTGATGACAAAAGAGGAGTTCGAAATCTGGGGAAAACCAACTCCCACCAGATTACCTCAATGATCTGAAGAAGGGTTTCGGCCCGAAACGTTGCCCGTTTCCTTCGCTCCATAGATGCTGCTGCACCCGCTGAGTTTCTCCAGCATTTTTGTGTACCTACCTCAATGATATACCTGCCCTGGAGCCCATTTCCCCTAAGCTACATTGGAGGAGGAGTAAGGCAGTAAGATCAGATCAGTGCCATGTTTGTGGTGAAACAGGGCATTGGACCAGAACTTGCCCATGAAAGAACGAACAGGAGGAAGGGGGTCGAAGGAGAGGGTCACGAGGTCTAAAGAGCCTTTGGAACCCTAGGGGTTATAGGGTTCCTAAAGATCAGAAGGAACCGAGAGTAAGCTGGCCAGAGGATCAGGGAGTAAGAAAACAGACATCTTTCTCGCAAGCCAACCCATTCTCGTAGTCCTGATCCGCCAGCCAGTCCAGATCATACGGACAAAATAACCTAACCACTGCCTCCGAACCCATTAAAATAATCTGAGGGAGTGGACCATACCCTCCTCATAGCACTGAAATGGTCCAGAGAGAATACTAGGAAAGAATACTCAGGATCAAAAAGTTGCAGAAAGCCCCACATGTACCTGGAGGGAAAATCTAAAGGGAAGGTAGCAGCCCCAGGTATCTGCTTCAATTGTCGCAGATTAAGATCACCAAAGCAAGAAAAGCCCAACAACAGACAGAACAGAGCAAATATGGAGAGAACTTAAAAAGTAATAAAGAAATTAAGAAGGGAGACAAAGTAGCTGGTGTTAATACAAGAACTCAATGGGAATCAGATTTGGCACTAGTTAAGGAAGAGGGAGCTATGAATTACACTGAGATATCAGCAAGTGCAAGAGGTATAGGAATAATAATGAATAGGAGCAATCATTAAGGCAGACCCAAACGACTAGTCAAAACAGAGCATGGCCAGAGTGAGGCCCAGCATGAATTGGAGGAGCAGCACCTCATATTTAGCTTGGATAGTTTACACCCCAGCGGTATGAACAATGACTTCTCCAGGTTCAGGTAGTCCCTGTTTCTCCTTCTTTCCGCTCCCCTTCCCATTGTCTCCTCCCTCTTCCTTTCTTCTTCCCGCCTCCCACCCCAGCCCCACATCAGTCTGAAGGGTCTCGACCTGAAACGTCACCTATTTCCTTCGCTCCATAGATGCTGCCTGACCCGTTGAGTTTCTCCAGCATTGTCTACCTTTGATTTTCCAGCATCTGCAGTTCCCTCTTAAACATAAATATGTTGTTGCTAAGTTACCAAGACTAGTTTGCAATCTAGGAAGTATTCAATCTATTCTTAATGACAAAGCAATAAGATATTACTTATAGTGTTAAAGAAGGAACTGCAGATGCTGGAAAATCAAAGGTACACAAAAATGCTGGAGAAACTCAGCCGGTGCAGCAGCATCTATGGAGCGAAGGAAATAGGCAACGTTTCGGGCCGAAACCCTTCTTCAGAATGATAGGGGGTGGGGAGAAGAAAGGAAAAAAGGCGGAGGAGGAGCTAGCCTTTGCTGTCCCCTCCCCTTCATCAGCCCTCTGGTTGTCTCCTCCCCTCCCCCAGCCCTCGGGCTCCTCCGCCTTTTTTCCTTTCTTCTCCCCACCCCCGATCAGTCTGAAGAAGGGTTTCGGCCTGAAACGTTGCCTATTTCCTTCGCTCCATAGATGCTGCTGCACCCGCTAAGTTTCTCCAGCATTTTTGTGTACCTAAGATATTACTTAAATCTTAATATTAATAATGTAAAAAATCTATGTTCCACTTTTCCCACCACAATCAAAGTTTCACTTTCAAAAATTAGTTGCACAAGGAAACAAACCAGTTTCATTTAAGGTGATATAAAATAGCTCAGATTATTGTTAATCATAATTTCCCTCTTCAATATAATTTAAAATAATTTCCCTTTTCAATACATCCACTGTGAATGTAACCTTCATTGGAAAAAAATCAAATTGACTAATGAAAAGATTTAGATTTTTTATTCCTTGTCATTTGAACCTCAAAGAGGCTCAAACGAAACTGTTTCCACAGCCATACAAACAAAACAATTCCTACACGACACACAAACAATTCAATTTACAGAAAACATCTATCACAGTGAATCTCCTCCTCACTGTGATGGAAGGCAAAGTCTTTTCTCTCCCCTGCACCATTTTTCTCCCGATGTTGAAGCCCCAGGCGGGCAATGTTAAGTCCCACGGCCGTTGAGGCCGCGCCGGGCGGTGTACGGTCTCGCTTCGGGCCCAAAAGTCACAAAGTTGGAGCCCCCGGCGGGCGCTGGAATGTCCCGCAGCCATTAAAGCCGCGCCGGACGATTTACGGCCCCGCTCCGGGTCGTTCCAACCCCGCGACACGGGCGGGAGAAGCGTTGCGGGAGCTCCGGAAAGCGGTCTCTCACCCAGACCCGCGAGCTCCCGATATCATAGTCCACAGGTCTGCAGCTGCAGCTCCGTAGTCAGGCCACAGCAACGAGCCACCACCGCTCCCCCACGCTCCGAGGACGGCCAGCCCCACGATGGTAAGTCCGCAGCTCCACAGGCTCCGCGACTGGAGCCCCCAGGTCGTCCCGGTCGGAGGCCGCTTCATGGAGCTAGGCCCCAACGACAACGGAGACCCAACAGGGAAAAGGTCGGGTCTCCCGTACAGGGAAGAGATTTTTAAAGTTTCCCCCTCATACATATTAACAATTAAAGGCCATCTGGTCATCAACCTTTATTCAACCTCGTCCCAGGCCACAGACACTCTGGAGCCATGATCCTCATGGTCTTTGCAACTTTTGCAAAAGATGTCAAACAGGCTTTACAAAAGCAGAAAATCTCCATTTTCTCAGGCATTCAAAATGCCCAATATTGTAATCGTCATGGATAGTGCGCAACAAAATAAGCTTTTCACTGTACCTCGCTACACCTAACAGAGAAACATAGAAAAATAGGTGCAAGGAGTAGGCCATTCAGCCCTTCGAGCCAGCACCGCCATTCAAGATGATCATGGCTGATCATCTAAAATCAGTACCTGCTTTTCCCCCCATATCCCTTGATTCCTTTAGCCCTAAGAGCTAAATCTAACTCTTGAAAACATCCATATATAAGTGTAGAAGCCTTGTCTAAACTTTTGTGTTCTTTCGCAGCTTGTTTTGTAATTAGCGTAAATCACTGTGACTGTTATATGACCTTTGTAACTCTGTAATACCCTAGCTGGATGAGCAAGAGATAAAGTTGGAAGATAGGAGAAGTTACGTGGTTCAAAACAAGGATGGATTAAGAGATGGAAAATAACTGGGGTAGGAGGGGAGATGTGGTTGCAAGCAATTGGTTAATGATAAGGGAATGGCTGCAAATGATTGGTTATTGATAAGGGAATGTTTGCAAGTGATTGGGTATGGAAATGTACCTGGGGTGGACCTACAGAGTTAAACATGCCATAAAAAAAATCGATTCTTTGTGTGAAGTGGGCAGTCAAGCAATTGACTCTTTGATTGTCCCAGCCTTGATTTGCAAATAAAGCCGAATACAACTCGGCCGGTAAGCCATCACTTCTGGGAGTTTTACTCGAGTCAAAGGAACGGATGGAACCAGTCAGCTCCTCTAGGGTCAGTGGTTGGTCCAGACTCTCCCGCTTGCTGTCCTCCAAGACCTCCGTGATAGAGGACAAGAAGTTCTGGGAGGCGGTGTTGTCTGTGGCCTTTCTGTCATACAAATCCATATAAAAGGATCTACAGATCCTCAGCATATCCGTCTGCAAGGATGTTACCGAGCCGTCCTCCTCCCTAAGGCTGTTCATCACAGAGCTCCCCCTGTGAACCTTATGGAAGAAGAAGCGTGAGCACGTCTCATCCTGCTCCACGTGGCGGACCTGGATCGGAAGATGATCTTGGAGGATTCAGAGGTAAAGAGCCGAGCTTGCCGGCCCTTCAACTCTCTAGGTTTCTCCCTCACATCCACCCTTCTCGACTGCAGAAGGAGCAGTTGCTGCAAATCTGTCTGTAGTTGACACAATTCCCTCTGACTGTCTTGCTCCCTGAACCCCTTTAAATATGAAGAACCTCTTAATGTTCTCCTTGGTTGCTTCCCACCAGACTGTCGGGGAGTCAAAGAGGGGCCCCTCTTTAGCTCCTCAATGTTCTCTGTTTTTTTTTAAAATTTTTAATATTTTTATTTTATTAGAAGTAAGTACAATTGTATACAATCATATTTTCATAATACCTTTTATGTACAGCTTCTTATTTAAATTTTTTTTTGAAATAAAGAAGAAAAAGAAAAAAGGTAGGTAATGAAAAATAGAAAAATGTGAGATATATAGTGTGTGAAAAAGAAAAATAAAGAATGAAAAAAGAAAGTTGAGACATAGAAAATAGAAGAAAGAGAATAAAAGAAGAGAAGAGAAGAAAAGAAAATAGAAGATCATTTATAATCTTGACCATCCGCAGTCACGGATTAGCTTTTACACCTGTTTTGCACCATATGTTTCCAAAAAGACGACAAATGGAGACCAACTCGTTATGAATTGGTCAAATTTATCTATTAGGAGTTCTCTGGGGTTAACAGCTTCACATTTAACTTCCACATCCCTCTGCCTGCCTTCAGGCTTCCTGTAGGTGACAGGAAGCCTGAACGTGGCAGTGGTCAGAGAAGAACACCGACCGGCGTGAGGTCGGTGTGTCTGACCGTGACGTCCTTCGTAGTGAAGAGGAAGTCTATCCGGGACCGGACCATCCGATCTCGACCAGGTGAAAAGCGGCTGGGACCCGCCTGCAGGGTCGCTGAAGGCGTCGCGCAGCTTTGCATCTTTTACCGTCTCCATCAGGAACTTGGAGGTGCTGACCAGTCTGTTGTCGGCACTGCCGGATCATCCAGCCGCATCGATGATGCAGTTGAAGTCACCGGCCAGAATAATAGACAATAGGTGCAGGAGTAGATCATATGGCCCTTTGAGCCAGCACCGCCATTCAATGTGATCATGGCTGATCAACCCCAATCAGTACCCCGTTCCTGCCTTCTTCCCATATCCCCTGACTCCGCTATTTTTAAGAGCCCTATCTAGCTCTCTCTTGAAAGCATCCACAGAACCTGCCTCCACTGAGGTGCCGGGACGTGGCCAGCAGCGGTGGGAGCTGCTGGAGAACGGCCAGCCGCTCGCTCTGCACGGGTGAGGCATACACATTAATCAGCTGGAGTGGAGACCCACGGTACATAACATCCACCACGAGTAGACGCCCCCCAACCACCTCCCTGACCTCAGTGATGGCGAAATTCCCTCCCCGCAGCAAGATCCCCAGACCTGAAGCGCAACAGTCATTGCCCCCCGACCACACTGACAGTCCGTGGGGCCGCCATCGCGACCACCTCCGATAGCAGCGGAGGTGTGGCAGCCCGCACTCTTGCAGAAAAGTTGACTGGGTGGGCCCTGACCTGCTGGAAGTGTACAACGACATGCTTCTAGCTGGCAGTATGTCAGACTCCATGAGGCAGGGCAGCATCACCCTAATCTACAAGCAGAAGGGGGAGATGAAGGATATAAGGAATTGGAGACCCATCACATTGTTGAATGTTGATTACAAGATCCTGTCAAAGGCCATTACCAACCAGGTCAAGTCTGCCCTGGGACAGGTGATCCAAACCTGTGCTGTACCTGGCAGGAAAATTTCAAGACAGCCTGGCGCTGCTGAGACACACCATTGCCTACGTCCAGGACAGACGGGTGGATGTCTGCCTAGTCAGCTTGGACCAGGAGAAGGCCTTTGACAGGATATCGCACACGTACATGAGGGATGTGCTCTCCAAAATGGGGTTTGGGGAGGGAATCAGAAATTGGATCAAACTGCTCTACACCGATATCTGTAGTGCAGTCCAAATCAATGAGTGGGAATCAGACAGCTTCCCCGTCAGGTCTGGAGTCAGGCAGGGTTGTCCTCTCTCCCCCGTCTTGTTCGTATGTTGTATTGAACCTTTTACCGAATCCATCAGGAAGGATTCGAGCATAAGAGGAGTGACATTGCCAGGCAGTGGGGGCACTCAAGTAAAAACCTCCCTGTACATGGACGATGTTGCCTTCTTCTGCTCAGATCCAGGGTCCGTCCGCAGATTGATCAGCATCTGCGACCAGTTTGAGTCGGCCACGGGAGCCAGGGTGAACCTCAGGAAGAGCGAGGCCATGCTCTTTGGCAACTGGCCCAACCCTTTTTCCATCCCCTTCACCATCAAGTTGGACTTCTTGAAGGTTGCTGGGGATCTGGTTCGGAGGGGCTGAGGCATGTGACAAGAATTAGCTGGAGCGGATCGCCAAGGTGGGGAAGTAGCTGGAGCTGTGGAAGCAACGCTCCCTCTCCATAACGGGGAAATATTTGGTCATCAGATGTGAGGTGCTCTCGAGGCTGCTATACTTGGCGCAAGTGTGGCCTGCCCCTCCCTCCTACACCACAGGGATCACCCAGGCTGTCTTCCAGTTCATCTGTGGGTCGAGGATAGACCGGGTGCGACAGGCCACAATGCACAAGTCAGCAGACAACGGGGATAAAAGCGTGCCCAATGTCGCCCTCACCCTGATGGCCACCTTCGTGTGTGGCTGCATCAGGCGGAGCGTAGAGCCAAGGCACGTGGGCACCAAGTGTCATTACCTGCTGAGGTTCTACCTGTCCCCGGTGTTGCGAAGGATGGGCCTGGCGCAGATGCCATGCAATGTGCCAGTCTGAGATGAACCTGTCGAAAGATTCATCTCAGACTTAAAATATATGGCCCAGAGGTGCCGTTTCGAAAATATGACTGACCAGCTAACAAGAGACATTCTGGTGACAGGGATGAATGATCAAAAGCTGAGGTCTGAGCTCCTGCGCAAACCTGATTTAACTTTAGATGAAGCTGCGCACGCTTGTCGAATGGCAGAAATCATTGACCCATTAAACAGTCAGCGCGGGCGGGGCAGATACCAAAACCATTAATCTGACTGAATTTAATAGACCGCTAGCTCAGACAGAAAATACAAGATTTATGACCCAGGCCAACCCGGCATCTAATAGTGAGCCTCCCAAAAGATGCCCCAATTGTAATTATCTACATAACAGGCAATCGCCATGTCCTGCTTATGGAAAGGCCTGTAATTATTGTAAGAAAATGAACCATTTCTCTGCTGCCTGTCGTGCTCATGGGAAGAAGCCTTTCAGTCCCAGACCTAATCTAAACATGTTGTTGCAAGACGAAAACAACTACGACTCCCAATTCAAGCTAGACACTGCCCCCGCCACCAGTCCAATTAATTCGCAATGGGAGTCAAAACGTCTATTCACTCCTACATGCAGCTGGCAAATTTCCCAACCCTACAGTTTTGGTAACTGTCAACAACTTCAACTTCCATGCTAAATTAGACACTGGTGCCAAGGTCAATGTAATGTCTATCAACCTCTACAACAAAATAAGAAATAACGAGCTCCTGATTGCGGACAGCTCCACTTTGCATGCTTACATAGAAACATAGAAAATAGGTGCAGGAGTAGGCCATTCGGCCCTTCGAGCCTGCACCGCCATGATCGTATTAAATGGCGGTGCTGGCTCGAGGGGCCGAATGGCCTACTCCTGCACCTGTTTTCTATGTTTCTACATACCTTGCTGACTTTTGTCCTCTGTGCTTCCAAATGCCAAATCTCATTGAAACATATAAGATTGTTAAGGGCTTGGACACGCTAGAGGCAGGAAACATGTTCGTTATGTTGGGGGAGTCCAGAACCAGGGGCCACAGTTTAAGAATAAGGAGTAAACCATTTAGAACGGAGACGAGGAAACACTTTTTCTCACAGAGAGTGGTGAGTCTGTGGAATTATCTGCCTCAGAGGGCGGTGGAGGCAGGTTCTCTGGATGCTTTCAAGAGAGAGCTAGATATGGCTCTTAAAAATAGCGGAGTCAGGGGATATGGGGAGAAGGCAGGAACGGGGTACCGATTGTGGATGATCAGCCATGATCACATTGAATGGCGGTGCTAGCTCAAAGGGCCAAATGGCCTGCTCCTGCACCTATTGTCTTACTTACTGTTACTGCGCAAGAAGTTTATTTCTAAGTTTGACTTCCATTTTCTTGCATAACTGTAAAATCTGTAAATTGACAAATGAAATATCACATTTTGGGGAGGTATTATTGAAGGTGCATTATAGTTCTAAAAGAGTACTTAGCTCCCACACTTTGCTTTATCCAATACTCAATAGTAGCTGGCCTTATTTTTGACACCGACTTTGACTTCATCCACTCCCACGCCCTGCCCGACCAAACCTCCTACCTCATCGTTCCCCAGCCCCGCACAGCCCGATTTTACCTTCTCCCCAAAATCCACAAACCTGACTGTCCCGGTAGACCCATTGTCTCTGCCTGTTCATGCCCCACCTAACTCATCTCCACCTACCTTGACTCCATCCTATCCCCCTTGGTTAAATCCCTCCCTACCTATGTTCAAGACACCTCAGACACTCTCCGTCGTCTCCGCGCATTCCACTCTCTAGGCCCTCACCCCCTCATCTTCACCATGGACGTCCAGTCACTGTACACCTCCATCCCCCATCAGGATGGTCTCAAAGCCCTCTGGTTCTTCCTCGACCAGAGAAGCAACCTATACCCGGCCACTGACACCCTCCTCCGCCTAGCGGAGCTGGTCCTTACCCTCAATAACTTCTCATTTGACTCCTCCCATTTCCTTCAAATACAAGGCGTAGCTATGGGCACACGCATGGGCCCCAGCTACGCCTGCTTCTTTGTCGCGTACGTAGAACAATCCTTGTTCAATACGTACCAGGGCCCCATCCCCGACCTCTACCTCCGCTACATCGATGACTGTTTTGGTGCCACCTCCTGCACCCACACACAACTGACTGACTTCATCCACTTCACCACTAACTTCCATCCAGCACTCAAATACACCTGGACCATTTCCGACACTTCCCTACCATTCCTTGACCTCACTATCTCCATCGCAGGTGATAGACTTCTTACCGACATCCACTACAAACTTACCGACTCCCATGGCTATCTGGACTACACTTCTTCCCACCCTGCTTCCTGTAAGGACTCCATCCCCCACTCCCAATTCCTCCGTCTATGCCGCATCTGCTCCCAGGATGAGGCGTTCCACACCAGGGCATCCGAAATATCCTCATTCTTCAGGGAACGGGGGTTCCCCTCCTCCACCATAGATGAGGCTCGCACCAGGGTCTCTGCCATACCCCGCAACACTGCTCTCTCTCCCCATCCCCCCACTCACAACAAGGGCAGAGTCCCACTAGTCCTCACTTTTCACCCCACCAGCCGTCACATACAACAAGTGATCCTCCGTCAGTTTCGCCACCTCCAACGTGACCCCACCACTCGCCACATCTTCCCATCTCCCCCCATGTCTGCCTTCCGCAAAGACCGCTCCCTCCGTAACTCCCTTGTCAATTCTTCCCTTCCCTCCCGTACCACCCCCTCCCCGGGTACTTTCCCTTGCAACCGCAAGAGATGCAACACTTGTCCCTTCACCTCCCCCCTCGACTGCATTCAAGGACCTAAGCAGTCGTTCCAGGTGCGACAGAGGTTCACCTGCATCTCCTCCAACCTCATCTATTACATCCGCTGCTCTAGATGTCAGCTGATCTACATCGGTGAGACCAAGCGGAGGCTTGGCGATCGTTTCGCCGAACACCTCCGGTCGGTCCGCAATAACCAACATGACCTCCCAGTGGCTCAGCACTTCAACTCCCCCTCCCATTCCGTATCTGACCTCTCTGTCCTGGGTCTCCTCCATGGCCACAGCGAGCAACACCGGAAATTGGAGGAAATACATCCTGGGGGCATGAACATTGAATTCTCCCAATTTTGCTAGCCCTTGCTGTCTCCTCCCCTTCATCAGCCCTCTGGTTGTCTCCTCCCATCCCTCACCCCTCGGGCTCCTCCTCCACCTGTTTTCCTTTCTTCTCCCCACCCCCTATCAGTCTGAAGAAGGGTTTCGGCCCGAAACGTTGCCTATTTCCTTCGCTCCATAGATGCTGCTGCACCCGCTGAGTTTCTCCAGCATTTTTGTGTACCTTCTTATTTTTGACACAGTCAGCTTAACCACAAACTTACCAATATCTTTGAACTCAAAAAGAATGCTGAAAAGGATAGCGACTTGCAGATAGACAGAAGATAGACACAAAAAGCTGGAGTAACCCAGCGGGTAGCATCTCTGGAGAGAAGGAATGGGTGACGTTTCGGGTCGAGAACCTTCTTCAGACTGGTTTGGGATAAGGAAAACGAGAGATATCGACGGTAAGGTGGAGAGATAAAGAACAATGATTGAAAGATATGTAAAAAACTAATGATAGAAACATAGAAACATAGAAAATAGGTGCAGGAGTAGGCCGTTCAGCCCTTCTAGCCTGCACCGCCATTCAATATGATCATGGCTGATCATCCAACTCAGTATCCTGTACCTGCCTTCTCTCCATACCCCCTGATCCCTTTAGCCACAAGGGCCAAATCTAACTCCCTCTTAAATATAGCCAATGAACTGGCCTCAACTACCTTCTGTGGCAGAGAGTTCCAGAGATTCACCACTCGCTGTGTGAAAAATGTTTTTCTCATCTCGGTCCTAAAGGATTTCCCCTTTATCCTTAAACTGTGACCCCTTGTCCTGGACTTCCCCAACATCGGGAACAATCTTCCTGCATCTAGCCTGTCCAACCCCTTAAGAATTCTGTAAGTTTCTATAAGATCCCCCCTCAATCTTCTAAATTCTAGCAAGTACAAGCCGAGTCTATCCAGTCTTTCTTCATATGAAAGTCCTGACATCCCAGGAATCAGTCTGGTGAATCTTCTCTGCACTCCCTCTATGGCAAGAATGTCTTTCCTCAGATTTGGAGACCAAAACTGTACGGAATACTCCAGGTGTGGTCTCACCAAGACCCTGTACAACTGCAGTAGAACTTCCCTGCTCCTATACTCAAATCCTTTTGCTATGAATGCTAACATACCATTCGCTTTCTTCACTTCCTGCTGCACCTGCATGCTTACTTTCAATGACTGGTGTACCATGACACCCAGGTCTCATTGCATCTTCCCTTTTCCTAATCGGCCACCATTTAGATAATAGTCTACTTTCCTGTTTTTGCCCCCAAAGTGGATAACCTCACATTTATCCACATTATACTGCATCTGCCATGCATTTGCCCACTCACCCAGCCTATCCAAGTCACCTTGCAGCCTCCTATCGTCCTCCTCACAGCTTAACACTGCCCCCCAGCTTCGTGTCATCCGCAAACTTGGAGATGTCGCATTCAATTCCCTCGTCCAAATCATTAATATATATTGTAAATAGCTGGGGTCCCAGCACTGAGCCTTGCGGTACCCCACTAGTCACTGCCTGCCATTCAGAAAAGGACCTGTTTACTCCTACTCTTTGCTTCCTGTTTGCCAGCCAGTTCTCTATCCACATCAATACTGAACCCCCAATACTGTGTGCTTTAAGTTTGTATACTAATCTATTATGTGGGACGTTGTCGAAAGGCTTCTGAAAGTCCAGATATAACACATCCACTGGTTCTCCCTTATCCACTCTACTAGTTACATCCTCGAAAAATTCTATAAGATTCGTCAGACATGATTTACCTTTCGTAAATCCATGCTGACTTTGTCCAATGATTTCACCACTTTCCAAATGTGCTGCTATCCCATCTTTAATAACTGACTCTAGCAGTTTCCCCACTACCGATGTTAGACTAACTGGTCTGTAATTCCCCGTTTTCTCTCTCCCTCCCTTCTTAAAAAGTGGGGTTACATTTGCTACCCTCCAATCCTCAGGAACTACTCCAGAATCTAAAGAGTTTTGAAAAATTATCACTAATGCATCCACTATTTCTGGAGCTACTTCCTTAAGTACTCTGGGATGCAGCCTATCTGGCCCTGGTGATTTATCGGCCTTTAATCCATTCAATTTACCCAACACCACTTCCCGACTAACCTGGATTTCACTCAGTTCCTCCATCTCCTTTGACCCGCGGTCCCCTGCAGATTATTTATGTCTTCCTTAGTGAAGACGGAACCAAAGTAGTTATTCAATTGGTCCGCCATATCCTTGTTCCCCATGGTCAATTCACCTGTTTCTGACTGCAAGGGACCTACATTTGTTTTAACTAATCTCTTTCTCTTCACATATCTATAAAAACGTTTGCAGTCAGTTTTTATGTTCCCTGCCAGTTTTCTTTCATAATCTATTTTCCCTTTCCTAATTAAGCCCTTTGTCCTCCTCTGCCGGTCTCTGAATTTCTCCCAGTCTTCTGGTATGCAGCTTTTTCTGGATAATTTGTACGCATCATCTTTTGCTTTGATACTATCGCTGATTTCCCTTGTTATCCACGGATGCACTACCTTCCCTGATTTATTCTTTTGCCAAACTGGGATGAACAATTTTTGTAGTTCATCCATGCAGTCTTTAAATGCCTTCCATTGCATATCCACCGTCAACCCTTTTAGAACTAATTGCCAGTCAATCTTGGCCAATTCACGTCTCATACCCTCAAAGTTACCTTTCTTTAAGTTCAGAACCATTGTTTCGGAATTAACAATGTCCCTCTCCATCCTAATGAAGAACAACCATATTATGGTCACTCTTGCCCAAGGGGGCACGCACAACAAGACTGCTAACTAACCCTTCCTCATTACTCAATACCCAGTCTAGAATAGCCTGCTCTCTCGTTGGTTCCTCTACATGTTGGTTTAGATAACTATCCTGCATACATTCCAAGAAATCCTCTTCCTCAGCACCCCTGCCAATTTGATTTACCCAATCTATATGTAGATTGAAGTCACCCATTATAACTGTTTTGCCTTTGTTGCACGCATTTCTAATTTCCTGTTTGATGCCATCCCCAACTTCACTACTACCGTTAGGTGGCCTGTACACAACACCCACCAGCGGTTTCTGCCCCTTAGTGTTTCGCAGCTCTACCCATAACGATTCCACATCCTCCAAGCTAATGTCCTTCCTTTCCACTGCGTTAATCTCCTCTCTAACCAGCAACGCTACCCCACCTCCTTTTCCTTTCTCTCTATCCCTCCTGAATATTGAATATCCCTGGATGTTCAGCTCCCAGCCTTGGTCCCAGCATGTCTCCGTGCTCCCAACTATATCATATTCATTAATAACTATCTGCACATTCAACTCATCCACCTTAGTACGAATGCTCCTTGCATTGAGACACAAAGCCAATTATGTTGAAAAGTGGCCCTTTTTGATTTTTGCCCTAGATTTGTCTGCCTGCCACTTTTACTTTTCACCTTGCTACCTATTGCTTCTACCCTCATTTTACACCCCTCTGTCTCTCTGCTCACCACCTCTTATTCTGTTTATTATCTTTTTCTTCTTTCTCCCCTACATGTTGGGTCTGAGTGCTTCTCTTCTCTGCCTCACACACTGTCTACTAGCTTTCTCTATTTGAGTCCCTCCCCCCAACCGTTCTAGTTTAAAGTCTCCCCAGTAGCCTTTGCAAATCTCCCCGCCAGGATATTGGTCCCCCTCGGGTTCAAGTGCAACCCGTCCTTTTTGTACAGGTCACACCTTCCCCAAAAGAGGTCCCAATGATCCAGAAACTTGAATCCCTGCCCTCTGCACCAGTCCCTCAGCCACGCATTTATCCTCCACCTCGCTCCATTCCTACTCTCACTGTCGCGTGGCACAGGCAGTAATCCTGAGATTACCTTTACGGTCCTTCTCCTTAACTCTCCTCCTAACTCCCTAAATTCTCCTTTCAGGACCTCTTCTCTTTTTCTACCTATGTCATTGGTACCTATATGTACCACGACCTCAGGCTCCTCTCCCTCCCATTTCAGGATATCTTGGATACGTTCAGACACATCCCAGATCCTGGCACCAGGGAGGCAAACTACCATCCGGGTCTCCTGACTGCGTCCACAGAATCGCCTATCTGACCCCCTAACTATAGAGTCCCCTATTACTATTGCCCTCCTCTTCTTTTCCCTACCCTTCTGAGCAACAGGGTCGGTCTCTGTACCGGAGGCCCAGCCACTGTCGCTACCCCCAGGTAGGCTGTCCCCCCCCAACAGTACTCAAACTGGAGTACTTATTGCCAAGGTGTACAGCCACCGGGGTACTCTCTAGTCCCTGACTCTGCCCCTTGCCCCTCCTAACCGTGACCCACTTGTTTGCCTCCCGTGGTCTTGGAGTGACCACCTCTCTATAACTCCTCTCTATGACATCCTCACTCTCTCTGACCAGACAGAGGTCATCGAGCTGCTGCTCCAGGTTCCTAATACGGTCCCTTAGGAGCCCCATCTCGACGCACCTGGCGCAGATGTGAATGTCTGGAAGGCTATGAGACTCCATGACTTTCCACATCTGACATCCAGAACAGTAAATTGCCCTGGCCCTCATACTCCCCCCTTACCCTGGATATAATACAAAGTGCTGGAAGAAATCAGCAGGGATCTGACTTCCAATCAGCTGCTTCCTCCAGTCCGCTTCCACCAATCAGCGGCTTCCTCAAGCCCACTTATTTTGAAATGTGGAACGTTACAGATTGGGACCTCCTCCCGCTCCAACGGCTCCTGGGCCTCTGTGAAACAAAGCCCCGCGCTCCGTTTTTAAACACATCGCCCGTACTCTGCTCCACCCGCTCCAACGGCTCCTAGGCCTCTGTGAAACAAAGCCCCGCTCTCCGTTTTTAAGCTCTGCTCCTCCCGCTCCAACGGCTCCTGGGCGTCTGTGAAGCAAAGCCCCGCGCTTATGGGGGGGAAGTGCTGGTACCACTGGGAAGAGCCACTTTTAAATGTGTGCTGAAAAAAACTACAAGGGATTTGACCTTCTACGTCTTGAACTCTAACTCTGTGACTTTATTGGGCAACCATGCATGCCAAGATTTAGGACTGATTTTGTTCGACAAAACGGTCCACAACCTGCTGATATCAATGGAACCGATAAAAGAATACCCTGATCTGTTCGATGACAAACTAGGCAAGCTGCCTGTGACCTACAAGATATCCACCGACCCTAACGTGGTACCTGTTGCTCGTGCACCACACCGTATGTCACATGCCATGAACGACAGGGTTGAGTCCATGTTAAATAATATGGTCTCCATGGGCGTGCTGGGAAGCAGACAGTGAGCCCACCGATTGGGTGTCCACCATGGTTGCTACTCTCAAGAAGGATAAAAATGAAATCCGTGTGTACATCAATCCAAAACACTTGAACTATGCCATCAGGCGCCCCCCACTATCCCATGACGACAGTTGAGGATGGTGCGGCACAGATCGGACAGGCCACCGTCTTTTCTGTCCTCGACGCAAAGAGCTCTTTCTGGCAGATACCGCTGGACGAGTCATCAAACCTCACCACATTTTCTACCCCGTTTGGCAGATTCAAGTTTCTGAGAATGCCATTCGGCATCAACTCTGCCAGTGAAGTTCAGGGTTTTAGAGGTCACCTACGTCGGGCACGTATTCACTCCCGACAGCCTCAAGCCCGATCCGCAGAAAGCTGCTGACATCACTGAGATGCCGGCCCCCACCGACGTGCTCGGCCTGCAGCTTTTCCTGGGTATGGTGAACTATCTTGGAAAATTCATACCAAACCTCAGTGAACTAAGCTCGGCCCTGCGACAACTGACTAGAAATGACATTGCTTGGTCCTGGTTCCAGCAACATCAACAAGCATTTAACGCTTTAAAATCCAAACTGACCAGTGCACCAACTCTGATATTCTTCGATTTGAAACGTCCTGTGACTATCACCTGTGATACCTCGCGATTCGGGCTCGGTGCAGCCTGCCCACAACCATCTGCTGATGGTACCTTGCTCCCCATTTCATATGCTCCACCGCTTCAGTTCCAGCCGTTCGCTGCCGAAACTTCTACCAATCCCCGCATGCCCCAAACTCCTCGCATGTCCCATACTCCTCCACGAGCAGCGGCCGTAACTAACCACGGGATTACCACTCCTGCACACTTCCCCTTTCGGCCAACACAAGCCTCTCCCGCGGCTTTCTCGCTTCCGGGTTCACCCCCTCCCTCTAATCTTTCCGGTGAAGGAGGAGAGGGTTTGGTCCGTACGCGTTCGGGCCGCATCAATAGACCGCCTGATAGATATGGCGAATTTGTTTAACTTTAATGGCATGGGTGCACTATACTTACTCTTTAAGGGGGAAGGATGTAGATTGGTTTATGCATGCAACCAATCATATATAGGTTAGCATCACAAACCCTGCCTTACTGTATAATTTATATTAACACCCACTTCCTATGCTACGCAGTTCGGTAGCAGACAGGATGCAGTGACAACTAACATGCTACTGTGCTGTTAAGTCTGTATGTGGAGCTGAAGAAACAACATAATGAGTTTGATAAAAAACTTTAATCGGAATTTGTTAGAATCGAAAAGGATTATAATCAGAAATTTGCTGGTGAAAATGCTAAGATGGACAACATGGATGAGAGAATGGAAGAGATGGAAAATTATATGAAAGAGATGATTACGGAAATAAACAGTTTGAAAAAATTAAAGAAAGATGAAGCAGAAAAACATGCAAGAATGACTGACAAATGTTTGGACATGGAAGCGAGAGCGAGAAGGCAGAATTTGAGAATTGTTGGAGTAAGAGAAGGACGAGAAGGACATGTATCTCAAACACGTACTTTCGTTGCTGACTTACTCAAAGATGTTTTTAAACTGCCGGAAGAATTAAGAATAGATATTGTTCACCGAGCTGGACGTGTCTCAAGAGGCATAAATGCTGTTCCAAGACAGATAATTGTGAAATTTCTTGATATCTCTTCAGTGGAATTTATACTGAATAAGATTGTTCATGGGGTAAATTTGATATATGGTGGGGATAATATTCGATTTTTCCGTGATTATCCTCCGGAGATTGTCCAGAGAATGAACTTGTTTACACAGACAAGAAACATATTGAGGGGTAAAATGTTAAAGAAGGAACTGCAGATGCTGGAAAATCGAAGGTACACAAAAATGCTGGAGAAACTCAGCGGGTGCAGCAGCATCTATGGAGCAAAGGAAATAGGTAACGTTTCGGGCCGAAACCCTTCTTCAGACTGATAGGGGGTGGGGAGAAGAAAGGAAAAAAGGAAAAGGCAGAGGAGGAGCCCGAGGGCTGGGGGAGAGGAGGAGACAACCAGATGGCTGATGAAGGGGAGGGGACAGCCAGGGCTAGCAGAATTGGGAGAATTCAATGTTCAGGCCACCAGGATGTAGACTGCCCAAGCGGAATATGAGGTGCATTTCCTCCAATTTACGGTGTTGCTCGCTGTGGCCATGGAGGAGACCCAGGACAGAGAGGTCAGATACGGAATGGGAGGGGGAGTTGAAGTGCTGAGCCACCGGGAGTTCAGGTTGGTTATTGCGGACCGACCGGAGGTGTTCGGCGAAACGATCGCCAAGCCTCCGCTTGGTCTCACCGATGTAGATCAGCTGGCATCTAGAGCAGCGAATGCAATAGATGAGGTTGGAGGAGATGCAGGTGAACCTCTGTCGCACCTGGAACGACTGCTTGGGTCCTTGAATGGAGTGGAGGGAGGAGGTGAAGGGACAAGTGTTGCATCTCTTGCGGTTGCAAGGGAAAGTACCAGGGGAGGGGGTGGTATGGGAGGGAAGGGAAGAATTGACAAGGGAGTTACGGAGGGAGCGGTCTTTGCGGAAGGCAGACATGGGGGGAGATGGGAAGATGTGGCGAGTGGTGGGGTCACGTTGGAGGTGGCGAAACTGACGGAGGATCACTTGTTGTATGTGACGGCTGGTGGGGTGAAAGGTGAGGACTAGGGGGACTCTGCCTTTGTTGTGAGTGGGGGGATGGGGAGAGAGAGCAGTGTTGCGGGGTATGGCAGAGACCCTGGTGCGAGCCTCATCTATGGTGGAGGAGGGGAACCTCCGTTCCCTGAAGAATGAGGACATTTCAGATGCCCTGGTGTGGAACGCCTCATCCTGGGAGCAGATGCGGCGTAGACGGAGGAATTGGGAGTGGGGGATGGAGTCCTTACAGGAAGCAGGGTGGGAAGAAGTGTAGTCCAGATAGCCATGGGAGTCGGTAGGTTTGTAGTGGATGTCGGTAAGGAGTCTATCACCTGCGATGGAGATAGTGAGGTCAAGGAATGGTAGGGAAGTGTCGGAAATGGTCCAGGTGTATTTGAGTGCCGGATGGAAGTTGGTGGCGAAGCGGATGAAGTCAGTCAGTTGTGTGTGGGTGCAGGATGTGGCACCAAAACAATCATCGATGTAGCGGAGGTAGAGGTCGGCGATGGGGCCCTGGTACGCATTGAACAAGGATTGTTCTACGTACCCGACAAAGAGGCAGGCGTAGCTGGGGCCCATGCGTGTGCCCATAGCTACGCCTTGTATTTGGAGGAAATGGGAGGAGTCAAATGAAAAGTTATTAAGTGTAAGTACCAGCTAGGCGGAGGAGGGTGTCAGTGGCCGGGTATAGATTGCTTCTACGGTCGAGGAAAAAACAGAGGGCTTCGAGACCATCCTGGTGGGGGATGGAGGTGTACAGTGACTGGACGTCCATGGTGAAGATGAGGGGGTGAGGGCCTAGAGAGTGGAATGCGCGGAGATGACGGAGAGTGTCTGAGGTGTCTTGAACATAGGTAGGGAGGGATTTCACCAAGGGGGATAGGATGGAGTCGAGGTAGGTGGAGATGAGTTCGGTGGGGCAAGAACAGGCAGAGACAATGGGTCTACCGGGACAGTCAGGTTTGTGGATTTTGGGGAGAAGGTAAAAGCGGGCTGTGCGGGGCTGGGGAACGATGAGGTTGGAGGCTCGTTCGGGCAGGGCGTGGGAGTGGATGAAGTCGGTGATGGTGCTGGAGATGGTGGCCTGGTGCTCGTCAGTGGGGTCATGGTCCAGGGGTAAGTAGGAAGAGGTGTCCGAGAGTTGGCGCGTGGCCTCAGCTTTGTAGAGATCGACGCGCCAGACTACCACGGCACCTCCCTTGTCGGCGGGTTTGATAACCCAATCTAGGTTGTTGAGGGGTATATCGAAGGTCAGATATGGGGTGGTTTTCCCAGCAAAAATGAAAATCACTTATAACGGAACCGAGCGCTCATTTATGGATCCCGAAAAAGCATATGCAGAAGATATCGTGAGAAAAGCATCGAAAACATCGGAAGAAGAGGTCGAAGAGGAGGAACAGTGAATTTTTTAACTTTTAAGATAGAGCTGGAACTGGTTAAGATGGTGGATTTTCCAGACAGCTACCGAGTTTATCTCTCTGGAATGTGTATTTGAGAACATTGTCCATGTTTCACCTTGAATGAAAAGCTCAAAGATAAACAAAAGGATGTTGAAGACACTGTATAAGGGACATGATTGAGATAATATTAATATTTAACTTTCTAACTATTATATTCTAATTATAATTAACCAACTAATTTAACAAATTTAATTATACTAGTGATTAGTGATTGTATGTAGTAAATATGAATAAATCATGAATAAACCAATGCTTATAAATTGTAATTAACCAAAATGTCTATAACATTACTAACGTATTTTTTTTGTGTGGGAACGCAACATAAACTTGGAAAAGATCCAGGAATTAGGTTAACCCCTCGGTACCTGCTTGTATCGTAGTTGGTTAGATAAATTGGAAAGGTATAAATACTTATAGAACTGAGAATATGTTGTGTTTTATATTTGTTTTTTTATTACCTTATTTTTTACTTTTTAATATTTTCTCTCCGAGTTTTTTTTTGCTTTTTACTAGTGCTAGTTTGATAAATTTAAATAAGAATAAACAAGATATGAGACGGTCTGTAGTTTTTTACGAGGTGTTATTAAGGGATTGGGGTTCAATGTAAAACAACATCAATGGAAGTCTATAAATTTTTCGCCACCTTAGGTGGCTATTCGTCTTTAAGGTATCTTTTCTTAGACACCTTAATTTCACTTTAAAAAAAAAATCACTATATAAATTTGTATTTGATTAGTTTTTGTGTAATCAATTTTAAATCACAATTTTACTTGCTTTATCTAAGGTACTTTTGGAGATGTAATATAAACTTAAAAACTTGGAATGACCACCCAACGCCCAGAATTCTGAGGTATTTGTTTGCACCATATGATTCAAGAATACTACTTTGATATACAATGCAAGACAATAGACAAATAAAGAATGGAGGAATCACATTCTGTAGTTGGAATATAAGGGGTGCCAATGAACCAATAAAGAGGGGTAAAATTTTTGCTCACCTAAAATCTTTGAAAAGTGACATAATTTACTTGCAAGAAACTCACATGAAACAACAAACACAAATGAGATTAAAGGCGAAGTGGATAGGCCAAACATATTATTCGTCATTTACTTCTAAATCTAGAGGTACGGCTATTCTTATTCGAAAAGGTATACCTTTCAAATTAAAGAATACTATATCAGATAAAGAGGGAAGGTATATCATAGTTTCGGGAGAAATTTATGCTACCCCAATAACTATGGTAAATATTTACACTCCGAATTTTGATAACCCTCAATTTTTTGATAAAATTATAGATATAATATTAGAGTTTAATTATCAAAATGTGATAATAGGGGGGGATTTCAACTGTTTTAGATCCATACTTAGACAAATCAGTAAAACAAAGAAGGAGTAATTTAAAATCTAAGACTAGTGAACTTCTAAATACATATATAAAAAATACTAATATAACAGATGTATGGAGATCTGCTAATCCAGCAGGAAGGGAATATTCGTTTTACTCTTCGGTACATAAAACATATTCAAGAATTGATTATTTTTTAGTGGATATGAAATTAATGCCATATACAATTAATCCAACATACCACATTAGTAGTATTTCTGATTACTCTCTGTTGACTTTTTCAGTAAAATTTGAGGGAATGCTGGGTAAACATTTTTTGGGGAGATTTAATACATATATATTAAATGACTTACAGGGTTATCAATACTTAAAACAACAAATGAAATTATTTTTTGAGATAAATGATACACCAGGTACCTCACCTTCTTTACTATGGGAAACTTTTAAAGCATTTATTAGAGGAATTATAATTTCATACGAAAATTTTCAAAATAAAAAGAATAAAACAGAACAAACGTTGTTAGAACAAGAAATAAGACAGTTAGAGTTAGATAATGCTAAAGATTCCACTATAGATAAAAATAATAAGATTATATTACTGAAATTTAAACTTAATCGAATTCTCTCGGCAAGAGTAATAAGATTATACCAAATTACAAAACAGGAACATTTTGAGTTTGGTGACAAACCACATAAGCTGTTAGTGCGCCAACTGAAAAAACAAGAAAAAGAAAATACTATAAATAAAATTAAATCCGAGAATGGTGAATTATTAATACTACCTAAAGATATTAATAAAAGATTTGCTCAATTTTATCAACATTTATATACATCAAAAACTAAAACAGAAGATAGTAAAATTTTTTTTTTTTTAGATAATTGTAATCTACCAAAACTTGATCTTTTGGAACAAGAACTCGGAGCGCAAATTACAATCGAAGAAATAGGTGAAACAATAAAATCGTTGAAAAATGGTAAGACTCCAGGACCAGATGGTTTTAGTAATGAATTTTATAAAAAATTTAATGAGATAACGACCCCCTATTTATTTAATTTATATACTCACGCTTTTAAAGAAAATAAATTACCTGAAACATTAGCAGAATCAACTATCACGCTTATTCCAAAGAAACATAAAGATCTAGAGGAACCGGGCTCATATAGAGCGATATCACTTTTAAATACAGATCAGAAAATTTTAGCAAAAACCTTAGCTAGAAGATTAAGCAAATATATTAGTAAATTGATAAATCCTGATCAAACGGGGTTTATACCCAAAAGATATTCATTTAATAATTTGAGACACCTGTTTAATATAATGTACTCACATAAAGTGGAGGAAGAAGACATATCAATTATTTCTTTGGACGCAGAGAAAGCATTTGATCAGGTAGAATGGCAGTATTTATACAAAGTATTACAAAAATTTAATATGCGAGAGAATTTTATTACATGGGTGAAATTATTATATGATAAACCGATGGCAAGAATATTAACTAATAGTATGTTATCTCAAAAATGTCAATTATCGAGGGGTAATAGGCAGGGATGTGCTTTATCACCCCTGCTATTTGTCCTTATGATAGAACCTTTGGCCGAAAGTATAAGAAGTCATCCGAATATTCAGGGTTATAATACTAGGGACTCAAATAATAAAATTTCATTATATGCAGACGATGTTCTGTTATATATAACAAACTCACAAACCACCATACCAAATATATTAAACTTAATAGAGGAATTTGGGTCCTTTTCTGGATATAGAATAAATTGGAACAAAAGTGAAATCATGACGTTAAAACCTCAAGAATCCACACACTTACTGAAGTTCCCCTTTAAAATAGCAACAGAAAAATTTAAATATCTGGGTATTCAGATTACTAGAAAACATAAAGCTTTATTTAATGTCAATTTTATACCTTTAATAAATAAACTTAATATAATGATTACATTTTGGAAAACACTTCCTTTATCACTAATAGGTAGAATAAACGCTATAAAAATGATCTTTCTACCAGTTATTATACCTATTTCAGTCTATACCAGTATATGTACCAAAATATTTTTTTTCTAAATTAAACTGTAATATTACTAATTTTGTTTGGGACTATAAATCACATAGAATTAAAAAAGAACACTTATGTAAACCAAAAGATGTCGGGGGACTTCCACTCCTGAATTTTCTGTATTACTATTGGGCAATACATATTAAGAATATAATTTACTGGTTGGATAGTTCAACCCAACAGACAGAATGGATAAAAATGGAGAAAGAGGATTGTTATCCTTGTAATATAGGAACGATCCTCTTCTCCCCGAAAAAAATGAACAATACAATATATAAGAACCCAATTATACAAGATACAATAAGAATATGGAAACAAATAAAGTTATCCTTAAAATTAAGAAACCTATCATTGTTAACACCGATAGCGAATAATCCTTTATTTAAACCATCTATGATGGACAAAATATATAATCAATGGGAAAGTTTAGGAATTAAAAGGATCGGGGACATGTATGAAATGGGAGATTTACTATCATTTCAACAATTACAATTAAAATTTAAACTGAAAAACAATCATTATTTTAAATATTTTCAGATTTGCAATTTCTTGAAGACATACATACAGGGATATCAAAAAATAATTCCTGATTTATTGGAAGAAGTAATGAATATTAAAGCTGATACACAAAAAATAATATCATATTTATATAATAGTATTTTAAATATAGATTTACCTGCGACTGAGGTAATTAGAGAAGAG
Source organism: Malacoraja senta (assembly GCA_038087875.1). Taxonomy (NCBI): domain Eukaryota; kingdom Metazoa; phylum Chordata; class Chondrichthyes; order Rajiformes; family Rajidae; genus Malacoraja; species Malacoraja senta. The sequence continues at coordinate 11,260 of JAXLNO010004036.1, read as the reverse complement.
TGGGAACGGGAATTAATGATAAAAATTACGAAGGTTACATGGGAAAAGTATTTGACATACATTCACAAATGTTCGATTAATGCAAGACATAATCTAATTCAATTTAAAACTTTACATAGATTGTATTACTCAAAAACAAGATTAAATAAATTTTACCCAAATATATACCCCACTTGCGATAAATGTTTAATCCAAGATGCAACTATAACACACTCTTTTGTTTCCTGTATAAAACTTTATAGATTATGGAGTGATATTTTCAAAATATTCACAAAATTATTTAAGATAAAAATGGAACCTAATAATGAATTGATTGTATTTGGGGTAATGGAAGATGGGAATAAATTGAATCCATCTCAAAAATTATTTTTTAATTATGGTTTAATAATAGCAAAAAAATTAATACTTAAATTTGGAAAAATATACCAATACCAACGCTCAAAATGTGGATTGCAAGTATGTTGGATACCGTACATCTTGAGGAAATGCGATCCCTCCTAATAGATAAATTTGACCAATTCACAACGAGTTGGTCTCCATTTGTCGTCTTTTTGGAATCATATGGTGCAACACAATTGTAAAAGTTAACTCGTGACTGGGCGAGGGATGGTCAAGATTATAAATAAATCTCCTTACTTCTTTTTTCTTTTTCTTCCTTTTTTTCTTTTATTCTCTTTTTCCTATTTTCTACTCTTTAACTTTCCTCTTTCACTCTCTATTTTTCTTCTCCACACACTATATATCTCACATTTTTCTATACTTCATTATCTAATTTCTTTTCTTCTTTATTATAATAAAAAAATAAGAAGCTGTACATAAAATGTATTATGAAAATATGATTGTATACAATTGTACTTCTAATAAAATAAAAATATTAAAAAAAAAAAAAATAAATAAAAAGTCTGTATGTGGATTAAAGATGATCTTAAATTACGTGTTGTGTAAATGTCATATTTACAAGCTGGACATTGCCGCCCCATCTGTCGTTTGTGGAAAGGTTCTCCCGGACCAACACCTTTGACCACATGTCCATCGGGCAGTGGTCAGCACGGAACATCCTGCAGGCACTGCAGGGAAAGGACTCCATGGATCCGGTGGCTTGGTTCCCAGAGCAGACTGCCTAGCTTGTCTGGCAAAATGCCTCATCGCCAGAACTCACCAACAAGCACCAAGACCTGGCTTGGCTGGCGGTGAGGGGAGCCCTCCCAGTCAGATCCTTCCTGCACCGTCGGAACCTCAATACCAGCGCACGCTGCCCTCGGCACGGCTGATATGGAGAGGAGACGGTTGCCCACCTCTTTGCGGAGTATGGATTCGCAAAGAGAGTCTGGAGAGGTCTGTAAGGGTCCCTGTCACAGTTTATTCCGAATAGCTCCGTCACAGAGGACTTTGTGATTTACGGACTGTTCCCAGGGATGCAATCAGAGACTGACATTGAGTGCTGCTGGAAGGTCATCAAGAGCATGAAAGATGCTCTTTGGTCTGCCTAAGCGTTGTTCACCACCCAGCAGAGCCAGATGTCCGTCAGGGAATGTTGCCGACTGGCCCGCTGCAAACTGCAGGAGTACTTGCTGAGGGACGCACTGAAGCTTGGTGCAGCCAACGCCAAGGCTCTGTGGGGGAGGACCACAGTCTAGGGTCCTTCCGCTGCTGGACATGGGGGGCAGGGTGTGGTGGAGACGCCCCTCAAAATAAGGGAAGGGATTCCACACCAGTGGGCCACATGAGTGGCAAGGGTGTGGGATAAATTTGTGAAATTTGAGCAATGTATGTAGACTGTATTGAACAATTTGTATAGCCTCCGAAAATGTTGGATGAATTTTTTGCACGGTTCCTGTATTGTATATATTTATTACCCGAATAAAGTCTATTTTGAAATTATAAAAAAGATGTGCAAATAAAGGTTTGAACTTCTTGAAGAATTCTCCACGTAGCCCGACTTAATTTTGAGTATCGGTAACCACGACAGCCTCCAGTCCGAGAAGCAACCTTCCACCATCACCCTCTGCTTCCTTCCATGAAGCCAAATTTTCTATCCATTTAGCCAACTCTCCTTGGATACCATGTGCAATAAATTGGTTGAAAGGCTCAGACATGTTTCATGGCATCCAAGGACATACATACACATTTATGTTGCTGAGACTGCACCTGCTAATTTATGTTAATTATTTTAATGTAGAAACCGAATGCAAATCGGTTAAGCATAAGGAACAAGGACAAAATGGACCCAAAACATCCTCAACTCTGAAATATCTGAGTGCTACGCTTCCAATTTATAACTGTGATGGATGAATTGAAATTAATATTCTACCTCTGCTGAATTAGTGAATTTACATCCAATTATTCCGCTAGCTACAAATACAATATTCAAATAATGAATGTGTTTAAGAGGGAACTGCAGATGCTGGAAAATCGAAGGTAGACAAAAGTGCTGGAGAAACTCAGCAGGTGCAGCAGCATCTATGGAGCGAAGGAAATAAGCAACGTTTCGGGCCAAAACCCTTCTTCAGATATTAAGTTTTGAGATGGTGGTCCTTTCAATAACTTCCCACATAATCTGGGAGTACTATTGTCTTGCTAAAATATTCCTGCCTATTTAACATCAACCACCACACCTCACAAGGGTTTAATTAAACTTTCATACTTTGTTTAATGGTCTTAGAAATAGCCACAAGAATAAAATAATGTATTATTTTTGAGAACATTTACACATACGTATGATAAACTGAAAGTTTAAAGTTAAAACAATATATTGACTATAAAAGTGACATGAACATGTGGCAATTTGAATTAACTACAGGTCATGAAAATAATACATAGCAGCTGATAAAAGTAATATAATTCCGAAGATCACGTGACAATGTATTCAATTCGTGCTCAAAGATAACATGCGCTGAAATTAGGGAGGCTGATTAAAACCAATGTGAAGATCATTCTTTGAATTTTAAAGATTATTTCTTAAGAAAACCGCAAATACACGTTTAAAAGGGATATACAATATTCGTGTATAAATGAACTTTCAGAAAACACTCGTTGCGCTAACAAATGCCATTTACAAACGTAAAATGTAGCAACACATAAATCTCTGGGGATCAGAAAGCAAGCATGGAAATACAAACATATTTCCATTTGGCAAGAGTATATTTCACGCGCTCTAACATTATTGCGATTTCGCATTCCACAAAGTGTGATAAAGTATCTGTACAATAAGGCAAATTGTGCGTGGAATGGCTAGGCAACGCACAAATTGTCTTCATTAAAAATATCGGAAAATAACTGCACAACAACTAAAATGAGTGCATGGGGATAACATTTACACATTTTAAAAGCGGCAGTCCGCTAATATTCATGATCCTCCAGAATGCCCAAGCAGCTGCCTTCAAGTGAAAAGCATGTTCGCAAGTTACCAAACCACCTCCGTCCCTCTCCCACCGAAAGATGCTGATTGCACACAGACTGCAATAACTCTATATACGATGCCACAACCTCCGTAAAACAGCACACTGCAAAGGTCACAAGGACAAAATTGCTCAGCATCGTACTTCAGAAGTAAACATAGAAAATAGGTGCAGGAGTAGGCCATTCTGCCCTTCGAGCCAGCACCGCCATTCAATTCAATATGACCTAAAATCAGTACCCCATTCCTGCTTTTTTTCCCCATTACCCCTTGATTCCTTTACCCCTAAGAGCTAAATCTAACTTTCTCTTGAAAACTTTGTGGACGAAAAAGTTTTTCCTCACCTCGCAAGATGTTTGCTCAGGGTGTTTGTGTCACACGCAGTGCAATCTTTTTTTAACAACTATATAAAGTCACTAATCGCTCTCGCGCTCGCCGTTGCGAACTGCCGTTTAATTGAAATCTAAACAAACCTGGCGCGCGTGCACCGGGACAAGCGCGTGCGCGGTGACGCGCTGGGCGGGAAATAGCGGTTGGCCGTCCACCCGCCGGCGCTGAAGCGCCACCGTATGTGTCGATGACAGCTCCACCACGCTTCAGAACTTTTGTTATCATCTGCTGAGTATTTCTAAAACATATTCTGTTATAATTAAACGGTGTTAAAGTACCAATTGTAAATTAAAAATTGCTTTCACTCGGCATTGAGAGGATGGATGGAGTGGTTTGCATGATTTGGGTGCGTCCACAACTCTGCAGTTACTTGTGGTCTTGGGCAGAGCAGTTACCACACACGGAACAGTACCATATTAATCCTCATAGAATGTAATCATTTAAAAAAAAATTGTTCCTCTTTGGCGACATGCCAATTTTATTTGATTTCTGAGGAAATAGCGATGTTAGTCTGCTTTACTGGCCGTATCATTAATGTGATTGAATTAGGTTAAATTGTTGGTGTTGTTTACACCGAGGAACTTGAAGCTTTCGACCATCTACACTTCAGCACCATTACTGCGGATTGGGGTGTGTACTCCACATCACTTCCTGAAGTCAATGACCAGCTCCTTCATTTTGCTGACATTGAGGTCTGTTAATACTACGCTACTAAACTCCCCATTTCAATCCCGTATTCCATCTCATCATCAATCGAGATCCAACACACTAACTACTTCGGTGTTGTCATTTGCAAACTTGGAGATGGGGTTAGAGCAGAATTAGGCCGCACATTTATGAGAGTAGACACACCTCGACTTACGTACTGGCTCTATTCACTGAACACTTGCGTAAGTCAGACTTTGTGCAAGTACTGAGTTACACCATAGGCTGTGGGCCGAGCATCAAAAATGTGTCTAGAAATCGGTTTTCGTGATCCACGTCACAGAACTACATGAAATTTTCACAGATTTAGATGAAATATAATTGAGAAGGATGTCATAACTCGTCGGTGCCAGAAGTTGCACATTAATTAATTAAACTAATTAGAAAATGAGAACGGGAAAGTAAGCGCCATCTAGTGGCCAATGCCCATATTACACCATGGGCAGCCTATTTCCGTGTTGCAGTCCATTTAAACTATATTATTATACCTATATATATATATACTAGACCAAGTGCAGACCCGTTGGGTCTGTTCCTCCAAAGCAAGGTTGCGGGGTGGGAATCTGGCACCCACAAACACACACACTCATCACACCCCTTGATATTATCTTAATTTTATTAATTGGCTTTTATCCCATCTCCACCCTATCCACTGACGAATAGCCCTCACCTCTCAGGTGCGTCTAGAGGGAGGGGGGGGCAGAGAGAGAAAATGTAATGTTAGAAAAAAAATTTGTGAGGAGGAAGGGGGGGAGAGGGGGGGGGAGAGGAAGGAGAGGATGGGGCGAGAGGTGAAGGGGGGAGGTTAGAGCGGGCGTGCATGAGTCAAGCCGCGGGCTGTGAAGAGAGAAGGGCAGAGAGAGGGAGAAGGGAGAGACAGAGAGACTGGTACACAAAAAAAGCTGGAGAAACTCAGCGGGTGCAGCAGCATCTATGGAGCGAAGGAAATAGGCAACGCTTTGGGCCGAAACCCTTCTTCACACTGGTTTAGGCCCAAAATGTTGCCTATTTCCTTCGATCCATAGATGCTGCTGCACCCGCTGAGTTTATCCAGCTTTTTTTTTGAGTACCTTCGATTTTCCAGCATCTGCAGTTCCTTCTTAAAGACAGAGAGACTGTTGGCGGGCTGTTTCCCCAATGCGCGTTTGCGGGGGGGCTGCGCAATCACACTCACACTAACCACCCCCCAAACACACAGGCGGGGGGAGGGGGGGAGAGGGAGATGGAGTGGGGAGAGAAGAGGGGAGGGGGGGGAGAGAAGAGGGGAGGGGGGGAGAGGGGGAGGGAGGGGAGAGGGGGAGGAGGAAAGGGGAGAGGAGTAGGGGGAAGAGAGGGAAGGGAGAGGGCAGAGTGGGCAGTGAGGGGGAGAGGGGTAGCGGGGAGTGGTGCAAGAGAGGGGAAGGGGGTGGGGGGAGATGGGGGTGAAGAGGGGTGAGGGAGGGGGAAGAGGGGGTGGGAGGGGAGGAGGGAGAGGGGTGAGGAGAGGGGGGTAGAGTGGAGGGAGGGGGAGAGCAGAGAGAAGGGGAAGATTGGGGAGGGAGAGGGAAGGGAGGGAGGGGGTGAGAGAGCGGTGGGGAGGGAGATGGGGAGGGATGGGGGAGATAAGTGGAAGAATGGGGAGGGAGGGAGGGGGAGAGGTGTAGGGGGGAGTGGTGGAAGAGGGACAGAGGGGTAGGGGAAGGGGTGGGGGAGAGGGGAGGGGGGAAGGGAGGGGGAGAGAGGGGGTGGGGGAGGGAGAGGGGGACGGGGGAGAGAAGTGGAAGAGTGGGGAGGGAGGGGTAGGGGGGGGTGGAAGAGGGATAGATAGGTAGGGGGAAGGGGGAAGATGGCGGGGGGAGAGAGGGAAGGGGGTAGGGTAGTGAGGGAAGGGGGTGGGAGGAGGGGAGGAGAGGGAGAGAGGGGAGGAGAGAGCGGTAGGGGAGGGAGGGGAGGAGAGGGAGGGGGAGAGGTGTGGGGGAGGGGGGAGGGAGGCGAGGAGGGAGATGGGGTAGGGGGTAGAGGGGGAAGAGTGGGGATGGAGTGGGAGGGAGGGAGGGAGGGGTGGGGAGAGGGGAGGGGGAGGGGGATGGGGAGAGAGGGGTGGGGGTGGGGGGGAGGGGGGTGGGAGGGGGGTGGGGGAGAGAAGGTGGGGGTGGGTGGAGGAGGGGGTGGAGAGGGGAGAGTGAGAGGGAGATAGAGATGGGAGAGGGGAGGAGGAGGGGATGGGGAGGGGGAGAGGGATGGGGGGAGGGGGGTGGGGGGAGGGGAGGCGGGATGGGGTAGGGGGGGAGGGGGAAGAGCATGGAGGTGGGGGGAGAGAGGGGAAATATTGGGGAGGGAGAGTGGAATGGGGGAGGGGTAGGGACAGTCCATCTGTTCCCCATTCCCTATCACCCCCAATCCTATTTCTCTATTCCCACACACGTGATGACGCGCTTCGACACAGGCTGCCGGGGGTGGGGCTGGAGCTGGGGCTGCTGCAAAGGCATATGTAAATGGATCCATTCCGATTGGACATCTGTGAGCATTGGGCATTGTGACATCACACGATGGAACCTTCACCAACATTCTATGGGTGAGAGCTGTTTGAAAAAAACATTTTGACATTTTGGGGGTGGGGGGGGGGGGGGAGAGAAGGATTTTATTAAAAATGTGTACATAAACACAACGAAATTTAATCAGGAGTGGCTACTCGGAAAGAAAAGGGAAATCTCTACCGAAATGGAAAAAATCTCGGCATTTCTGCGTGTGGTGTTGGCGTAGCGAGGAATCAAAGGCTGGCAGCAACAAGACACGCAGACACACACACACACAGAGTTTTAAATATAGACTAGACCGTGCAGACCCGTTGGGTCTGTCTCCCCAACGCGTGTTTGCCGGGGGGGGGGGGGTGCTGCGGCGTCACACTCACACTAACCACCCCCCAAACACACAGGCGGGGAGGGGGAGTGGTGGAAGTGAGAGTGAGGGAGGGGGAGAGGGGTAGGGGGGTGGTGGAAGAGGGAGAGAGGGGTAGGGGAAGGGGGTGGGGGGTGAGAGGGAGGGAGGGGGAGAGAGAGGGTGGAGGAGGGTGAGAGGTGGGGAGGGAGAGGGGTGGGGGAAGGGGGGAGAGAAGTGGAAGAGTATGGAGAGGGGGGTAGGGGTAGTGGTGGAAGAGGGACAGAGGGGTAGGGTGAAGGGGGCGGGGAGAGAGGGAGGGGGTGGGGGAGAGAGGGAGGAGAGGGAGGGGTGAGAAGAGGAAGATGGAGAGGGGGAGGAGAGAGCGGTGGGGGAGGGGAGGAGAGAGGGGAAGGGGAGAGAGGGGACGGGGAGAGAGTTGTGGGGGTGGGGGGAGGGAGGGGTAAGAGTGTGGAGGGAGGTGGAAGAGTGGGGGGGAGGGTGAAGGGGGTGGGGGGAGAGAGGGAAGGGGGTGGGGAGTGAGAAGGGGTTGGGGAGAGAGGGATGGGGATGGGAAGAGGAGGGAGGAGAGGGAGAGGGGTGAGGAGAGGGAGAGGGGGAGGAGAGAGGGGTGGGCGACGGGAGGAGAGATGGATGGGGAGGGGGAGAGAGGTGTGGGGGAGGGTTGGGGAAGGGAGGGGAGGAGGGAGATGGGGTAGGGAGGGAGGGAGAAGAGTGTGGAGGAAGGGGACGAGGGGTGGGGGGAGAGAGGGGAAAGAGTGGGGAGGGAGAGTGGGCGGCGGAGGGGGGAGGGAAGTGGAAGAGTGGGGAGGGAGGGAGGGGGAGAGGGGTAGGGGGAGTGGTGGAAGAGGGACAGATGGGCAGGTGAAGGGTAGAGGGGAGGGGGGGAAGGGAGGGGAAGAGAGAGGGGTGGGGGAGGGAGAGTGGTGGGAGAAGGGGGAGAGAAGTGGAAGAGTGGGGAGGGAGTGGTAGGGGGAGTGGTGGAAGAGGGACAGAGGGGTATGGGGAAGGGGGTGGGGGAGAGAGGGAAAGGGGTGGGGGAGAGAGGGATGGGGGGGAGAGGGAGAGGGGTGAGGAGAGGGAGATGGAGAGGGGGAGGAGAGGAGAGAGGGGAGGGGGAGAGAGGTGTGTGGGAGGTGGGAGGGAGGCGAGGAGGGAGATGGGGTACGGGGGTCAGAGGAGGAAGAGTGGATGGAGGGTGAAGGGTGGGGCGGGGCAGGGGGTGGGAGAGAGGGAAGGGGTGGGGAGGGAAGAGGGTGGGGGGGCAGGGTGTGGGGGAGAGGGAAGGGGGGGGAGGGTAGGGGGGAGGGGGATCAGTTCCCCATTTCCCTATCATCACCCCCAATCCTCTTTCTCTATTCCCCACCACACGTGATGCCGCGCGTCGCCCCCGGCTGCGGGGTGGGGGGGAGGGGCTGGGGCTGGGGCTGGTGAAAAGGCACATGTAAATGGATCCATTCCGACTGGACATATGTGAGCATTGGGCATTGTGACATCACACGATGGAACGTTCACCAACAATTTATGGGTGAGAGCTGTTTTTTTAAAACATTTTGAAATTGTGGGGGTGGGGGGAGGGGGGAGAAGGATTTTATTAAAAATGTGTACATAAACACGACAAATTTTAATCAGGAGTGGCTACTCGGAAAGAAAAATGAAATCTCTAGAGGAATCAAAGGCTGCTGGCTGGCACAGGTCAAGCAGATACTTACACACACACACACAGTTTTAAATATAGATAGATAGATAGATATATGACTTGTAAATATGACTGTAACTTATATAATTAAGTATAATTATATTATATAAAAATAATATGATGATTATAATTGTGAGTTTTTTTAATGACACTGTCGCAGAGGTCCTGCTCCTGAACCCAGACTAATTAATGGGTGAGGGCAGTTCTTGTTGGTTCCTCCCTTTACTGAACCCCACTGACTGCCAGTGTGCAGAGTGCGGGTCACGGCCATAGTGGGACTGGGGCAGTTCCAGGCTGGGGGGACAGTCCTGCAAGGCATCTTCCAGTCGCTTTAATAGGAAATGTAATGAGACTGCAGCAGAGGTCCCAGGTTTTAAGGGCTCATGAACCTGCCTAATTAAAGGGTCAGGACAGATCCTCTGGGTTCCCACGTTTACTGAACCCCACTGACTGCCATGGTGGGGTGAATGGGGGTAACAGCCATAGTGGGACTGGGGCAGTGCCAGACTGGGTGGCAGAACTGTAAGAGACCTGTCTTATTTCTGATGTAAATGTCACATCCTGACCAAGAATCGAATGCTCTGATGTTTACTCGATGAGTATTCATTTTAAGCTACAATGAGCCTATATTTATGTTAGAGACCCCCCATGGTGCCTTTGCAAATGAGGGCTATTACCTTTAACCTAAAATAACCCTAAAAGTGTTGCATTGTTTGAGTATCTGTAGTTTGTGTGTGTGTCTGTGTATACCTGTCAAACGTGTATCCGTGGATGTAATTGTGTATGTATGTGTGGATGTATATGTGGATGTGTGGATGTATGTGTGTGCATGGATATGTACATGTATGTCTGCGTGCGGATGGATGTGTGTGTGTGTGTGGATGTATGTGTGCATGTATGTGTGTGCGCATGCATGGAAGTGTGCTTATGGATGGATGTGTGTGTGGATGTGTGTATGTATGTGTGGATGGGTGGGTGGACTGTTGCACTGTCATTCACCAGCACGCCATTATCATAAGTAATGTGGATAAATGTGAGGTTATCCACTTTGGTAGCAAAAACGGGAAGGCAGACTATTATCTAAATGGTGGCCGATTAGGAAATGGGGAGATGCAGCGAGACCTGGGTGTCATGGTACACCAGTCATTGAAAGTAGGCATGCAGGTGCAGCAGGCAGTGAAGAAAGCGAATGGTGTGTTGGCCTTCATAGCAAGAGGATTTGAGTATAGGAGCAGTGAGGTTCTACTGCAGTTGTACAGGGTCTTGGTGAGACCACACCTGGAGTATTGCGTACAGTTTTGGTCTCCAAATCTGAGGAAGGACATTATAGCCATAGAGGGAGTGCAGAGAAGGTTCACCAGACTGATTCCTGGGATGTCAGGACTTTCATATGAAGAAAGACTGGATAGACTTGGCTTATACTCGCTAGAATTTAGGAGATTGAGAGGGGATCTTATAGAAACGTACAAGATTCTTATGGGGTTGGACAGGCTAGATGCAGGAAGATTGTTCCCGATGTTGGGGAAGTCCAGGACAAGGGGTCACAGCTTAAGGATAAGGGGAAAATCCTTTAAGACCGAGATGAGGAAAAACTTTTTCACACAGAGAGTGGTGAATCTCTGGAACTCTCTGCCACAGAGGGTAGTTGAGGCCAGTTCATTGGCTATATTTAAGAGGGAATTAGATGTGGCCCTTGTGGCTAAAGGGATCAGGGGGTATGGAGAGAAGGCAGGTACGGGATACTGAGTTGGATGATCAGCCATGATCGTATTGAATGGCGGTGCAGGCTCGAAGGGCCGAATGGCCTACTCCTGCACCTAATTTCTATGTATCTATGTATCTATGTAATTCACTCATTGTTTAAATAATTTGACCAAATAAACAGTGAAACAATCAACACTAAAATAAAACTTTATATAATCATTTATTTCCCCAATTTATTTGTTTACATTACATCTGATCTTCATCTGAATATTCTTCATCAGATTCCAAGTCTTTTGATAAGTCCATTGATAAGTTAGTTCAAGTTCAAGTGGAGGGTCAGGCAGAGGCTACAAAAAAATACATCTCATAGTCATTCAGTCTGCATGGACTTCAATTCATAAAATTTCAACCTCTTCTTAATGTTAATGAGAATAACACTGTTACTACCATAGATAAATTAGTTAGTTCAAGTTCACATACACCAATTC
>JAXLNO010004035.1:20000-42160 GCA_038087875.1 Malacoraja senta | reverse complement strand
GTCGTCGTCTTCTTCGTCGTCGTCGTCTTCGTCGTCGTCGTCTTCGTCATCGTCTTCGTCGTCGTCTTCTTCGTCGTCGTCGTCTTCGTCGTCGTCGTCTTCGTCGTCGTCTTCTTCGTCGTCGTCGTCTTCGTCGTCGTCGTCTTCGTCTTCGTCGTCTTTGTCTTCGTCGTCGTCGTCTTCGTCGTCGTCGTCTTCGTCGTCGTCGTCTTCGTCGTCGTCTTCGTTGTCGTCGTCTTCGTCGTCGTCGTCTTCGTCGTCGTCGTCTTCGTCGTCGTCGTCTTCGTCGTCGTCGTCTTCGTCGTCGTCTTCTTCGTCGTCGTCGTCTTCGTCGTCGTCGTCTTCGTCGTCGTCTTCTTCGTCGTCGTCGTCTTCGTCGTCGTCGTCTTCGTCGTCGTCTTCGTCGTCGTCTTCTTCGTCGTCGTCTTCTTCGTCGTCGTCGTCTTCGTCGTCGTCTTCGTCATCGTCGTCTTCGTCGTCGTCTTCTTCGTCGTCGTCTTCTTCGTCGTCGTCTTCTTCGTCGTCGTCTTCTTCGTAGTCGTCTTCTTCGTCGTCGTCTTCTTCGTCGTCGTCTTCTTCTTCGTCGTCTTCTTCGTCGTCGTCTTCTTCGTCGTCGTCTTCTTCGTCGTCGTCTTCTTCGTCGTCGTCTTCTTCGTCGTCGTCTTCTTCGTCGTCGTCTTCTTCGTCGTCGTCTTCTTCGTCGTCGTCTTCTTCGTCGTCGTCTTCTTCGTCGTCGTCTTCTTCGTCGTCGTCTTCTTCGTCGTCGTCTTCTTCGTCGTCGTCTTCTTCGTCGTCGTCGTCTTCGTCGTCGTCTTCTTCGTCGTCGTCGTCTTCGTCGTCATCGCCTTCGTCGTCGTCTTCATCGTCGTCGTCTTCTTCGTCGTCGTCTTCTTCGTCGTCGTCTTCTTCGTCGTCGTCGTCTTGTCGTCGTCTTCTTCGTCGTCGTCGTCTTCGTCGTCGTCTTCGTCGTCGTCGTCTTTGTCATCGTCGTCTTCGTCGTCGTCGTCTTCGTCGTCGTCTTCTTCGTCGTCGTCGTCTTCTTCGTCGTCGTCGTCTTCGTCGTCGTCGTCTTCGTCGTCGTCGTCTTCGTCGTCGTCGTCTTCGTCGTCGTCGTCTTCGTCGTCGTCGTCGTCTTCGTCGTCGTCGTCTTCGTCGTCGTCGTCTTCGTCGTCGTCGTCTTCGTCGTCGTCGTCTTCGTCGTCGTCTTCGTCATCGTCGTCTTCGTCGTCGTCTTCTTCGTCGTCGTCTTCTTCGTCGTCGTCTTCTTCGTCGTCGTCTTCTTCGTAGTCGTCTTCTTCGTTGTCGTCTTCTTCGTCGTCGTCTTCTTCTTCGTCGTCTTCTTCGTCGTCGTCTTCTTCGTCGTCGTCTTCTTCGTCGTCGTCTTCTTCGTCGTCGTCTTCTTCGTCGTCGTCTTCTTCGTCGTCGTCTTCTTCGTCGTCGTCTTCTTCGTCGTCGTCTTCTTCGTCGTCGTCTTCTTCGTCGTCGTCTTCTTCGTCGTCGTCTTCTTCGTCGTCGTCTTCTTCGTCGTCGTCTTCTTCGTCGTCGTCTTCTTCGTCGTCGTCTTCTTCGTTGTCGTCGTCTTCGTCGTCGTCTTCTTCGTCGTCGTCGTCTTCGTCGTCATCGCCTTCGTCGTCGTCTTCATCGTCGTCGTCTTCTTCGTCGTCGTCTTCTTCGTCGTCGTCTTCTTCGTCGTCGTCGTCTTTGTCGTCGTCTTCTTCGTCGTCGTCGTCTTCGTCGTCGTCTTCGTCGTCGTCGTCTTCGTCGTCGTCGTCTTCGTCGTCGTCGTCTTCGTCGTCGTCTTCTTCGTCGTCGTCGTCTTCTTCGTCGTCGTCGTCTTCGTCGTCGTCGTCTTCGTCGTCGTCGTCTTCGTCGTCGTCGTCTTCGTCGTCGTCGTCTTCGTCGTCGTCTTCGTCGTCGACTTCTTCATCGTCGTCTTCTTCGTCGTCGTCTTCTTCGTCGTCGTCTTCTCGTCGTCGTCTTCTTCGTCGTCGTCTTCTTCGTCGTCGTCGTCTTCGTCGTCGTCGTCTTCGTCGTCGTCTTCGTCGTCGTCGTCTTCGTCGTCGTCTTCTTCGTCGTCGTCTTCTTCGTCGTCGTCTTCTTCGTCGTCGTCTTCTTCGTCGTCGTCTTCTTTGTCGTCGTCTTCTTCGTCGTCGTCGTCTTCGTCGTCGTCTTCTTCGTCGTCGTCGTCTTCGTCGTCATCGCCTTCGTCGTCGTCTTCATCGTCGTCGTCTTCTTCGTCGTCGTCTTCTTCGTCGTCGTCTTCTTCGTCGTCGTCGTCTTTGTCGTCGTCTTCTTCGTCGTCGTCGTCTTCGTCGTCGTCTTCGTCGTCGTCGTCTTTGTCGTCGTCGTCTTCGTCGTCGTCGTCTTCGTCGTCGTCTTCTTCGTCGTCGTCGTCTTCTTCGTCGTCGTCGTCTTCGTCGTCGTCGTCTTCGTCGTCGTCGTCTTCGTCGTCGTCGTCTTCGTCGTCGTCGTCTTCGTCGTCGTCTTCGTCATCGTCGTCTTCGTCGTCGTCTTCTTCGTCGTCGTCTTCTTCGTCGTCGTCTTCTTCGTCGTCGTCTTCTTCGTAGTCGTCTTCTTCGTCGTCGTCTTCTTCGTCGTCGTCTTCTTCTTCGTCGTCTTCTTCGTCGTCGTCTTCTTCGTCGTCGTCTTCTTCGTCGTCGTCTTCTTCGTCGTCGTCTTCTTCGTCGTCGTCTTCTTCGTCGTCGTCTTCTTCGTCGTCGTCTTCTTCGTCGTCGTCTTCTTCGTCGTCGTCTTCTTCGTCGTCGTCTTCTTCGTCGTCGTCTTCTTCGTCGTCGTCTTCTTCGTCGTCGTCTTCTTCGTCGTCGTCTTCTTCGTCGTCGTCGTCTTCGTCGTCGTCGTCTTCGTCGTCGTCTTCGTCCTCGTCGTCTTCGTCGTCGTCTTCTTCGTCGTCGTCTTCTTCGTCGTCGTCTTCTTCGTCGTCGTCTTCTTCGTCGTCGTCTTCTTCTTCGTCGTCTTCTTCGTCGTCGTCTTCTTCGTCGTCGTCTTCTTCGTCGTCGTCTTCTTCGTCGTCGTCTTCTTCGTCGTCGTCTTCTTCGTCGTCGTCTTCTTCGTCGTCGTCTTCTTCGTCGTCGTCTTCTTCGTCGTCGTCTTCTTCGTCGTCGTCTTCTTCGTCGTCGTCTTCTTCGTCGTCGTCTTCTTCGTCGTCGTCTTCTTCGTCGTCGTCTTCTTCGTCGTCGTCTTCTTCGTTGTCGTCGTCTTCGTCGTCGTCTTCTTCGTCGTCGTCGTCTTCGTCGTCATCGCCTTCGTCGTCGTCTTCATCGTCGTCGTCTTCTTCGTCGTCGTCTTCTTCGTCGTCGTCTTCTTCGTCGTCGTCGTCTTTGTCGTCGTCTTCTTCGTCGTCGTCGTCTTCGTCGTCGTCTTCGTCGTCGTCGTCTTTGTCGTCGTCGTCTTCGTCGTCGTCGTCTTCGTCGTCGTCTTCTTCGTCGTCGTCGTCTTCTTCGTCGTCGTCGTCTTCGTCGTCGTCGTCTTCGTCGTCGTCGTCTTCGTCGTCGTCGTCTTCGTCGTCGTCGTCTTCGTCGTCGTCTTCGTCGTCGACTTCTTCGTCGTCGTCTTCTTCGTCGTCGTCTTCTTCGTCGTCGTCTTCTTCGTCGTCGTCTTCTTCGTCGTCGTCTTCTTCGTCGTCGTCGTCTTCGTCGTCGTCGTCTTCGTCGTCGTCTTCGTCGTCGTCGTCTTCGTCGTCGTCGTCTTCGTCGTCGTCTTCTTCGTCGTCGTCTTCTTCGTCGTCGTCTTCTTCGTCGTCGTCTTCTTCGTTGTCGTCTTCTTCGTCGTCGTCGTCTTCGTCGTCGTCTTCTTCGTCATCGTCGTCTTCATCGTCATCGCCTTCGTCGTCGTCTTCATCGTCGTCGTCTTCTTCGTCGTCGTCTTCTTCGTCGTCGTCTTCTTCGTCGTCGTCGTCTTTGTCGTCGTCTTCTTCGTCGTCGTCGTCTTCGTCGTCGTCTTCGTCGTCGTCGTCTTTGTCGTCGTCGTCTTCGTCGTCGTCGTCTTCATCGTCGTCTTCTTCGTCGTCGTCGTCTTCTTCGTCGTCGTCGTCTTCGTCGTCGTCGTCTTCGTCGTCGTCGTCTTCGTCGTCGTCGTCTTCGTCGTCGTCGTCTTCGTCGTCGTCTTCGTCATCGTCGTCTTCGTCGTCGTCTTCTTCGTCGTCGTCTTCTTCGTCGTCGTCTTCTTCGTCGTCGTCTTCTTCGTAGTCGTCTTCTTCGTCGTCGTCTTCTTCGTCGTCGTCTTCTTCTTCGTCGTCTTCTTCGTCGTCGTCTTCTTCGTCGTCGTCTTCTTCGTCGTCGTCTTCTTCGTCGTCGTCTTCTTCGTCGTCGTCTTCTTCGTCGTCGTCTTCTTCGTCGTCGTCTTCTTCGTCGTCGTCTTCTTCGTCGTCGTCTTCTTCGTCGTCGTCTTCTTCGTCGTCGTCTTCTTCGTCGTCGTCTTCTTCGTCGTCGTCTTCTTCGTCGTCGTCTTCTTCGTCGTCGTCTTCTTCGTCGTCGTCGTCTTCGTCGTCGTCTTCTTCGTCGTCGTCGTCTTCGTCGTCATCGCCTTCGTCGTCGTCTTCATCGTCGTCGTCTTCTTCGTCGTCGTCTTCTTCGTCGTCGTCTTCTTCGTCGTCGTCGTCTTTGTCGTCGTCTCTTCTTCGTCGTCGTCGTCTTCGTCGTCGTCTTCGTCGTCGTCGTCTTTGTCGTCGTCGTCTTCGTCGTCGTCGTCTTCGTCGTCGTCTTCTTCGTCGTCGTCGTCTTCTTCGTCGTCGTCGTCTTCGTCGTCGTCGTCTTCGTCGTCGTCGTCTTCGTCGTCGTCGTCTTCGTCGTCGTCGTCTTCGTCGTCGTCTTCGTCGTCGACTTCTTCATCGTCGTCTTCTTCGTCGTCGTCTTCTTCATCGTCGTCTTCTTCGTCGTCGTCTTCTTCGTCGTCGTCTTCTTCGTCGTCGTCGTCTTCGTCGTCGTCGTCTTCGTCGTCGTCTTCGTCGTCGTCGTCTTCGTCGTCGTCTTCTTCGTCGTCGTCTTCTTCGTCGTCGTCTTCTTCGTCGTCGTCTTCTTCGTCGTCGTCTTCTTCGTCGTCGTCTTCTTCGTCGTCGTCTTCTTCGTCGTCGTCTTCTTCGTCGTCGTCTTCTTCTTCGTCGTCTTCTTCGTCGTCATCTTCTTCGTCGTCGTCTTCTTCGTCGTCGTCTTCTTCGTCGTCGTCTTCTTCGTCGTCGTCTTCTTCGTCGTCGTCTTCTTCGTCGTCGTCTTCGTCGTCGTCTTCGTTGTCGTCCTCTTCGTCGTCGTCGTCTTCGTCGTCGTCGTCTTCGTCGTCGTCGTCTTCGTCGTCGTCGTCTTCGTCGTCGTCGTCTTCGTCGTCGTCTTCTTCGTCGTCGTCGTCTTCGTCGTCGTCGTCTTCGTCGTCGTCTTCTTCTTCGTCGTCGTCTTCGTCGTCGTCGTCTTCGTCGTCGTCTTCGTCGTCGTCTTCTTCGTCGTCGTCGTCTTTGTCGTCGTCGTCTTCGTCGTCGTCTTCGTCGTCGTCGTCTTCGTCGTCGTCTTCTTCGTCGTCGTCTTCTTCGTCGTCGTCTTCTTCGTCGTCGTCTTCTTCGTCGTCGTCTTCTTCGTCGTCGTCTTCTTCGTCGTCGTCTTCTTCGTCGTCGTCTTCTTCGTCGTCGTCTTCTTCTTCGTCGTCTTCTTCGTCGTCGTCTTCTTCGTCGTCGTCTTCTTCGTCGTCGTCTTCTTCGTCGTCGTCTTCTTCGTCGTCGTCTTCTTCGTCGTCGTCTTCTTCGTCGTCGTCTTCTTCGTCGTCGTCTTCTTCGTCGTCGTCTTCTTCGTCGTCGTCTTCTTCGTCGTCGTCTTCTTCGTCGTCGTCTTCTTCGTCGTCGTCTTCTTCGTCGTCGTCTTCTTCGTCGTCGTCTTCTTCGTCGTCGTCGTCTTCTTCGTCGTCTTCTTCGTCGTCGTCGTCTTCGTCGTCATCGCCTTCGTCGTCGTCTCCATCGTCATCGTCTTCTTCGTCGTCGTCTTCTTCGTCGTCGTCTTCTTCGTCGTCGTCGTCTTTGTCGTCGTCTTCTTCGTCGTCGTCGTCTTCGTCGTCGTCTTCGTCGTCGTCGTCTTCGTCGTCGTCGTCTTCGTCGTCGTCGTCTTCGTCGTCGTCTTCTTCGTCGTCGTCGTCTTCTTCGTCGTCGTCGTCTTCGTCGTCGTCTTCTTCGTCGTCTTCTTCGTCGTCGACTTCTTCGTCGTCGTCTTCTTCGTCGTCGTCTTCTTCGTCGTCGTCTTCTTCGTCGTCGTCTTCGTCGTCGTCTTCTTCGTCGTCGTCTTCTTCGTCGTCGTCTTCTTCGTCGTCGTCTTCTTCGTAGTCGTCTTCTCGTCGTCGTCTTCTCGTCGTCGTCTTCTTCTTCGTCGTCTTCTTCGTCGTCGTCTTCTTCGTCGTCGTCTTCTTCGTCGTCGTCTTCTTCGTCGTCGTCTTCTTCGTCGTCGTCTTCTTCGTCGTCGTCTTCTTCGTCGTCGTCTTCTTCGTCGTCGTCTTCTTCGTCGTCGTCTTCTTCGTCGTCGTCTTCTTCGTCGTCGTCTTCTTCGTCGTCGTCTTCTTCGTCGTCGTCTTCTTCGTCGTCGTCTTCTTCGTCGTCGTCTTCTTCGTCGTCGTCTTCTTCGTCGTCGTCTTCTTCGTCGTCGTCTTCTTCGTCGTCGTCTTCTTCGTCGTCGTCTTCTTCGTCGTCGTCTTCTTCGTCGTCGTCGTCTTCGTCGTCGTCTTCTTCGTCGTCGTCGTCTTCGTCGTCATCGCCTTCGTCGTCGTCTTCATCGTCGTCGTCTTCTTCGTCGTCGTCTTCTTCGTCGTCGTCTTCTTCGTCGTCGTCGTCTTTGTCGTCGTCTTCTTCGTCGTCGTCGTCTTCGTCGTCGTCTTCGTCGTCGTCGTCTTTGTCGTCGTCGTCTTCGTCGTCGTCGTCTTCGTCGTCGTCTTCTTCGTCGTCGTCGTCTTCTTCGTCGTCGTCGTCTTCGTCGTCGTCGTCTTCGTCGTCGTCGTCTTCGTCGTCGTCGTCTTCGTCGTCGTCGTCTTCGTCGTCGTCTTCGTCGTCGACTTCTTCATCGTCGTCTTCTTCGTCGTCGTCTTCTTCATCGTCGTCTTCTTCGTCGTCGTCTTCTTCGTCGTCGTCTTCTTCGTCGTCGTCGTCTTCGTCGTCGTCGTCTTCGTCGTCGTCTTCGTCGTCGTCGTCTTCGTCGTCGTCTTCTTCGTCGTCGTCTTCTTCGTCGTCGTCTTCTTCGTCGTCGTCTTCTTCGTCGTCGTCTTCTTCGTCGTCGTCTTCTTCGTCGTCGTCGTCTTCGTCGTCGTCTTCTTCGTCGTCGTCGTCTTCGTCGTCGTCTTCTTCGTCGTCGTCTTCTTCGTCGTCGTCGTCTTCGTCGTCGTCTTCTTCGTCGTCGTCGTCTTCGTCGTCATCGCCTTCGTCGTCGTCTTCATCGTCGTCGTCTTCTTCGTCGTCGTCTTCTTCGTCGTCGTCTTCTTCGTCGTCGTCGTCTTTGTCGTCGTCTTCTTCGTCGTCGTCGTCTTCGTCGTCGTCTTCGTCGTCGTCGTCTTTGTCGTCGTCGTCTTCGTCGTCGTCGTCTTCGTCGTCGTCTTCTTCGTCGTCGTCGTCTTCTTCGTCGTCGTCGTCTTCGTCGTCATCGTCTTCGTCGTCGTCGTCTTCGTCGTCGTCGTCTTCGTCGTCGTCGTCTTCATCGTCGTCTTCGTCATCGTCGTCTTCGTCGTCGTCTTCTTCGTCGTCGTCTTCTTCGTCGTCGTCTTCTTCGTCGTCGTCTTCTTCGTAGTCGTCTTCTTCGTCGTCGTCTTCTTCGTCGTCGTCTTCTTCTTCGTCGTCTTCTTCGTCGTCGTCTTCTTCGTCGTCGTCTTCTTCGTCGTCGTCTTCTTCGTCGTCGTCTTCTTCGTCGTCGTCTTCTTCGTCGTCGTCGTCTTCTTCGTCGTCGTCTTCTTCGTCGTCGTCTTCTTCGTCGTCGTCTTCTTCGTCGTCGTCTTCTTCGTCGTCGTCTTCTTCGTCGTCGTCTTCTTCGTCGTCGTCTTCTTCGTCGTCGTCTTCTTCGTCGTCGTCTTCTTCGTCGTCGTCGTCTTCGTCGTCGTCTTCTTCGTCGTCGTCGTCTTCGTCGTCATCGCCTTCGTCGTCGTCTTCATCGTCGTCGTCTTCTTCGTCGTCGTCTTCTTCGTCGTCGTCTTCTTCGTCGTCGTCGTCTTTGTTCGTCGTCGTCGTCTTCGTCGTCGTCTTCGTCGTCGTCGTCTTCGTCGTCGTCGTCTTCGTCGTCGTCGTCTTCGTCGTCGTCTTCTTCGTCGTCGTCGTCTTCTTCGTCGTCGTCGTCTTCGTCGTCGTCGTCTTCGTCGTCGTCGTCTTCGTCGTCGTCGTCTTCGTCGTCGTCGTCTTCGTCGTCGTCTTCGTCGTCGACTTCTTCATCGTCGTCTTCTTCGTCGTCGTCTTCTTCATCGTCGTCTTCTTCGTCGTCGTCTTCTTCGTCGTCGTCTCTTCGTCGTCGTCGTCTTCGTCGTCGTCGTCTTCGTCGTCGTCTTCGTCGTCGTCGTCTTCGTCGTCGTCTTCTTCGTCGTCGTCTTCTTCGTCGTCGTCTTCTTCGTCGTCGTCTTCTTCGTCGTCGTCTTCTTCGTCGTCGTCTTCTTCGTCGTCGTCTTCTTCGTCGTCGTCTTCTTCGTCGTCGTCTTCTTCGTCGTCTTCTTCGTCGTCATCTTCTTCGTCGTCGTCTTCTTCGTCGTCGTCTTCTTCGTCGTCGTCTTCTTCGTCGTCGTCTTCTTCGTCGTCGTCTTCTTCGTCGTCGTCTTCGTCGTCGTCTTCGTTGTCGTCCTCTTCGTCGTCGTCGTCTTCGTCGTCGTCGTCTTCGTCGTCGTCGTCTTCGTCGTCGTCGTCTTCGTCGTCGTCGTCTTCGTCGTCGTCTTCTTCGTCGTCGTCGTCTTCGTCGTCGTCGTCTTCGTCGTCGTCGTCTTCGTCGTCGTCTTCTTCGTCGTCGTCGTCTTCGTCGTCGTCGTCTTCGTCGTCGTCTTCGTCGTCGTCTTCTTCGTCGTCGTCGTCTTTGTCGTCGTCGTCTTCATCGTCGTCTTCGTCGTCGTCGTCTTCGTCGTCGTCTTCTTCGTCGTCGTCTTCTTCGTCGTCGTCTTCTTCGTCGTCGTCTTCTTCGTCGTCGTCTTCTTCGTCGTCGTCTTCTTCGTCGTCGTCTTCTTCGTCGTCGTCTTCTTCATCGTCGTCTTCTTCTTCGTCGTCTTCTTCGTCGTCGTCTTCTTCGTCGTCGTCTTCTTCGTCGTCGTCTTCTTCGTCGTCGTCTTCTTCGTCGTCGTCTTCTTCGTCGTCGTCTTCTTCGTCGTCGTCTTCTTCGTCGTCGTCTTCTTCGTCGTCGTCTTCTTCGTCGTCGTCTTCTTCGTCGTCGTCTTCTTCGTCGTCGTCTTCTTCGTCGTCGTCTTCTTCGTCGTCGTCTTCTTCGTCGTCGTCTTCTTCGTCGTCGTCGTCTTCATCGTCGTCTTCTTCGTCGTCGTCGTCTTCGTCGTCATCGCCTTCGTCGTCGTCTCCATCGTCATCGTCTTCTTCGTCGTCGTCTTCTTCGTCGTCGTCTTCTTCGTCGTCGTCGTCTTTGTCGTCGTCTTCTTCGTCGTCGTCGTCTTCGTCGTCGTCTTCGTCGTCGTCGTCTTCGTCGTCGTCGTCTACGTCGTCGTCGTCTTCGTCGTCGTCTTCTTCGTCGTCGTCGTCTTCTTCGTCGTCGTCGTCTTCGTCGTCGTCGTCTTCGTCGTCGTCGTCTTTGTCGTCGTCGTCTTCGTCGTCGTCGTCTTCGTCGTCGTCTTCGTCGTCGACTTCTTCATCGTCGTCTTCTTCGTCGTCGTCTTCTTCATCGTCGTCTTCTTTGTCGTCGTCTTCTTCGTCGTCGTCTTCTTCGTCGTCGTCTTCTTCGTCGTCGTCTTCTTCGTCGTCGTCTTCTTCGTCGTCGTCTTCTTCGTCGTCGACTTCTTCGTCGTCGTCTTCTTCGTCGTCGTCTTCTTCGTCGTCGTCTTCTTCGTCGTCGTCTTCTTCGTCGTCGTCATCTTCGTCGTCGTCTTCTTCGTCGTCGTCGTCTTCGTCGTCGTCGTCTTCGTCGTCGTCGTCTTCGTCGTCGTCTTCGTCGTCGTCTTCTTCATCGTCGTCGTCTTCGTCGTCGTCGTCTTCGTCGTCGTCTTCTTCGTCGTCGTCGTCTTCGTCGTCGTCGACTTCGTCGTCGTCTTCTTCGTCGTCGTCGTCTTCGTCGTCGTCGTCTTCGTCCTTGTCTTCGTCGTCGTCTTCTTCGTCGTCGTCGTCTTCGTCGTCGTCGTCTTCGTCGTCGTCTTCTTCGTCGTCGTCGTCTTCGTCGTCGTCGTCTTCGTCTTCGTCGTCTTTGTCTTCGTCGTCGTCGTCTTCGTCGTCGTCGTCTTCGTCGTCGTCGTCTTCGTCGTCGTCTTCGTTGTCGTCGTCTTCGTCGTCGTCGTCTTCGTCGTCGTCGTCTTCGTCGTCGTCGTCTTCGTCGTCGTCGTCTTCGTCGTCGTCTTCTTCGTCGTCGTCGTCTTCGTCGTCGTCGTCTTCGTCATCGTCTTCTTCGTCGTCGTCGTCTTCGTCGTCGTCGTCTTCGTCGTCGTCTTCGTCGTCGTCTTCTTCGTCGTCGTCGTCTTCGTCGTCGTCGTCTTCGTCGTCGTCTTCGTCGTCGTCGTCTTCGTCGTCGTCTTCTTCGTCGTCGTCTTCTTCGTCGTCGTCTTCTTCGTCGTCGTCTTCTTCGTAGTCGTCTTCTTCGTCGTCGTCTTCTTCGTCGTCGTCTTCTTCTTCGTCGTCTTCTTCGTCGTCGTCTTCTTCGTCGTCGTCTTCTTCGTCGTCGTCTTCTTCGTCGTCGTCTTCTTCGTCGTCGTCTTCTTCGTCGTCGTCTTCTTCGTCGTCGTCTTCTTCGTCGTCGTCTTCTTCGTCGTCGTCTTCTTCGTCGTCGTCTTCTTCGTCATCGTCTTCTTCGTCGTCGTCTTCTTCGTCGTCGTCTTCTTCGTCGTCGTCTTCTTCGTCGTCGTCTTCTTCGTCGTCGTCGTCTTCGTCGTCGTCTTCTTCGTCGTCGTCGTCTTCGTCGTCATCGCCTTCATCGTCGTCTTCATCGTCGTCGTCTTCTTCGTCGTCGTCTTCTTCGTCGTCGTCTTCTTCGTCGTCGTCGTCTTTGTCGTCGTCTTCTTCGTCGTCGTCGTCTTCGTCGTCGTCTTCGTCGTCGTCGTCTTTGTCGTTGTCGTCTTCGTCGTCGTCGTCTTCGTCGTCGTCTTCTTCGTCGTCGTCGTCTTCTTCGTCGTCGTCGTCTTCGTCGTCGTCGTCTTCGTCGTCGTCGTCTTCGTCGTCGTCGTCTTCGTCGTCGTCGTCTTCGTCGTCGTCTTCGTCGTCGACTTCTTCATCGTCGTCTTCTTCGTCGTTGTCTTCTTCATCGTCGTCTTCTTCGTCGTCGTCTTCGTCGTCGTCTTCGTCGTCGTCGTCTTCGTCGTCGTCGTCTTCGTCGTCGTCTTCTTCGTCGTCGTCTTCTTCGTCGTCGTCTTCTTCGTCGTCGTCTTCTTCGTAGTCGTCTTCTTCGTCGTCGTCTTCTTCATCGTCGTCTTCTTCGTCGTCGTCTTCTTCGTCGTCGTCTTCTTCTTCGTCGTCTTCTTCGTCGTCGTCTTCTTCGTCGTCGTCTTCTTCGTCGTCGTCTTCTTCGTCGTCGTCTTCTTCGTCGTCGTCTTCTTCGTCGTCGTCTTCTTCGTCGTCGTCTTCTTCGTCGTCGTCTTCTTCGTCGTCGTCTTCTTCGTCGTCGTCTTCTTCGTCGTCGTCTTCTTCGTCGTCGTCGTCTTCGTCGTCGTCTTCTTCGTCGTCGTCGTCTTCGTCGTCATCGCCTTCGTCGTCGTCTTCATCGTCGTCGTCTTCTTCGTCGTCGTCTTCTTCGTCGTCGTCTTCTTCGTCGTCGTCGTCTTTGTCGTCGTCTTCTTCGTCGTCGTCGTCTTCGTCGTCGTCTTCGTCGTCGTCGTCATCGTCGTCGTCGTCTTCTTCGTCGTCATCTTCTTCGTCGTCGTCTTCTTCGTCGTCGTCTTCTTCGTCGTCGTCGTCGTCGTCTTCGTCGTCGTCTTCGTCGTCTTCTTCATCGTCGTCTTCTTCGTCGTTGTCTTCTTCATCGTTGTCTTCTTCGTCGTCGTCTTCTTCGTCGTCTTCTTCATCGTCGTCGTCTTCGTCGTCGTCGTCTTCGTCGTCGTCTTCGTCGTCGTCTTGTTCGTCGTCGTCGTCTTCGTCGTCGTCGTCTTCGTCGTCGTCTTCGTCGTCGTCGTCTTCGTCGTCGTCTTCTTCGTCGTCGTCTTCTTCGTCGTCGTCTTCTTCGTCGTCGTCTTCTTCGTCCTCCTCTTCTTCGTCGTCGTCTTCTTCGTCGTCGTCTTCTTCGTCGTCGTCTTCTTCGTCGTCGTCTTCTTCTTCGTCGTCTTCTTCGTCGTCGTCTTCTTCGTCGTCGTCTTCTTCGTCGTCGTCTTCTTCGTCGTCGTCTTCTTCGTCGTCGTCTTCTTCGTCGTCGTCTTCTTCGTCGTCGTCTTCTTCGTCGTCGTCTTCTTCGTCGTCGTCTTCTTCGTCGTCGTCTTCTTCGTCGTCGTCTTCTTCGTCGTCGTCTTCTTCGTCGTCGTCTTCTTCGTCGTCGTCTTCTTCGTCGTCGTCTTCTTCGTCGTCGTCTTCTTCGTCGTCGTCGTCTTCGTCGTCGTCTTCTTCGTCGTCGTCGTCTTCGTCGTCATCGCCTTCGTCGTCGTCTTCATCGTCGTCGTCTTCTTCGTCGTCGTCTTCTTCATCGTCGTCTTCTTCGTCGTCGTCGTCTTTGTCGTCGTCTTCTTCGTCGTCGTCGTCTTCGTCGTCGTCTTCGTCGTCGTCGTCTTTGTCGTCGTCGTCTTCGTCGTCGTCGTCTTCGTCGTCGTCTTCTTCGTCGTCGTCGTCTTCTTCGTCGTCGTCGTCTTCGTCGTCGTCGTCTTCGTCGTCGTCGTCTTCGTCGTCGTTGTCTTCGTCGTCGTCGTCTTCGTCGTCGTCTTCGTCGTAGACTTCTTCATCGTCGTCTTCTTCGTCGTTGTCTTCTTCATCGTCGTCTTCTTCGTCGTCGTCTTCTTCGTCGTCGTCTTCTTCGTCGTCGTCTTCTTCGTCGTCGTCGTCTTCGTCGTCGTCGTCTTCGTCGTCGTCTTCTTCGTCGTCGTCGTCTTCGTCGTCGTCTTCGTCGTCGTCTTCTTCGTCGTCGTCGTCTTCGTCGTCGTCGTCTTCGTCGTCGTCTTCTTCGTCGTCGTCGTCTTCGTCGTCGTCGTCTTCGTCTTCGTCGTCTTCGTCTTCGTCGTCGTCGTCTTCGTCGTCGTTGTCTTCGTCGTCGTCGTCTTCGTCGTCGTCGTCTTCGTCGTCGTCGTCTTCGTCGTCGTCGTCTTCGTCTTCATCTTCTTCCTCGTCGTCTTCTTCGTCGTCGTCGTCTTCGTCGTCGTCGTCTTCGTCGTCGTCTTCGTCGTCGTCTTCTTCGTCGTCGTCGTCTTCGTCGTCGTCGTCTTCGTCGTCGTCTTCGTCGTCGTCGTCTTCGTCGTCGTCGTCTTCGTCGTCGTCGACTTCGTCGTCGTCTTCTTCGTCGTCGTCGTCTTCGTCGTCGTCGTCTTCGTCGTCGTCTTCGTCGTCGTCTTCTTCGTCATCGTCGTCTTTGTCGTCGTCGTCTTCGTCGTCGTCTTCTTCGTCATCGTCGTCTTCGTCGTCGTCGTCTTCGTCTTCGTCATCTTCGTCTTCGTCGTCGTCGTCTTCGTCGTCGTCGTCTTCGTCGTCGTCGTCTTCGTCGTCGTCGTCTTCGTCGTCGTCGTCTTCGTCGTCGTCGTCTTCGTCTTCATCTTCTTCCTCGTCGTCTTCTTCGTCGTCGTCGTCTTCGTCGTCGTCGTCTTCGTCGTCGTCTTCTTCGTCGTCGTCTTCTTCGTCGTCGTCTTCTTCGTCGTCGTCTTCTTCGTCGTCGTCTTCTTCGTCGTCGTCTTCTTCGTCGTCGTCTTCTTCGTCGTCGTCTTCTTCGTCGTCGTCGTCTTCGTCGTCGTCTTCTTCGTCGTCATCGTCTTCGTCGTCGTCTTCGTCGTCGTCCTCTTCGTCGTCGTCGTCTTCGTCTTCGTCGTCTTCGTCGTCGTCTTCTTCGTCGTCGTCGTCTTCGTCGTCGTCGTCTTCGTCGTCGTCTTCTTCGTCGTCGTCGTCTTCGTCGTCGTCGTCTTCGTCGTCGTCTTCTTCGTCGTCGTCGTCTTCGTCGTCGTCGTCTTTGTCGTCGTCTTCGTCGTCGTCTTGTTCGTCGTCGTCGTCTTCCTCGTCATCGTCTTCGTCGTCGTCTTCGTCGTCGTCGTCTTCGTCGTCGTCTTCTTCGTCGTCGTCTTCTTCGTCGTCGTCTTCCTCGTCGTCGTCTTCTTCGTCGTCGTCTTCTTCGTCGTCGTCTTCTTCGTCGTCATCTTCTTCGTCGTCGTCTTCTTCTTCGTCGTCTTCTTCGTCGTCATCTACTTCGTCGTCGTCTTCTTCGTCGTCGTCTTCTTCGTCGTCGTCTTCTTTGTCGTCGTCTTCTTCGTCGTCGTCTTCTTCGTCGTCGTCTTCTTCGTCGTCGTCTTCTTCGTCGTCGTCTTCTTCGTCGTCGTCTTCTTCGTCGTCGTCTTCTTCGTCGTCGTCTTCTTCGTCGTCGTCTTCTTCGTCGTCGTCTTCTTCGTCGTCGTCTTCTTCGTCGTCGTCTTCTTCGTCGTCGTCTTCTTCGTCGTCGTCTTCTTCGTCGTCGTCTTCTTCGTCGTCGTCGTCTTCGTCGTCGTCTTCTTCGTCGTCGTCGTCTTCGTCGTCGTCGCCTTCGTCGTCGTCTTCATCGTCGTCGTCTTCTTCGTCGTCGTCTTCTTCATCGTCGTCTTCTTTGTCGTCGTCGTCTTTGTCGTCGTCTTCTTCGTCGTCGTCGTCTTCGTCGTCGTCTTCGTCGTCGTCGTCATCGTCGTCGTCGTCTTCGTCGTCATCGTCTTCGTCGTCGTCTTCTTCGTCGTCGTCGTCTTCTTCGTCGTCGTCGTCTTTGTCGTCGTCGTCTTCGTCGTCGTCGTCTTCGTCGTCGTTGTCTTCGTCGTCGTCGTCTTCGTCGTCGTCTTCGTCGTCGACTTCTTCATCGTCGTCTTCTTCGTCGTTGTCTTCTTCATCGTCGTCTTCTTCGTCGTCGTCTTCTTCGTCGTCTTCTTCATCGTCGTCGTCTTCGTCGTCGTCGTCTTCGTCGTCGTCTTCATCGTCGTCTTGTTCGTCGTCGTCGTCTTCGTCGTCGTCGTCTTCGTCGTCGTCTTCGTCGTCGTCGTCTTCGTCGTCGTCTTCTTCGTCGTCGTCTTCTTCGTCGTCGTCTTCTTCGTCGTCGTCTTCTTCGTCGTCGTCTTCTTCGTCGTCGTCTTCTTCGTCGTCGTCTTCTTCGTCGTCGTCTTCTTCGTCGTCTTCTTCGTCGTCGTCTTCGTCGTCGTCTTCTTCGTCGTCGTCGTCTTCGTCGTCGTCTTCGTCGTCGTCTTCTTCGTCGTCGTCGTCTTCGTCGTCGTCGTCTTCGTCGTCGTCTTCTTCGTCGTCGTCGTCTTCGTCGTCGTCGTCTTCGTCTTCGTCGTCTTCGTCTTCGTCGTCGTCGTCTTCGTCGTCGTTGTCTTCGTCGTCGTCGTCTTCGTCGTCGTCGTCTTCGTCGTCGTCGTCTTCGTCGTCGTCATCTTCGTCTTCATCTTCTTCCTCGTCGTCTTCTTCGTCGTCGTCGTCTTCGTCGTCGTCGTCTTCGTCGTCGTCTTCGTCGTCGTCTTCTTCGTCGTCGTCGTCTTCGTCGTCGTCGTCTTCGTCATCGTCTTCGTCGTCGTCGTCTTCGTCGTCGTCGTCTTCGTCGTCGTCGACTTCGTCGTCGTCTTCTTCGTCGTCGTCGTCTTCGTCGTCGTCGTCTTCGTCGTCGTCTTCGTCGTCGTCTTCTTCGTCATCGTCGTCTTTGTCGTCGTCGTCTTCGTCGTCGTCTTCTTCGTCATCGTCGTCTTCGTCGTCGTCGTCTTCGTCTTCGTCATCTTCGTCTTCGTCGTCGTCGTCTTCGTCGTCGTCGTCTTCGTCGTCGTCGTCTTCGTCGTCGTCGTCTTCGTCGTCGTCGTCTTCGTCGTCGTCGTCTTCGTCTTCATCTTCTTCCTCGTCGTCTTCTTCGTCGTCGTCGTCTTCGTCGTCGTCGTCTTCGTCGTCGTCTTCTTCGTCGTCGTCTTCTTCGTCGTCGTCTTCTTCGTCGTCGTCTTCTTCGTCGTCGTCTTCTTCGTCGTCGTCTTCTTCGTCGTCGTCTTCTTCGTCGTCGTCTTCTTCGTCGTCGTCGTCTTCGTCGTCGTCTTCTTCGTCGTCATCGTCTTCGTCGTCGTCTTCGTCGTCGTCCTCTTCGTCGTCGTCGTCTTCGTCTTCGTCGTCTTCGTCGTCGTCTTCTTCGTCGTCGTCGTCTTCGTCGTCGTCGTCTTCGTCGTCGTCTTCTTCGTCGTCGTCGTCTTCGTCGTCGTCGTCTTCGTCGTCGTCTTCTTCGTCGTCGTCGTCTTCGTCGTCGTCGTCTTTGTCGTCGTCTTCGTCGTCGTCTTGTTCGTCGTCGTCGTCTTCCTCGTCATCGTCTTCGTCGTCGTCTTCGTCGTCGTCGTCTTCGTCGTCGTCTTCTTCGTCGTCGTCTTCTTCGTCGTCGTCTTCCTCGTCGTCGTCTTCTTCGTCGTCGTCTTCTTCGTCGTCGTCTTCTTCGTCGTCGTCTTCTTCGTCGTCGTCTTCTTCTTCGTCGTCTTCTTCGTCGTCATCTACTTCGTCGTCGTCTTCTTCGTCGTCGTCTTCTTCGTCGTCGTCTTCTTTGTCGTCGTCTTCTTCGTCGTCGTCTTCTTCGTCGTCGTCTTCTTCGTCGTCGTCTTCTTCGTCGTCGTCTTCTTCGTCGTCGTCTTCTTCGTCGTCGTCTTGTTCGTCGTCGTCTTCTTCGTCGTCGTCTTCTTCGTCGTCGTCTTCTTCGTCGTCGTCGTCTTCGTCGTCGTCTTCTTCGTCGTCGTCGTCTTCGTCGTCGTCGCCTTCGTCGTCGTCTTCATCGTCGTCGTCTTCTTCATCGTCGTCTTCTTCATCGTCGTCTTCTTTGTCGTCGTCGTCTTTGTCGTCGTCTTCTTCGTCGTCGTCGTCTTCGTCGTCGTCTTCGTCGTCGTCGTCATCGTCGTCGTCGTCTTCGTCGTCATCGTCTTCGTCGTCGTCTTCTTCGTCGTCGTCGTCTTCTTCGTCGTCGTCGTCTTTGTCGTCGTCGTCTTCGTCGTCGTCGTCTTCGTCGTCGTTGTCTTCGTCGTCGTCGTCTTCGTCGTCGTCTTCGTCGTCGACTTCTTCATCGTCGTCTTCTTCGTCGTTGTCTTCTTCATCGTCGTCTTCTTCGTCGTCGTCTTCTTCGTCGTCTTCTTCATCGTCGTCGTCTTCGTCGTCGTCGTCTTCGTCGTCGTCGTCTTCGTCGTCGTCTTCATCGTCGTCTTGTTCGTCGTCGTCGTCTTCGTCGTCGTCGTCTTCGTCGTCGTCTTCGTCGTCGTCGTCTTCGTCGTCGTCTTCTTCGTCGTCGTCTTCTTCGTCGTCGTCTTCTTCGTCGTCGTCTTCTTCGTCGTCGTCTTCTTCGTCGTCGTCTTCTTCGTCGTCGTCTTCTTCGTCGTCGTCTTCTTCGTCGTCTTCTTCGTCGTCGTCGTCTTCGTCGTCATCGCCTTCGTCGTCATCTTCATCGTCGTCGTCTTCTTCGTCGTCGTCTTCTTCGTCGTCGTCTTCTTCGTCGTCGTCGTCTTTGTCGTCGTCTTCTTCGTCGTCGTCGTCTTCGTCGTCGTCTTCGTCGTCGTCGTCATCGTCGTCGTCGTCTTCGTCGTCGTCGTCTTCGTCGTCGTCTTCTTCGTCGTCGTCGTCTTCTTCGTCGTCATCGTCTTTGTCGTCGTCGTCTTCGTCGTCGTCGTCTTCGTCGTCGTCGTCTTCGTCGTCGTCGTCTTCGTCGTCGTCTTCGTCGTCGACTTCTTCATCGTCGTCTTCTTCGTCGTCGTCTTCTTCATCGTCGTCTTCTTCGTCGTCGTCTTCTTCGTCGTCGTCTTCTTCGTCGTCGTCTTCTTCGTCGTCGGCTTCTTCGTCGTCGTCTTCTTCGTCGTCGTCTTCTTCGTCGTCGACTTCTTCGTCGTCGTCTTCTTCGTCGTCGTCTTCTTCGTCGTCGTCTTCTTCGTCGTCAACTTCTTCGTCGTCGTCTTCTTCGTCGTCGTCTTCTTCGTCGTCGTCTTCTTCGTCGTCGTCTTCTTCGTCGTCGTCTTCTTCGTCGTCGTCTTCTTCGTCGTCGTCTTCTTCGTCGTCGTCTTCTTCGTCGTCGTCTTCTTCGTCGTCCTCGTCTTCGTCGTCGTCTTCTTCGTCGTCGTCGTCTTCGTCGTCATCGCCTTCGTCGTCGTCTTCATCGTCGTCGTCTTCTTCGTCGTCGTCTTCTTCGTCGTCGTCTTCTTCGTCGTCGTCGTCTTTGTCGTCGTCTTCTTCGTCGTCGTCGTCTTCGTCGTCGTCTTCGTCGTCGTCGTCATCGTCATCGTCGTCTTCGTCGTCGTCGTCTTCGTCGTCGTCTTCTTCGTCGTCGTCGTCTTCTTCGTCGTCGTCGTCTTTGTCGTCGTCGTCTTCGTCGTCGTCGTCTTCGTCGTCGTTGTCTTCGTCGTCGTCGTCTTCGTCGTCGTCTTCGTCGTCGACTTCTTCATCGTCGTCTTCTTCGTCGTCGTCTTCTTCATCGTCGTCTTCTTCGTCGTCGTCTTCTTCGTCGTCGTCTTCTTCGTCGTCGTCTTCTTCGTCGTCGTCTTCTTCGTCGTCGTCTTCTTCGTCGTCGTCTTCTTCGTCGTCGTCTTCTTCGTCGTCGACTTCTTCGTCGTCGTCTTCTTCGTCGTCGTCTTCTTCGTCGTCGTCGTCTTCGTCGTCGTCGTCTTCGTCGTCTTCTTCTTCGTCGTCGTCGTCTTCATCGTCTTCGTCTTCGTCGTCGTCTTCTTCGTCGTCGTCTTCTTCGTCGTCGTCTTCGTCGTCGTCTTCTTCGTCGTCGTCTTCTTCGTCGTCGTCTTCTTCGTCGTCGTCTTGTTTGTCGTCGTCTTCTTCGTCGTCGTCTTCTTCGTCGTCGTCTTCTTCGTCGTCGTCTTCTTCGTCGTCGTCTTCTTCGTCGTCGTCTTCTTCGTCGTCGTCGTCTTCGTCGTCGTCGTCTTCGTCGTCGTCGTCTTCGTCGTCGTCGTCTTCGTCGTCGTCTTCTTCGTCGTCATCGTCTTCGTCGTCGTCGTCTTCGTCGTCGTCGTCTTCGTCGTCGTCGTCTTCGTCGTCGTCGACTTCGTCGTCGTCTTCTTCGTCGTCGTCGTCTTCGTCGTCGTCGTCTTCGTCGTCGTCTTCGTCGTCGTCTTCTTCGTCGTCGTCGTCTTCGTCATCGTCGTCTTCGTCGTCGTCTTCTTCGTCGTCGTCGTCTTCGTCGTCGTCGTCTTCGTCTTCGTCGTCTTCGTCTTCGTCGTCGTCGTCTTCGTCGTCGTCGTCTTCGTCGTCGTCGTCTTCGTCGTCGTCGTCTTCGTCTTCCTCTTCTTCCTCGTCGTCTTCTTCGTCGTCATCGTCTTCGTCGTCGTCGTCTTCGTCGTCGTCTTCTTCGTCGTCGTCTTCTTCGTCGTCGTCTTCTTCGTCGTCGTCTTCTTCGTCGTCGTCTTCTTCGTCGTCGTCTTCTTCGTCGTCGTCTTCTTCGTCGTCGTCTTCTTCGTCGTCGTCGTCTTCGTCGTCGTCTTCTTCGTCGTCGTCGTCTTCGTCGTCGTCTTCGTCGTCGTCCTCTTCGTCGTCGTCGTCTTCGTCGTCGTCGTCTTCGTCGTCGTCTTCTTCGTCGTCGTCGTCTTCGTCGTCGTCGTCTTCGTCGTCGTCTTCTTCGTCGTCGTCGTCTTCGTCGTCGTCGTCTTCGTCGTCGTCTTCTTCATCGTCGTCGTCTTCGTCGTCGTCGTCTTCGTCGTCGTCTTCGTCGTCGTCTTCTTCGTCGTCGTCGTCTTCGTCGTCGTCGTCTTCGTCGTCGTCTTCGTCGTCGTCGTCTTCGTCGTCGTCGTCTTCGTCGTCGTCGACTTCGTCGTCGTCTTCTTTGTCGTCGTCGTCTTCGTCGTCGTCGTCTTCGTCGTCGTCTTCGTCGTCGTCTTCTTCGTCGTCATCGTCTTCGTCGTCGTCGTCTTCGTCGTCGTCTTCTTCGTCGTCGTCGTCTTCGTCGTCGTCGTCTTCGTCTTCGTCGTCTTCGTCTTCGTCGTCGTCGTCTTCGTCGTCGTCGTCTTCGTCGTCGTCGTCTTCGTCGTCGTCGTCTTCGTCTTCATCTTCTTCCTCGTCGTCTTCTTCGTCGTCGTCGTCTTCGTCGTCGTCGTCTTCGTCGTCGTCTTCTTCGTCGTCGTCTTCTTCGTCGTCGTCTTCTTCGTCGTCGTCTTCTTCGTCGTCGTCTTCTTCGTCGTCGTCTTCTTCGTCGTCGTCTTCTTCGTCGTCGTCTTCTTCGTCGTCGTCGTCTTCGTCGTCGTCTTCTTCGTCGTCGTCGTCTTCGTCGTCGTCTTCGTCGTCGTCCTCTTCGTCGTCGTCGTCTTCGTCGTCGTCGTCTTCGTCGTCGTCTTCTTCGTCGTCGTCGTCTTCGTCGTCGTCGTCTTCGTCGTCGTCTTCTTCGTCGTCGTCGTCTTCGTCGTCGTCGTCTTCGTCGTCGTCTTCTTCGTCGTCGTCGTCTTCGTCGTCGTCGTCTTCGTCGTCGTCTTCGTCGTCGTCTTCTTCGTCGTCGTCGTCTTCGTCGTCGTCGTCTTCGTCATCGTCTTCGTTGTCGTCGTCTTCGTCGTCGTCTTCTTCGTCGTCGTCTTCTTCGTCGTCGTCGTCTTCGTCGTCGTCTTCGTCGTCGTCCTCTTCGTCGTCGTCGTCTTCGTCGTCGTCATCTTCGTCGTCGTCTTCTTCGTCGTCGTCGTCTTCGTCGTCGTCGTCTTCGTCGTCGTCTTCTTCGTCGTCGTCGTCTTCGTCGTCGTCGTCTTCGTCGTCGTCTTCTTCGTCGTCGTCGTCTTCGTCGTCGTCGTCTTCGTCGTCGTCTTCGTCGTCGTCTTCTTCGTCGTCGTCGTCTTCTTCGTCGTCGTCGTCTTCGTCATCGTCTTCGTCGTCGTCGTCTTCGTCGTCGTCTTCTTCGTCGTCGTCTTCTTCGTCATCATCTTCTTCGTCGTCGTCTTCTTCGTAGTCGTCTTCTTCGTCGTCGTCTTCTTCGTCGTCGTCTTCTTCGTCGTCGTCTTCTTCGTCGTCGTCTTCTTCTTCGTCGTCTTCTTCGTCGTCGTCTTCTTCGTCGTCGTCTTCTTCGTCGTCGTCTTCTTCGTCGTCGTCTTCTTCGTCGTCGTCTTCTTCGTCGTCGTCTTCTTCGTCGTCGTCTTCTTCGTCGTCGTCTTCTTCGTCGTCATCTTCTTCGTCGTCGTCTTCTTCGTCGTCGTCTTCTTCGTCGTCGACTTCTTCGTCGTCGTCTTCTTCGTCGTCGTCTTCTTCGTCGTCGTCGTCTTCGTCGTCGTCTTCTTCGTCGTCGTCGTGTTCGTCATCATCGCCTTCGTCGTCGTCTTCATCGTCGTCGTCTTCTTCGTCGTCGTCTTCTTCGTCGTCGTCTTCTTCGTCGTCGTCGTCTTCGTCGTCGTCTTCTTCGTCGTCGTCGTCTTCGTCGTCGTCTTCGTCGTCGTCGTCTTCGTCGTCGTCGTCTTCGTCGTCGTCGTCTTCGTTGTCGTCTTCTTCTTCGTCGTCGTCTTCTTCGTCGTCGTCGTCTTTGTCGTCGTCGTCTTCGTCGTCGTCTTCTTCGTCGTCGTTGTCTTCGTCGTCGTCGTCTTCATCGTCGTCTTCGTCGTCGACTTCTTCATCGTCATCTTCTTTGTCGTCGTCTTCTTCATCGTCGTCTTCTTCATCGTCGTCTTCTTCGTCGTCGTCTTCTTCGTCGTCGTCTTCTTCGTCGTCGTCTTCTTCGTCGTCGTCTTCTTCGTCGTCGTCTTCTTCGTCGTCGTCTTCTTCGTCGTCGACTTCTTCGTCGTCGTCTTCTTCGTCGTCGTCTTCTTCGTCGTCGTCGTCTTAGTCGTCGTCGTCTTCGTCGTCGTCTTCTTCGTCGTCGTCGTCTTCGTCGTCTTCGTCTTCATCGTCGTCTTCATCGTCGTCGTCTTCTTCGTCGTCGTCTTCTTCATCGTCGTCTTCTTCGTCGTCGTCGTCTTTGTCGTCGTCTTCTTCGTCGTCGTCGTCTTCG
>JAXLNO010004035.1:0-12500 GCA_038087875.1 Malacoraja senta | reverse complement strand
GTCTTCTTCGTCGTCGTCGTCTTCGTCGTCGTCGGCTTCGTCGTCGTCTTCGTCGTCGTCTTCTTCGTCGTCGTCTTCTTCGTCGTCGTCTTCTTCGTCGTCGTTTTGTTCGTCGTCGTCTTCTTCGTCGTCGTCTTCTTCGTCGTCGTCTTCTTCGTCGTCGTCTTCTTCGTCGTCGTCTTCTTCGTCGGCGTCTTCTTCGTCGTCGTCTTCTTCGTCGTCGACTTCTTCGTCGTCGTCTTCTTCGTCGTCGTCTTCTTCGTCGTCGTCTTCTTCGTCGTCGTCTTCTTCGTCGTCGTCTTCTTCGTCGTCGTCTTCTTCGTCGTCGTCTTCTTCGTCGTCGTCTTCTTCGTCGTCGTCTTCTTCGTCGTCCTCTTCGTCGTCGTCGTCTTCGTCGTCGTCGTCTTCGTCGTCGTCTTCTTCGTCGTCGTCGTCTTCGTCATCGTCGTCTTCGTCGTCATCTTCTTCGTCGTCGTCGTCTTCGTCGTCGTCGACTTCGTCGTCGTCTTCTTCGTCGGCGTCGTCTTCGTCGTCGTCGTCTTCGTCGTCGTCTTCGTCGTCGTCTTCGTCGTCGTCTTCTTCGTCATCGTCGTCTTCGTCGTCGTCGTCTTCGTCGTCGTCTTCTTCGTCGTCGTCGTCTTCGTCGTCGTCGTCTTCGTCGTCGTCTTCGTCGTCGTCGTCTTCGTCGTCGTCTTCTTCGTCGTCGTCTTCTTCGTCGTCGTCTTCTTCGTCGTCGTCTTCTTCGTCGTCGTCTTCTTCGTCGTCGTCTTTTTCGTCGTCGTCTTCTTCGTCGTCGTCTTCTTCGTCGTCGTCTTCTTCGTCGTCGTCTTCTTCGTCGTCGTCTTCTTCGTCGTCGTCGTCTTCGTCGTCGTCTTCGTCGTCGTCTTCTTCGTCATCGTCGTCTTCGTCGTCGTCATCTTCGTCGTCGTCTTCTTCGTCGTCGTCGTCTTCGTCGTCGTCGTCTTCGTAGTCGTCTTCGTCGTCGTCGTCTTCGTCGTCGTCTTCTTCGTCGTCGTCTTCTTCGTCGTCGTCTTCTTCGTCGTCGTCTTCTTCGTCGTCGTCTTCTTCGTCGTCGTCTTCTTCGTCGTCGTCTTTTTCGTCGTCGTCTTCTTCGTCGTCGTCTTCTTCGTCGTCGTCTTCTTCGTCGTCGTCTTCTTCGTCGTCGTCTTCTTCGTCGTCGTCTTCTTCGTCGTCGTCTTCTTCGTCGTCGTCTTCTTCGTCGTCGTCTTCTTCGTCGTCGTCTTCTTCGTCATCGTCTTCTTCGTCGTCGTCTTCTTCGTCGTCGTCTTCTTTGTCGTCGTCTTCTTCGTCGTCGTCGTCTTCGTCGTCGTCTTCTTCTTCGTCGTCGTCTTCTTCGTCGTCGTCTTCTTCGTCGTCGTCTTCTTCGTCGTCGTCTTTTTCGTCGTCGTCTTCTTCGTCGTCGTCTTCTTCGTCGTCGTCTTCTTCGTCGTCGTCTTCTTCGTCGTCGTCTTCTTCGTCGTCGTCGTCTTCTTCGTCGTCGTCTTCGTCGTCGTCGTCGTCTTCGTCGTCGTCTTCTTCGTCGTCGTCTTCTTCGTCGTCGTCGTCTTCGTCGTCGTCTTCTTCGTCGTCGTCTTCTTCGTCGTCGTCGTCTTCGTCGTCGTCTTCTTCGTCGTCGTCTTCTTCGTCGTCGTCGTCTTCGTCCTCGTCTTCTTCGTCGTCGTCTTCTTCGTCGTCGTCTTCGTCGCAGTCTTCTTCATCGTCGTCTTCTTCATCGTCATGGTCTTCGTCGTCGTCTTCTTCGTCGTCGTCGTCTTCTTCGTCGTCGTCTTCTTCGTCGTCGACTTCTTCGTCGTCGTCTTCTTCGTCGTCGTCTTCTTCGTCGTCGTCTTCTTCGTCGTCGTCGTCTTCGTCGTCGTCGTCTTCGTCGTCGTCGTCTTCGTTGTCGTCTGCATCGTCGTCGTCTTCTTCGTCGTCGTCTTCTTCGTCGTCGTCTTCTTCGTCGTCGTCTTCTTCGTCGTCGTCTTCTTCGTCGTCGTCTCCTTCGTCGTCGTCTTCTTCGTCGTCGTCGTCTTCGTCGTCGTCGTCTTCGTCGTCATCTTCTTCGTCGTCGTCGTCTTCGTCGTCGTCTTCTTCGTCGTCGTCTTCTTCGTCGTCGTGGTCTTCGTCGTCATCTTCTTCGTCGTCGTGGTCTTCGTCGTCGTCGTCTTCGTCGTCGTCTTCTTCGTCGTCGTTTTCTTCTTCGTCGTCTTCTTCGTCGTCGTCGTCTTCGTCGTCGTCTTCTTCGTCGTCGTGGTCTTCGTCGTCATCTTCTTCGTCGTCGTCGTCTTCGTCGTCGTCGTCTTCGTCGTCTTCTTCTTCGTCGTCGTCTTCTTCTTCGTCGTCTTCTTCGTCGTCGTCGTCTTCGTCGTCATCTTCTTCGTCGTCGTCGTCTTCGTCGTCGTCGTCTTCGTCGTCGTCTTCTTCGTCGTCGTCTTCTTCGTCGTCGTCGTCTTCGTCGTCGTCTTCTTCGTCGTCGTCGTCTTCGTCGTCATCATCTTCGTCGTCGTCTGCTTCGTCGTCGTCGTCTTCGTCGTCGTCGTCTTCTTTGTCGTCGTCGTCTTCGTCGTCGTCTTCTTCGTCGTCGTCGTCTTCGTCGTCGTCATCTTCGTCGTCGTCTTCTTCGTCGTCGTCGTCTTCGTCGTCGTCGTCTTCGTCGTCGTCGTCTTCGTCGTCGTCGTCTTCGTCGTCGTCGTCTTCGTCTTCGTCGTCTTCCTCGGCGTCGCCTTCGCCGTCGTCGTCTTCGTCGTCGTCGTCTTCTTCGTCGTCGTCTTCTTCGTCGTCGTCTTCTTCGTCGTCGTCTTCTTCGTCGTCGTCTTCTTCGTCGTCGTCTTCTTCGTCGTCGTCTTCTTCGTCGTCGTCTTCTTCGTCGTCGTCTTCTTCGTCGTCGTCTTCTTCGTCGTCGTCTTCTTCGTCGTCGTCTTCTTCGTCGTCGACTTCTTCGTCGTCGTCTTCTTCGTCGTCGTCTTCTTCGTCGTCGTCTTCTTCGTCGTCGTCGTCTTCGTCGTCGTCTTCTTCGTCGTCGTCTTCTTCGTCGTCGTCTTCTTCGTCGTCGTCTTCTTCGTCGTCGACTTCTTCGTCGTCGTCTTCTTCGTCGTCGTCTTCTTCGTCGTCGTCTTCTTCGTCGTCGTCTTCTTCGTCGTCGTCGTCTTCGTCGTCGTCGTCTTCGTCGTCGTCTTCATCGTCGTCGTCTTCTTCGTCGTCGTCTTCTTCGTCGTCGTCTTCTTCGTCGTCGTCTTCTTCGTCGTCGTCGTCTTCGTCGTCGTCGTCTTCGTCGTCGTCTTCTTCGTCGTCGTCTTCTTCGTCGTCGTGGTCTTCGTCATCATCTTCTTCGTCGTCGTGGTCTTCGTCGTCATCGTCTTCGTCGTCGTCTTCTTCGTCGTCGTTTTCTTCTTCGTCGTCTTCTTCGTCGTCGTCGTCTTCGTCGTCGTCTTCTTCATCGTCGTGGTCTTCGTCGTCATCTTCTTCGTCGTCGTTGTCTTCGTCGTCGTCGTCTTCGTCGTCTTCTTCTTCGTCGTCGTCTTCTTCTTCGTCGTCTTCTTCGTCGTCGTCTTCTTCGTCGTCGTCTTTTTCGTCGTCGTCTTCTTCGTCGTCGTCTTCTTCGTCGTCGTCTTCTTCGTCGTCGTCTTCTTCGTCGTCGTCTTCTTCGTCGTCGTCTTCTTCGTCGTCGTCTTCTTCGTCGTCGTCTTCTTCGTCGTCGTCTTCTTCGTCGTCGTCTTCTTCGTCGTCGTCTTCTTCGTCGTCGTCTTCTTTGTCGTCGTCTTCTTCGTCGTCGTCGTCTTCGTCGTCGTCTTCTTCTTCGTCATCGTCTTCTTCGTCGTCGTCTTCTTCGTCGTCGTCTTCTTCGTCGTCGTCTTTTTCGTCGTCGTCTTCTTCGTCGTCGTCTTCTTCGTCGTCGTCTTCTTCGTCGTCGTCTTCTTCGTCGTCGTCTTCTTCGTCGTCGTCGTCTTCTTCGTCGTCGTCTTCGTCGTCGTCGTCGTCTTCGTCGTCGTCTTCTTCGTCGTCGTCTTCTTCGTCGTCGTCGTCTTCGTCGTCGTCTTCTTCGTCGTCGTCTTCTTCGTCGTCGTCGTCTTCGTCGTCGTCTTCTTCGTCGTCGTCTTCTTCGTCGTCGTCGTCTTCGTCCTCGTCTTCTTCGTCGTCGTCTTCTTCGTCGTCGTCTTCGTCGCAGTCTTCTTCATCGTCGTCTTCTTCATCGTCATGGTCTTCGTCGTCGTCTTCTTCGTCGTCGTCGTCTTCTTCGTCGTCGTCTTCTTCGTCGTCGACTTCTTCGTCGTCGTCTTCTTCGTCGTCGTCTTCTTCGTCGTCGTCTTCTTCGTCGTCGTCGTCTTCGTCGTCGTCGTCTTCGTCGTCGTCGTCTTCATCGTCGTCTGCATCGTCGTCGTCTTCTTCATCGTCGTCTTCTTCGTCGTCGTCTTCTTCGTCGTCGTCTTCTTCGTCGTCGTCTTCTTCGTCGTCGTCTCCTTCGTCGTCGTCTTCTTCGTCGTCGTCGTCTTCGTCGTCGTCGTCTTCGTCGTCATCTTCTTCGTCGTCGTCGTCTTCGTCGTCGTCTTCTTCGTCGTCGTCTTCTTCGTCGTCGTGGTCTTCGTCGTCATCTTCTTCGTCGTCGTGGTCTTCGTCGTCGTCGTCTTCGTCGTCGTCTTCTTCGTCGTCGTTTTCTTCTTCGTCGTCTTCTTCGTCGTCGTCGTCTTCGTCGTCGTCTTCTTCGTCGTCGTGGTCTTCGTCGTCATCTTCTTCGTCGTCGTCGTCTTCGTCGTCGTCGTCTTCGTCGTCTTCTTCTTCGTCGTCGTCTTCTTCTTCGTCGTCTTCTTCGTCGTCGTCGTCTTCGTCGTCATCTTCTTCGTCGTCGTCGTCTTCGTCGTCGTCGTCTTCGTCGTCGTCTTCTTCGTCGTCGTCTTCTTCGTCGTCGTCGTCTTCGTCGTCGTCTTCTTCGTCGTCGTCGTCTTCGTCGTCGTCATCTTCGTCGTCGTCTGCTTCGTCGTCGTCGTCTTCGTCGTCGTCGTCTTCTTTGTCGTCGTCGTCTTCGTCGTCGTCTTCTTCGTCGTCGTCGTCTTCGTCGTCGTCATCTTCGTCGTCGTCTTCTTCGTCGTCGTCGTCTTCGTCGTCGTCGTCTTCGTCGTCGTCGTCTTCGTCGTCGTCGTCTTCGTCGTCGTCGTCTTCGTCTTCGTCGTCTTCCTCGGCGTCGCCTTCGCCGTCGTCGTCTTCGTCGTCGTCGTCTTCTTCGTCGTCGTCTTCTTCGTCGTCGTCTTCTTCGTCGTCGTCTTCTTCGTCGTCGTCTTCTTCGTCGTCGTCTTCTTCGTCGTCGTCTTCTTCGTCGTCGTCTTCTTCGTCGTCGTCTTCTTCGTCGTCGTCTTCTTCGTCGTCGTCTTCTTCGTCGTCGTCTTCTTCGTCGTCGTCTTCTTCGTCGTCGTCTTCTTCGTCGTCGTCTTCTTCGTCGTCGTCTTCTTCGTCGTCGCCTTCTTCGTCGTCGTCGTCTTCGTCGTCGTCTTCTTCGTCGTCGTCTTCTTCGTCGTCGTCTTCTTCGTCGTCGTCTTCTTCGTCGTCGACTTCTTCGTCGTCGTCTTCTTCGTCGTCGTCTTCTTCGTCGTCGTCTTCTTCGTCGTCGTCTTCTTCGTCGTCGTCGTCTTCGTCGTCGTCGTCTTCGTCGTCGTCTTCATCGTCGTCGTCTTCTTCGTCGTCGTCTTCTTCGTCGTCGTCTTCTTCGTCGTCGTCTTCTTCGTCGTCGTCGTCTTCGTCGTCGTCGTCTTCGTCGTCGTCTTCTTCGTCGTCGTCTTCTTCGTCGTCGTGGTCTTCGTCGTCATCTTCTTCGTCGTCGTGGTCTTCGTCGTCATCGTCTTCGTCGTCGTCTTCTTCGTCGTCGTTTTCTTCTTCGTCGTCTTCTTCGTCGTCGTCGTCTTCGTCGTCGTCTTCTTCATCGTCGTGGTCTTCGTCGTCATCTTCTTCGTCGTCGTCGTCTTCGTCGTCGTCGTCTTCGTCGTCGTCTTCGTCGTCTTCTTCTTCGTCGTCGTCTTCTTCTTCGTCGTCTTCTTCGTCGTCGTCGTCTTCGTCGTCGTCTTCTTCGTCGTCGTCGTCTTCGTCGTCGTCTTCGTCATCGTCTTCTTCGTCGTCGTCTTCTTCGTCGTCGTCGTCTTCGTCGTCGTCTTCTTCATCGTCGTCGTCTTCGTCGTCGTCATCTTCATCGTCGTCTGCTTCGTCGTCGTCGTCTTCTTCTTCGTCGTCTTCTTCGTCGTCGTCGTCTTCGTCGTCATCTTCTTCGTCGTCGTCGTCTTCGTCGTCGTCGTCTTCGTCGTCGTCTTCTTCGTCGTCGTCTTCTTCGTCGTCGTCGTCTTCGTCGTCGTCTTCTTCGTCGTCGTCGTCTTCGTCGTCGTCATCTTCGTCGTCGTCTGCTTCGTCGTCGTCGTCTTCGTCGTCGTCGTCTTCTTTGTCGTCGTCGTCTTCGTCGTCGTCTTCTTCGTCGTCGTCGTCTTCGTCGTCGTCATCTTCGTCGTTGTCTTCTTCGTCGTCGTTGTCTTCGTCGTCGTCGTCTTCGTCGTCGTCGTCTTCGTCGTCGTCGTCTTCGTCGTCGTCGTCTTCGTCATCGTCGTCTTCCTCGGCGTCGCCTTCGCCGTCGTCGTCTTCGTCGTCGTCGTCTTCTTCGTCGTCATCTTCTTCGTCGTCGTCTTCTTCGTCGTCGTCTTCTTCGTCGTCGTCTTCTTCGTCGTCGTCTTCTTCGTCGTCGTCTTCTTCGTCGTCGTCTTCTTCGTCGTCGTCTTCTTCGTCGTCGTCTTCTTCGTCGTCGTCTTCTTCGTCGTCGTCTTCTTCGTCGTCGTCTTCTTCGTCGTCGTCTTCTTCGTCGTCGTCTTCTTCGTCGTCGTCGTCTTCGTCGTCGTCTTCTTCGTCGTCGTCGTCTTCGTCGTCGTCATCTTCGTCGTCGTCTTCTTCGTCGTCGTCGTCTTCGTCGTCGTCGTCTTCGTCGTCGTCGTCTTCGTCGTCGTCGTCTTCGTCATCGTCGTCTTCCTCGGCGTCGCCTTCGCCGTCGTCGTCTTCGTCGTCGTCGTCTTCTTCGTCGTCGTCTTCTTCGTCGTCGTCTTCTTCGTCGTCGTCTTCTTCGTCGTCGTCTTCTTCGTCGTCGTCTTCTTCGTCGTCGTCTTCTTCGTCGTCGTCTTCTTCGTCGTCGTCTTCTTCGTCGTCGTCTTCTTCGTCGTCGTCTTCTTCGTCGTCGTCTTC
Organism: Malacoraja senta; assembly: GCA_038087875.1. NCBI lineage: Eukaryota > Metazoa > Chordata > Chondrichthyes > Rajiformes > Rajidae > Malacoraja > Malacoraja senta. The sequence goes on along the minus strand of JAXLNO010004035.1, from coordinate 5,300 downwards.
TTCGTCGTCGTCTTCTTCGTCGTCGACTTCTTCGTCGTCGTCTTCTTCGTCGTCGTCTTCTTCGTCGTCGTCTTCTTCGTCGTCGTCTTCTTCGTCGTCGTCGTCTTCGTCGTCGTCGTCTTCGTCGTCGTCTTCATCGTCGTCGTCTTCTTCGTCGTCGTCTTCTTCGTCGTCGTCTTCTTCGTCGTCGTCGTCTTCGTCGTCGTCGTCTTCGTCGTCGTCTTCTTCGTCGTCGTCTTCTTCGTCGTCGTGGTCTTCGTCGTCATCTTCTTCGTCGTCGTGGTCTTCGTCGTCATCGTCTTCGTCGTCGTCTTCTTCGTCGTCGTTTTCTTCTTCGTCGTCTTCTTCGTCGTCGTCGTCTTCGTCGTCGTCTTCTTCATCGTCGTGGTCTTCGTCGTCATCTTCTTCGTCGTCGTTGTCTTCGTCGTCGTCGTCTTCGTCGTCTTCTTCTTCGTCGTCGTCTTCTTCTTCGTCGTCTTCTTCGTCGTCGTCGTCTTCGTCGTCGTCTTCTTCGTCGTCGTCGTCTTCGTCGTCGTCTTCGTCATCGTCTTCTTCGTCGTCGTCTTCTTCGTCGTCGTCGTCTTCGTCGTCGTCTTCTTCGTCGTCGTCGTCTTCGTCGTCGTCATCTTCGTCGTCGTCTGCTTCGTCGTCGTCGTCTTCGTCGTCGTCGTCTTCTTCGTCGTCGTCGTCTTCGTCGTCGTCTTCTTCGTCGTCGTCGTCTTCGTCGTCGTCATCTTCGTCGTCGTCTTCTTCGTCGTCGTTGTCTTCGTCGTCGTCGTCTTCGTCGTCGTCTTCTTCGTCATTGTCTTCGTCGTCGTCGTCTTCGTCGTCGTCTTCTTCGTCGTCGTCGTCTTCGTCGTCGTCGTCTTCGTCGTCGTCTTTGTCGTCGTCTTCTTCGTAGTCGTCTTCTTCGTCGTCGTCTTCTTCGTCGTCGTCTTCTTCGTCGTCGTCTTCTTCGTCGTCGTCTTCTTCGTCGTCGTCTTCTTCGTCGTCGTCTTCTTCGTCGTCGTCTTCTTCGTCGTCGTCTTCTTCGTCGTCGTCTTCTTCGTCGTCGTCTTCTTCGTCGTCGTCTTCTTCGTCGTCGTCTTCTTCGTCGTCGTCTTCTTCGTCGTCGTCTTCTTCGTCGTCGTCGTCTTCGTCGTCGTCGTCTTCGTCGTCGTCTTCTTCGTCGTCGTCGTCTTCGTCGTCGTCGTCTTCGTCGTCGTCGTCTTCGTCGTCGTCGTCTTCGTCGTCGTCTTCTTCGTCGTCGTCGTCTTCGTCGTCGTCTTCTTCGTCGTCGTAGTCTTCGTCGTCGTCGTCTTCCTCGTCGTCGTCTTCGTCGTCGTCGTCTTCGTCGTCGTCGTCTTCGTCGTCGTCGTCTTCGTCGTCGTCGTCTTCGTCGTCGTCTTCTTCGTCGTCGTCGTCTTCGTCGTCGTCGTCTTCGTCGTCGTCGTCTTCGTCGTCGTCGTCTTCGTCGTCGTCGTCTTCGTCGTCGTCGTCTTCGTCGTCGTCGTCTTCGTCGTCGTCTTCTTCGTCGTCGTCTTCTTCGTCGTCGTCGTCTTCGTCGTCGTCGTCTTTGTCGTCGTCTTCATCGTCGTCGTCGTCTTCGTCGTCGTCGTCTTCGTCGTCGTCTTCTTCGTCGTCGTCGTCTTCGTCGTCGTCTTCTTCGTCATCGTCGTCTTCGTCGTCGTCTTCTTATTCGTCATCTTCTTCGTCGTCGTGGTCTTCGTCGTCATCTTCTTCGTCGTCGTCGTCTTCGTCGTCGTCTTCTTTGTCGTCGTCGTCTTCGTCGTCGTCGTCTTCGTCGTCGTCTTCATCGTCGTCGTCTTCTTCGTCGTCGTCTTCTTCGTCGTCGTCTTCTTCGTCGTCGTCTTCTTCGTCGTCGTCGTCTTCGTCGTCGTCGTCTTCGTCGTCGTCTTCTTCGTCGTCGTCTTCTTCGTCGTCGTGGTCTTCGTCGTCATCTTCTTCGTCGTCGTGGTCTTCGTCGTCATCGTCTTCGTCGTCGTCTTCTTCGTCGTCGTTTTCTTCTTCGTCGTCTTCTTCGTCGTCGTCGTCTTCGTCGTCGTCTTCTTCATCGTCGTGGTCTTTGTCGTCATCTTCTTCGTCGTCGTCGTCTTCGTCGTCGTCGTCTTCGTCGTCGTCTTCGTCGTCTTCTTCTTCGTCGTCGTCTTCTTCTTCGTCGTCTTCTTCGTCGTCGTCGTCTTCGTCGTCGTCTTCTTCGTCGTCGTCGTCTTCGTCGTCGTCTTCGTCATCGTCTTCTTCGTCGTCGTCTTCTTCGTCGTCGTCGTCTTCGTCGTCGTCTTCTTCGTCGTCGTCGTCTTCGTCGTCGTCATCTTCGTCGTCGTCTGCTTCGTCGTCGTCGTCTTCTTCTTCGTCGTCTTCTTCGTCGTCGTCGTCTTCGTCGTCATCTTCTTCGTCGTCGTCGTCTTCGTCGTCGTCGTCTTCGTCGTCGTCTTCTTCGTCGTCGTCTTCTTCGTCGTCGTCGTCTTCGTCGTCGTCTTCTTCGTCGTCGTCGTCTTCGTCGTCGTCATCTTCGTCGTCGTCTGCTTCGTCGTCGTCGTCTTCGTCGTCGTCGTCTTCTTTGTCGTCGTCGTCTTCGTCGTCGTCTTCTTCGTCGTCGTCGTCTTCGTCGTCGTCATCTTCGTCGTTGTCTTCTTCGTCGTCGTTGTCTTCGTCGTCGTCGTCTTCGTCGTCGTCGTCTTCGTCGTCGTCGTCTTCGTCGTCGTCGTCTTCGTCATCGTCGTCTTCCTCGGCGTCGCCTTCGCCGTCGTCGTCTTCGTCGTCGTCGTCTTCTTCGTCGTCGTCTTCTTCGTCGTCGTCTTCTTCGTCGTCGTCTTCTTCGTCGTCGTCTTCTTCGTCGTCGTCTTCTTCGTCGTCGTCTTCTTCGTCGTCGTCTTCTTCGTCGTCGTCTTCTTCGTCGTCGTCTTCTTCGTCGTCGTCTTCTTCGTCGTCGTCTTCTTCGTCGTCGTCGTCTTCGTCGTCGTCTTCTTCGTCGTCGTCGTCTTCGTCGTCGTCATCTTCGTCGTCGTCTTCTTCGTCGTCGTCGTCTTCGTCGTCGTCGTCTTCGTCGTCGTCGTCTTCGTCGTCGTCGTCTTCGTCGTCGTCGTCTTCGTCATCGTCGTCTTCCTCGGCGTCGCCTTCGCCGTCGTCGTCTTCGTCGTCGTCGTCTTCTTCGTCGTCATCTTCTTCGTCGTCGTCTTCTTCGTCGTCGTCTTCTTCGTCGTCGTCTTCTTCGTCGTCGTCTTCTTCGTCGTCGTCTTCTTCGTCGTCGTCTTCTTCGTCGTCGTCTTCTTCGTCGTCGTCTTCTTCGTCGTCGTCTTCTTCGTCGTCGTCTTCTTCGTCGTCGTCTTCTTCGTCGTCGACTTCTTCGTCGTCGTCTTCTTCGTCGTCGTCTTCTTCGTCGTCGTCTTCTTCGTCGTCGTCTTCTTCGTCGTCGTCGTCTTCGTCGTCGTCGTCTTCGTCGTCGTCTTCATCGTCGTCGTCTTCTTCGTCGTCGTCTTCTTCGTCGTCGTCTTCTTCGTCGTCGTCGTCTTCGTCGTCGTCGTCTTCGTCGTCGTCTTCTTCGTCGTCGTCTTCTTCGTCGTCGTGGTCTTCGTCGTCATCTTCTTCGTCGTCGTGGTCTTCGTCGTCATCGTCTTCGTCGTCGTCTTCTTCGTCGTCGTTTTCTTCTTCGTCGTCTTCTTCGTCGTCGTCGTCTTCGTCGTCGTCTTCTTCATCGTCGTGGTCTTCGTCGTCATCTTCTTCGTCGTCGTTGTCTTCGTCGTCGTCGTCTTCGTCGTCTTCTTCTTCGTCGTCGTCTTCTTCTTCGTCGTCTTCTTCGTCGTCGTCGTCTTCGTCGTCGTCTTCTTCGTCGTCGTCGTCTTCGTCGTCGTCTTCGTCATCGTCTTCTTCGTCGTCGTCTTCTTCGTCGTCGTCGTCTTCGTCGTCGTCTTCTTCGTCGTCGTCGTCTTCGTCGTCGTCATCTTCGTCGTCGTCTGCTTCGTCGTCGTCGTCTTCGTCGTCGTCGTCTTCTTCGTCGTCGTCGTCTTCGTCGTCGTCTTCTTCGTCGTCGTCGTCTTCGTCGTCGTCATCTTCGTCGTCGTCTTCTTCGTCGTCGTTGTCTTCGTCGTCGTCGTCTTCGTCGTCGTCTTCTTCGTCGTTGTCTTCGTCGTCGTCGTCTTCGTCGTCGTCTTCCTCGTCGTCGTCGTCTTCGTCGTCGTCGTCTTCGTCGTCGTCGTCTTCGTCGTCGTCGTCTTCGTCGTCGTCTTCTTCGTCGTCGTCGTCTTCGTCGTCGTCTTCTTCGTCGTCGTAGTCTTCGTCGTCGTCGTCTTCCTCGTCGTCGTCTTCGTCGTCGTCGTCTTCGTCGTCGTCGTCTTCGTCGTCGTCGTCTTCGTCGTCGTCGTCTTCGTCGTCGTCTTCTTCGTCGTCGTCGTCTTCGTCGTCGTCGTCTTCGTCGTCGTCGTCTTCGTCGTCGTCGTCTTCGTCGTCGTCGTCTTCGTCGTCGTCGTCTTCGTCGTCGTCGTCTTCGTCGTCGTCTTCTTCGTCGTCGTCTTCTTCGTCGTCGTCGTCTTCGTCGTCGTCGTCTTTGTCGTCGTCTTCATCGTCGTCGTCGTCTTCGTCGTCGTCGTCTTCGTCGTCGTCTTCTTCGTCGTCGTCGTCTTCGTCGTCGTCTTCTTCGTCGTCGTCGTCTTCGTCGTCGTCTTCTTATTCGTCATCTTCTTCGTCGTCGTGGTCTTCGTCGTCATCTTCTTCGTCGTCGTCGTCTTCGTCGTCGTCTTCTTTGTCGTCGTCGTCTTCGTCGTCGTCGTCTTCGTCGTCGTCTTCATCGTCGTCGTCTTCTTCGTCGTCGTCTTCTTCGTCGTCGTCTTCTTCGTCGTCGTCTTCTTCGTCGTCGTCGTCTTCGTCGTCGTCGTCTTCGTCGTCGTCTTCTTCGTCGTCGTCTTCTTCGTCGTCGTGGTCTTCGTCGTCATCTTCTTCGTCGTCGTGGTCTTCGTCGTCATCGTCTTCGTCGTCGTCTTCTTCGTCGTCGTTTTCTTCTTCGTCGTCTTCTTCGTCGTCGTCGTCTTCGTCGTCGTCTTCTTCATCGTCGTGGTCTTTGTCGTCATCTTCTTCGTCGTCGTCGTCTTCGTCGTCGTCGTCTTCGTCGTCGTCTTCGTCGTCTTCTTCTTCGTCGTCGTCTTCTTCTTCGTCGTCTTCTTCGTCGTCGTCGTCTTCGTCGTCGTCTTCTTCGTCGTCGTCGTCTTCGTCGTCGTCTTCGTCATCGTCTTCTTCGTCGTCGTCTTCTTCGTCGTCGTCGTCTTCGTCGTCGTCTTCTTCGTCGTCGTCGTCTTCGTCGTCGTCAT
>JAXLNO010004034.1:0-35000 GCA_038087875.1 Malacoraja senta | reverse complement strand
ATTCACAGTCACCCAGCGTGGAAACAGGCCCTTCCTTCAGCCCAACTTGCCCACACCGGCCAACATGCCCCATCTACAAAAGTCCCAGAGTCACGGAAACAAGCCCTTCAGCCCAACTTGCCCACACCGGCCAACATGCCCCATCTACACTAGTCCCAGAGTCACGGAAACAGGCCCTTCAGCCCAACTTGCCCACACCGGCCAACATGCCCCATCTACACTAGTCCCAGAGTCACGGAAACAGGCCCTTCCTTCAGCCCAACTTGCCCACACCGGCCAACATGCCCCATCTACACTAGTCCCCGAGTCACGGAAACAGGCCCTTCAGCCCAACTTGCCCACACCGGCCAACATGCCCCATCTACACCAGTCCCACCTGCCCGCGTTTGGCCCACATCCCTCCAAACCTGTCCTATCCATGTACGTGTCCAAGTGTCTCTTAAACGTTGCGATAGTCCCTGCCTCAACTACCTCCTCCTGCAGCTCGTTCCAAACACCCACCAACCTCTGTGTGGAAAAGTTACCCCTCAGGTTCCTATTGAATCTTTTCCCCCTTCACCTTAAACCCATGTCCTCCGGTCCTCGATTCCCCTACTCTGGGCAAGAGACTCTGTGCGTCTACCCGATCTATTCCCCTCTAATCTTTCTTTCGCAGGCTCTGGTATCCCATTATCCGAGGAGCCATTCTTCACGAGTACCTGACCTTCGGAACGTTTGTGGCCAAGGCTGTGGGGTTAACAGCGGTCCTGAGCACGGGTTTACCTGTGGGCAAGGAGGTGAGAGAGGGTGGGAGACAGAACAATAAACCACAGGGCCGTAGTGAGACCACACCTGGAGTATTGTGTGCAGTTTTGGCCTGTTGGCCTGCATAACAAGAGGAGTTGAGTATTGGAGCAAAGAGGTCCTTCTGCTGTTGTACAGGGCCCTAGTGAGACCACGCCTGGAGTATTGTGTGCAGTTTTGGCCCGTTGGCCTTCATAACAAGAGGAGTTGAGTATAGGAGCAAAGAGGTCCTTCTGCAGTTGTACAGGGCCCTAGTGAGACCACACCTGAAGAATTGTGTGCCGTTTTGATCCAATATTTGAGGAAGGACATTCTTGCTATTGAGGGAGCGCAGCGTAGGTTCACCAGGTTAATTCCCGGGATGGCGGGACTGTCATATGCTGAGAGAATGGAGCGGCTGGGCTTGTACACTCGGGAGTTTAGAAGGATGAGAGGGGATCGTATGGAAACATATATGAGATTATTAAGGGGTTGGACACGCTAGAGGCAGGAAACATGTTCCCGATGTTGGGGGAGTCCAGGACCAGGGGCCACACACAGTTTAAGAATAAGTGGTAAGCCATTTAGAACGGAGATGAGGAAACACTTATTCCTTTTTTTAAATTAATATTTTTATTAGAAGCATATACATATCACAACCAAAGCACGATTTGTTTACCAGTTACATATTAACACCGTTTTGTTTTCTCACAGAGAGTTGTGAGTCTGTGGAATTCTCTGCCTCAGAGGGCGGTGGAGGCCGGTTCTCTGGATGCTTTCAAGAGAGAGCTAGATAGGGCTCTTAAAGATAGCGGAGTCAGGGGATATGGGGAGAAGGCAGGAACGGGGTACTGATTGGGGATGATCAGCCGTGATCACATTGAATGGCGGTGCTGGCTCGAAGGGCCGAATGGCCTACTCCTGCACCTATTGTCTATTGTCTATACTTGGTTCTTGGTTTCCTGGTCCTCCAAAATATTCCAAAATGGAATTTAAACTGGACGTGGTGGAGGGAGGACTTAAGCCAGAAAGGGTTTTTGGGAAGAAAGAGCTACCTTAAATTTAGTTGCATCTGGTTGGGTAACTAATGTAGGGTGGATATTATTCCATGCGGGGGAAGAACGAATTGCTGTACACATCTGTCTTGGTCGCTGGAATCACAAATTGGATCGTCTGCTCCCAATAGAAACATAGAAACATAGACAATAGGTGCAGGAGTAGGCCATTCGGCCCTTCGAGCCTGCACCGCCATTCAATATGATCATGGCTGATCATCCAGCTCAGTATCCTGTACCTGCCTTCTCTCCATACCCCCTGATCCCTTTTGCCACAAGGGCCACATCTAACTCCCTCTTAAATACAGCCAATGAACTGGCCTCAACTACCTTCTGTGGCAGAGAATTCCACAGATTCACCACTCTCTGTGTGAAAAATGTTTTTCTCATCGCAGTCCTAAAAGATTTCCCCTTTATCCTTAAACTGTGACCCCTTGTCCTGGACTCCCCCAACATCGGGTACAATCTTCCTGCATCTAGCCTGTCCAACCCTTTAAGAATCTTGTAAGTTTCTATAAGATCCCCCTCAATCTTCTAAATTCTAGCGAGTACAAGGTAAGTCTATCCAGTCTTTCTTCATATGAAAGTCCTGACATCCCAGGAGCCTTCATCATTTCCAGTTCTACCGCCCAGCCCGTATGCTGATATGCCTGCTATTAAAATTGAGGTTGAAGGTTTCAAGAAGTTATTGCTCAACATCAATACCACAAACGCAATTGGACCAGATCAGATACAGAATCAAGCCGTCAAGATGGCGGCCGAAGAACTGGCTCCAGTCTTGCCGTTCATTTTCCAACAATCGCTTGACTCAGGTGATGTTCCGCTGGGTTGGAGGAAGGCTAACATCACTCCTCTCTTTAAGAAGGGTTCAACCACCAACCCAGCGAATTATCGTCCTGTTTCATCAACAAGTACTTGCTGCAAACTACTGGAGCATGTAATTGATAGTAATCTGATGCAACACGTGAACAAACGTAACATTCTTGCTGACAACCAACATACATTTAGGAGGCATAGATCATGTGAGTCTCAGCTTATCCTGACGACAAATGACCTGGCCAAGCACCTTGATGGTAACGTCATCACGGATTTAGTAGTGCTGGACTTTTCTAAAGCATTTGATGTAATCCCACACCAGAGACTGCTTCGGAAGCTTGACTTCTATGGTATGCAGTTCAACCCTTCCATGATGTTGGCTGCCTTTTTGAGGCAGCGACTACGATAAATCCCTTCGGTGGTGGGGAGGTCAGAGTCGGTGATGGCTTGGGCAGTGTTTACAACATTTTTTGCAATCTTGTCCGCTCCTGGTAATAACTATGTGTTGCGTGTGTGGTACTCCAGAAGGCTTGAGCAACTCAGTGCGCCACGCCCTTTGACCTTATGACCCTCGGTGCAACCCCCCTATTTAAATGCAACCCTCCCCCCTGACATCACTCGAAGCTGGTTCCCGCTCATCTACCCCCCCCCCCCCCCCGTAGCGTGAAATTGTGACCTCACTTTGGAAATTGGTTGAAAGATTTTCCATTTAAAAACTTGGTTTGGGGTATTTTTTAAACGCCGGAACCAAAGTAGAAAAACGCAGATGAGACACACACACACACACACACACACACACACACACACACACACACATATACATACATCCAAGATGAGACTTTTAATAGTATAGAGATTGTACAGACTTGAGAGACTTAAGAGAAGGGTATGGGAGGCAACAATAGTCGGTCGGAGAAATCTGATCCTACTGATAAAGGGAGTTTGTGTGTCCTGACCGCCTTTCTGGAACCAGTATTTGCGATATGTATTACACCGGCAAATCCCATGACACGCCATGGAGGGAGGCTCACCTACTCACGGGACACTTTGCTGGATCTGCGGCCTGCTTCCCTGGTTCTACAAGCGACACCTTCTTCCCTGAATGGGATTCCTCAGCTACAGAGGAATCATTACATCAAGCGCATTCGTAGGTAAAGGGGATCCAGAGGAGGAATACGGAACAGAATGAGGAGACGAGGTAGGAGGCTGCCATTACCTGCAATAACTCTCTCCAATGTGCGGTCACTACGCAACAAAATAACTGAACTTTCCGCACTCATCAAACTTGACTCAGACTACCGTCAAACAAGTCTCTTTTGCTTCACGGAGACATGGTTGTCAGAAGAAATAACCAATGTCGATATTGATGGATTTAAGATCATCCGTTTTGACAGAGACACTAGGATGACGCGGAAGTCGATTGGGGGCAGGCTCTGCATGGCTGTCAACACAGAGTGGGCTGTCAACTTCACTGTCAGAGAGACTGAATGCAGCAAACACCACGAAATCATGACGGTGTCGTTCAGGCCTCACTACCTTCCCCGTGAATTCACACAGATCACAGTTATCCTAGCGTATGTCCCTGGACCTGATAACGCACTTGCAGCGGAGCGCATTGCTGACTGTTTCAACAGAGCTGTCAATCAGAGCAGCGATCAGCCTGTCTTCCTGCTCGGGGATTTTAACAGATGCGATGTCACCACACTGCTTCCAAACTTGGAGCAGTATGTTACCACACCTACCAGACTTGACAGAACGCTGGATCTGTGTTTCGGTAACATACCGGGAGCCTATGTCTCAAAGCCCCGCCCACCACTCGGTCGCTCCGACCACAATGTCATTCTGCTGCTTCCAAAATACAGACAAAAACTAAAAATAGAAGATATACAAACAAAAACGATTCAAGTCTGGAGCGATGACTCTGTCGATGCATTAAGGGGCTGCATGGAGATCACTGACTGGGAAATATTTTTCCAAAGTTGTGAGGGAGACCTAAATCTGCTGACAGACTCTATCTCCTCCTATTTGTCATTCTGTGTGGACGCTGTTATACCAACAAAACAGGTCAAGCTGTACCCTAATAACAAGCCTTGGGTTACCAAGGACCTGAAGCAGTGTCTTAACAACAAAAAAGTGGCATTCCTACAGGGAGACAAACACAGAGTAAAACAGTATAATAGTGAGTTGAGAAGGATGACCAGGCTGGCCAAACTCCACTACAAAAACAAAGTCGAGGAAAAATTCACCACTGGCAATGCAAGGGAAGCATGGCAGGGACTTAACACCATGATGGGCAGAGCCCAGAAACCGGCCCTGATCCAATGCTCTGACCCCGCCACCTTTGCTGAGCAACTCAACATCTATTACAGCAGGTTTGACAGGACCCCCCCAGAATGACTGGACCCTCACCAGCAGTTCATCAATCACAGTGGATAAAAGGAAGGTTACATCTATACTGGGCCGCATCAACCCTCAGAAAGCTTCTGGCCCGGACAGGCTCAGGGGCAAGGTGCTGAGGGAATGCTCAGTTCAGCTGGGTGATGTCATCACTCAGCTATTCCAGCATCTCCTTGACTCCAGCTGTGTCCCACGGATGTGGAAGGAGTCCACACTTATACCGGTGCCGAAGAAATCTAACGCCAGGGAGATGAAGGACTTCAGACCGGTGGCACTCACATCCATTCTTTCCAAATGTATGGAGAGGGTGGTAAGTGATCACCTCACTGCTATGGTGGTGGACAGGCTTGACCCACTCCAGTTTGCCTATAAGGCAAGGCGTGGGGTGGAGGATGCCTGTTTGACTCTCCTGGACACAGTTAGCAGACAGCTGGACTCTCCACACCCTCACACACGGATTTTATTTATGGACTTTTCTTCCGCTTTTAACACTGTCAACACGGTCACCCGCTGCAACCGCCTTCTAGATCTACAAGTCAACCCATCAATTATCCTGTGGATAAAAGACTTCCTGCAGGACCGGCCTCAGCATGTGGTGGTAAATGGTTTTAAATCCAAGAACATGATTTTAAACACTGGTGTCCCCCAGGGTTGTGTTTTATCACCGATTTTATTTTCCATCTACACAAACAACATAACAAACAATAACAGTGACATTTCCCTTTTTAAGTATGCAGACGATATGGCCCTGGTGGCCCACATCAAGGATCACACTTCTCTGGCTGCCGACTATCAGCAGGTCAACACCCTGATGCTGTGGATCAAAGAGAGCTCTCTGGAGCTTAACATCTCCAAGACCAGGGAGCTGTGTTGTGGGGGGAGGCGAACATCTTCCCCCCAACCTCTCTTTGAACCTCTGAGGCTGAATGGGCAGACAGTTGAGCAGGTAGAGGCCTTTAGATACCTGGGCACAGAGATTGACACCCGCCTGTCCTTCTCCCAGCACACAAACTCTGTGTACAAGAAGGCACAGCAACGCCTGTTCCTGCTGAGGAAACTCAGGAGCTTTGATGTCAGTCAGGGCATTTTAGCAGCTGTCTATAAATCACTTATAGAATCTGTACTCACCTTTAACATCACATCCTGGTTCACCCTTACCTCTGTCAAAGACAAATCAAAGCTTTCCCGGATCATCAATCAAGCAAGCAAAATAATTGGCAAAATTCAAAATCAATTATCAGTACTTGACACCCAGGCAGTTAAAAGGAAAGCCAACCTCATTACACAGGATCCCACCCACCCCCTGCACAAGTCCTTCCAACTTCTGCCATCAGGCCGCCGATATAAAGCCCCCTATCTAAGAAAAACATCCACAAAAACTCATTCATACCATTTGCCATAAACAGCTTAAATAAAAAATGAACAATGGACAAACTAACCCTGACGCACTGTCACTTTACACGTATCCACAACTTTCATCTTGTCTATTCTTACAGTTTTTAATCTTTATACTTGCTTTTAATAATAATAATAATAATGGATTGGATTTATATAGCGCCTTTCTAATACCCAAGGCGCTTTACATCGCATTATTCATTCATTCCTCAGTCACACTCGGTGGTGGTGAGCTACTTCTGTAGCCACAGCTGCCCTGGGGCAGACTGACGGAAGCGTGGCTGCTAATTTGCGCCTACGGCCCCTCCGACCACCACCAATCACTCACACACAATCACACACATTCACACACAGGCAAAGGTGGGTGAAGTGTCTTGCCCAAGGACACAACGACAGTATGCACTCCAAGCGGGATTCGAACCGGCTACCTTCCGGTTGCCAGCCGAACACTTAGCCCATTGCGCCATCTGTCGTCCAGAAATCTGTGTTGTATGACTGCTTATCAGTACATTGTCCTGTTTGTATGTTGAGCCACGCCAAAGAAGATTTTCTGTTACGACAGACAATAAAGTTTTCTGAATCTGAATCTGAATCTGAAAGGGAGGCCTGAGGAGAAGAAACAGGTAGTCCAGGAGGACACTGTGCAGATAAGAAACAGCATAATGAAAAAGACCAAAATAAGAGGTAGGAGACCCCATTCTTCCACCTGGATCGCCAGCAGATGTTGCCATAAAAAGGTACAGAGATGACCGATATCCGGTAAATCTTTATGGTAGACTAGCTGATCAATGAAATGGAAATGGGCAAGATAGGGGAAGTTATAAGCTATCCCTAGTCCTACTCATCTCTAAAAAAAGAAATGGTTGGTGAGATGGGAGCACAATTAATGTTTGCCATGGAAGTGTTGGTGGGTGATAGTTGGAGTGGTAAGTGTAACTTTAAAATGGATGGAAATAATAATGAGATGGATGGGGATGGAGAAGAGACACCAGGCCCTAGAGGCGGAGAAAGGTGTTGAGCAGAAAGAGGGTGACTGAGCGGTCTGAACCCGAGCTCCAAGCGACACTCAGACACTGATTGATGATGAGCGGCGGAAGGAGCGCATCCCTCGGGGCAACCCCCCACTCTCCCACTGGGGTCAGCGCTGTTCGGCCACGACCCCCCCCCCCTGTGTGGCAGCACTGTCACGGGCTGTGGGTCGGCAGCGGCCACGCACACACACGGGGCCGGGTGGAGCGGGGCCGCGGCTCCGGGCAGCGGAAACACGGGAACACAAACACGGCCAACGTCCCCGTCAGCTGCAGCAGAGTTGGGGACAGTCTGGTCCCTGCGCCCACCCAGAGTCTCCCACCGCACTGCACCGGCACCAGACCCTCACCCACACACGGGGTGATTCACCCCCCCCCGACCCACACGGGGTGATACACCACCCGACCCCCATCGGGGTGATTCGCCACCCCTCCCGACCCCGACAAGGGGTGATTCACCACCAGACCCCGAACCCCACACAGGGTGATCCACCCCACGACATTATTTCACTGTGCCAAAGGTTGGAGGAGGGAGGGGGGGAGAGGAGAGGGGGTAGATGGGAAGAGCAGAGAGTAAGTGGTGGAATATTGCGTTGGGGGAACAGATGAGTGGTGGAATATTGCGTTGGGGGAACAGACCCTAGCGTCTGATAATTCTATTCAGTCTGCGCGCACCGGTTTTGCTCCGCCCGCTAATCTCGAAGTCACCTTTCAATTTTTATTGCGTGCTCTTGCACCTGCTTCAATTTATCCCACGTCCACCATGGGTAAATTATCTTCTCCACGATTCGCCTCACGCCAAAGGCCGCTTGGGTCAGCAGCGTGAGTCGCCAGCCAGTTAAGCTAGGTTGCCTGGGGGTTCCCCCCATCTTCGTGGGAAACGCCCCTGTCCCTCTTTCTCAAGGGGACCATTTTATCATTCCCTTTTATTTCCCCTTCTATTCGTTCGAATCCCGTTACAACTGAGATCCTGCCGACTGCGCCAAATTCTGCGGAAGAAATTAAATCTTTTTCATTATTATTATTTATATATTTATTTTTTAACTTTTTAGTCAAGAATAGAAGAAAGTCTAGTGTGTGTGAGAAAGGGGGGAAAAAAAAGAAAAGAAGAAAAAGAGCTAGTAAAGAAAAGAAATAAGTAGGAAAGTGAGGCAGGAGGGAAATTATCCACTCGCCACAAGGAGATGCTTTTTTATATTCTTGATCATTTTTCACCCATAACTGAAACTTTTAGTTTTTACGATACTGTTGCACCACATGAATCCACAAGGTCAATAAATGCAGACCAACTCGTTAAGAATTGGTCTTGTTTGTCTATTAGGAGGAGTCTCATTTCTTCCAGGTGGGCTGTGTCCAACATATTACTGGTCCACATTTTAAATGTTGGTATAGTAGCATTTTTCCAAAATATAAGTATGTTTTTTTGCTGTTATTAAACCATAATTAAAAAAATGAATTTTGGGGTATATTTAATTTGTTCCCGTCTCCCATTACTCCGAATATAATCATTTCAATATAAGGTTCTATTTTTTTAATCTTAAATAGACTAGTGAATATATCAAATATATCACACCAAAATTTATGAAGTTTTCTGCAAGAAACAAAAGAGTGGCATTTTGAGAAAGACATTTATCACAGATGGAAGAAATTAATTTAAAGGGAAATTAATGGAAAATGAAAAGCGGAGACTTTGCAGATTTGCTTCGAGATTTTATTGCATGATATCATGGAGAGATGGCGGCAGTAAAACTGCTCACCAGTTCTCTGACTTCACAGCAGATTTAGCCAACAGTTATAATGTACAGTAAACAACCTTTTTAACTCTTGTTTGATACTACTCTATGAAAATATACCACCTACTACATGGGTACCAATTATTTCATAAGCCATAACATACTTTTCACTTATGTTAATCTTATTCAACAACAGATGGTTAAACACAATACAAGGGAATCTTGACATTATTCTATCTCACCTTTCTTCTATCTCACCTGTATACGCAGACGATACACAACTCTGTCTCTCCCTGAAGCCCCAAAACCAATCAAATCTGCTGAACCTTACCCACTGCCTCGAGGATATAAAGTGTTGGATGGCCCAGAACTTCCTCCAACTAAACGAGAGTAAGTCTGAGGTCATCCTTCTGGGCCCCTCGGACTCAATCAAAATGATAGCAGGCAGCCTTGGAAGCCTTACCCCACTACTCAAACCTCACGTCAAAAACCTTGCCGTGATATTTGACTCAGCACTGAAATTTGACAAACAAGTCAATGCCGTGGTAAAAGCTAGCTTCTTTCAGCTTCGGACGATAACTAAAATAAAACAATTCCTCCACTTTGATGACCTCGAAAAGATCATCCACACATTTATCTCCTCCCACCTAGATTACTGCAACTCCCTTTACACTGGCATCAGCCAATCTTCCCTGTCCCGCCTGCAACTGGTCCAAAACGCCGCAGCGAGACTCCTGACGGGCACACGTAAAAGGGACCACATCACCCCGATCCTGGCCTCTCTTCACTGACTCCCTGTGCGGTTCCGTATACATTTCAAGATCCTCCTCTATGTCTACAAAGCCCTCAATGGGCTTGCCCCCACCTACATTAAAAGTCTTTTTACCCACCACTCCACCTCCAGGTCCCTCAGATCGGCCGACTTGGGGTTGCTGAATATCCCGCGGTCTAGGCATAAGCTCAGGGGCGACCGCGCCTTTGCGGTTGCAGCTCCTAGACTGTGGAACAGCATCCCCCTTCCCATCAGAACTGCCCCCTCCATCGACCCCTTTAAGTCCTTTGAGCGAGGGCTATATGTATATATGTATGTAGTTTGTTTGTTTATACTATTCTTATAACAAATGTAAAGCACTTTGGCCAACGAGAGTTGTTTTTTAAATGTGCTATATAAATAAATGTGACTTGACTTGACTTGACTTTCAGGCAGCCCACGCCACCATCCCCATTCCAAGCCAATCATAAGCCTCCCATTTACTGCAACATATCTACGCTACTAGCGGCAGGGGGCGGGGGTGATCAACTGTAACTCCTCACAGAAGCATAAACAAGCTTCGTTATCATCTGTACTATTTCATGTTTACATTTACCATCCACCCTTCAACACATTCCCAGACAGGAGGTAATACGTCTAATCTTACTTTGCCTTTTCCCCACACATTTCTTCTACACCTGATCAAGCGAGAGATTTCCAATTGTCACATCCAATGCAACCTATTGTTACTTTACTCAATTCCAATGAAAATTAAATTAATGATTTGGACGAGGGAATTGAATGCAACATCTCCAAGTTTGCGGATAACACGAAGCTGGGGGGAGTGTTAGCTGTGAGGAGGGTGCTAGGAGGCTGCAAGATGACTTGGATCGGCTGGGTGAGTGGCCAAATGCATGGCAGATGCAGTATAATGTGGATAAATGTGAGGTTATCCACTTTGGTGGCAAAAACAGGAAAGTAGACTATTACCTGAATGGTGGCCGATCAGGAAAAGGAGAGATGCAACGAGATCTGGATGTCATGGTACACTAGTCATTGAAAGTGGGCATGCAGCGAATGGTATGTTAGCATTCATAGCAAAAGGATTTGAGAATATGAGCAGGGAGGTTCTACTGCAGTTGTACAGGGTCTTGGTGAGACCACACCTGGAGTATTGCGTACAGTTTTGGTCTCCTAATCTGAGGAAGGACATTCTTGCCATAGAGGGAGTACAGAGAAGGTTCACCAGACTGATTCCTGGGATGTCAGGACTTTCATATGAGGAAAGACTGGATAGACATGGCTTGTATTCGCTGGAATTTAGAAGACTGGGGGGGGATCTTATAGAAACTTACAACATTCTTAAGGGGTTGGACAGGCTAGATGCAGGAAGATTGTTCCCGATGTTGGGGGAGTCATGAACAAGGGGTCACAGTTTAAGTATAAAGGGGAAATCTTTTAGGACTGAGATGAGAAAAAAAAGTTTACACAGAGAGTGCTGAATCTCTGGAATTCACTGCCACAGAATGTAGTTGAGGCCAGTTCATTGGCTATATTTAAGAGGGAGTTAGATGTGGCCCTTGTGGCTAAAGGGATCAGGGGGTATGGAGAGAAGGCAGGGATGGGATACTGAGTTGGATGATCAGCCATGATCATATTGAATGGCGGTGCAGGCTCGAAGGGCCGAATGGCCTACTCCTGCACCTATTTTCTATGTTGCTATGTTACTTTGCTCAATTCCAATGAAAATTAAATAAGGAAGGATATTAAATTTTCTTCTGCACTGTTGAACGGTCCGATGCCCTCGCGTCGGGATGACGGAAACTCCGGCATTGGGACGGATTGGAACACTCCGCGGCACGGAGCTCCTGAGTCGACCTATTCTTACCGGTGACCGCGGGTTTCATGGAGTTAAAGTCCACAGGCCCCGCGGGTTGGAGCTCCTCACGGGCGATCCTGGGCAAAGGCTCCGCGATGTTAAAATCCGTGTGCCCATGGCTTCAAGCGAGGGCCGGTCCTTAGGAAAGGTCGCACACATCCACGTTGTTAGGCCGCAGGGGGGGACGGAGAGACGACGTGGAGAAAAATCGCATCTCCGTCAAGGTAAGTAATTGAAAAAAAGGTTCTTCCAATTCCCGCCCTCCACCCCCCACATAAAACAAATCCAGAAACAGTAAAACATACTTTTAAAGCATACTGAAACTAATAAAAAGAGAAGGGACAGACTGTAGGCGAGGCAGCCAGTGCTGGTGGAACCTGATTATTTCGGGGCCTATCAACATTTTTTTTTGCTTAAAAAAACATTTGTTTCATCGGAATACGACTTGGCTCCAGCGGGTTAACGAGCAAAAGTCCTTGTTTACCGCAGCCGGAGTCTTGCGGACGGAGATTGAGATCCCACCGTTCGGAGTTGAGGGGGAACGGCCGGGGGATGGGAAGCGGTGACTCCGTATTAATCCTGACGCCTTTCGCCGGCGAGAAGACAGAGGAATGAGGAAGAGATGGCCCACGACAGAGGGGTTGTCAATGACCGGTCAGCTCGGACCTTGCACCCCATCCCAATAATAGACACCGCATTCCCCACAGGGCCAAGGAGGGCATATATTAGGAACACTTCTCCATCCGTTTCCCATCACGGACGGCTGACCTGCTGAGTTCTACCGGCTCTTTGGAGGGGAATGGACAGGTGACGTGTCGAGTCTGGACCTTTCTTTGGACCAATGGAGTCGGGGAAGAAAGCTGGAAGAACGTGATGGTGTCGGGACAGACTCCAGGACTTGATATGTCGGGGGGGGGAGTGTCTCCTTAATTTGGAGTATTCAATGTTCATGTCATTGGCCTGTAAGCTTTGAGGTGCTGTCCCTCCAGTTTGCGTGTCACCTCACTCTGGCAACGGAGGAGGCTCAGGACAGACAGACCAGTGTGGGAGTGGGAAGGGGAGTTAAAATGGTTGGCAACCGGGAGATCCAGCAGGCCTTGGCGGACCGAATGTAGGATGAAATACGTCTAGTCTAGATACAAGGAACAGCAGATGCTGGTTTACAAAAAGAGACACAATCTCCTGGAGTAACTTGCACCTCTGGAGAGCATGGACAGGCAACAATCTCGGTCAGGACCCTTCTTCAGACTGCTTGGTGTGGGGGTGGAGAAAGTTGGAAAGGAGAGGTGGGAGTGGTCGCCTTAGATTCCCTTCCCTCTACAGATGCTGCCTGACCCACTGAGTTCCTCCACCGCTTTAGAGGGAATGGACAGACGACGTTTTGAGTCAGGTCCCTTACTTCAGACTGACTGGAGAGGGTGGGGGGAGGAAGCTGGAAAAGAGAGATGGGGGCTGGACAAAGCCTGGCAAGTGATAGGTGGATACAAAATGCTGGAGTAACTCAGCAGGACATGCAGCATCACAAGAGAGAAGGAATGGGTGACATTTCAGGTTGAGACCCTTCTTCAGAAATGATAGGTGGATATAGGTGAGGGAGACACAAGAAACTGCAGATGCTGGAATCTTGCACGGAACAATATTTAGTTAGATTCACAGAATCTCTTGCCCAGAGTGGGGGAATCGAGGACCAGAGGACATGTGTTCAAGGTGAAGGGGAAAAGATTTAACAGGAATCTGAGGGGTAACTTTTTCACACAAAGGGTGGTGGGTGTATGGAACGAGCTGCTAGAGGAGGTAGTTGAAGCTGGGACTATCCCAACGTTTGAGAAACAGGTGCACGGATATAGGCTGTGGGCCGAGGAGCTTTTTCGTTCAAGTTCGTGACCCAACTCACCGAACTACCTGAATTTTTAACATATTGTGTAAAAATATTATACAAATCTTACCTGAAACTCGTCAAGAACAAAAACTGCAATTTCTTTTTTTAAATGACCAAAACTTCCAATTTTCCGAGCAGTTTGTCCAATAATGCACTTTGACATTGAGGTTGGATGCAAATTGACCAATCCCGCGCTTTGTTTTATGGTCGCTAGGCAGTGATGACCCTGGGATCATGGCTGCCTCCTTATTACATCAAAACAATAGCAAGGGTTCCAAGGAATAAAGGTAATGCTAACCTTGCTGGTAGTTTTGTTTTTCGATTGAATTATCTTAATAAAGTTACGATGTGAACTGTTAAATAAAAATGAAATATAACAAATGTAGAGCTAGAGTTAGGGTTACGGTCAGTCGGTCGGTCGGGCTTGTCGGTAGGCCAATGGATGTTGTGGAGGATCGGTTGGGCTGTCGGGTCGTCGGTGGGTGGTGAGAGTGGCCGGGCCGCCGGTGGATGGTGAGAGTGGTCAGCTGGGCGGGGCCGCCGGTGGGTGGTGAGAGTGGCCGGGCCGCCGGTGGATGGTGAGAGTGGCCGGGCCGCCGGTGGGTGCTGCGAGTGGCCGGTCGGGCTGTCGGTAGGCCGGTGTTGCAGCCAGCGAGCGGGCGGACTGATGGAACCGGCGCTATGGTGGTGGTGAAGGCGGCCCGGGCGGCGTGCAGGGCAGTGCTGCTCCCCACCATCATCACCACCATGATCGAGAAGGGCATGCTGGTCGAGGTGGACGCTCTGCGGGGCCACACGTACCGAGTCCGCAGCCGGTCCCAAAGCGGCTCCAGCTCCAGCCGTGGGCAGCTCTGGAAGGAGGGGGGGCGAGTTAGGGTTAGGCATTTGCCTGTCAGTGGAAGATGCCTTAGCCTTCCCCCAGCCTGGCACTGCCCAGGTCCCACTATGGCCGTGACCCCCACTCTACACACTGGCAGTCAGTGGGATTCAGTAAACAGGGGAACACACAGGAACTGCCCTCACCCATTAATTAGGCTGGTTCGGGATCGGACTTCTGCGGCAGTCTCATTCAAAACACACTCACAATTATATTAATATTATTTTTATATAATATAATTTTACATAATTATATATTACTGTCATATTCACTTCATTTATAT
Organism: Malacoraja senta; assembly: GCA_038087875.1. Classification (NCBI taxonomy): domain Eukaryota; kingdom Metazoa; phylum Chordata; class Chondrichthyes; order Rajiformes; family Rajidae; genus Malacoraja; species Malacoraja senta. The sequence goes on along the minus strand of JAXLNO010004034.1, from coordinate 20,145 downwards.
TATATAATATTATATATATATATGGTATAATAATATATGGTTTAAATAGACTGCAACACGGAAATATGCTCCCCATGGAGTAATATGGGCATTGGACACTAGATGACGCTTACTTTTTCAATCTCATTTTCTAATGAGTTTAATTAATGAATGAGCAACTTTTGGCACTGATGAGTTATGACTTCCTTCTCAATTATATTTTATCTAATCTGTGCAAAATTTTATGTAGTTCAGAGACATGGGTCACGAAAGTTGATTTCCAGACACAATTTTGATGCTCGGCCCACAGCCTAATAGGCCAAGTTTGGAGGGATATTGACCACACGCAGGTAGGTGGGACTAGTGTAGCAGGGACATGTTGGTAGGTGTGGGCAAGTTGGGCCGAAGGGCTTGTTTCCACACTGTGTCACTGGTTGACTCTAACACAAAGTGCTGGAGTAATTCAGCGGGTCAGGCAGCATCTCTGGAGAACATGGATAGGTGACGTTTCACAGAGTGCTGGAGTAACTCAGCGGGTCAGGCAGTACTTGTGGAGAACATGGATAGGTGACATTCCGGGTCAGGACACTTCTTCAGACTGACACAATGTTAACAGATGAGGGGGTGATCGGCAGATGAGTGAAATGACGGAGACGAGAGAAAATGAGATCAAAGGGTGTGAGATAAGGAGAGAGGAATGTATATGTGCAGCTTTAAGGGACATTGGTCAGGTAGCATTTGGAGTATTGCATACAGTTCTGGTCACTCCATTACAGGACTGATGTGGAGGCTTTGGGGAAGGTGCAGAAATGGTTAATCAGATTGGTTTAACAACAACGAACTGCAGATGCTGGTTTACAAAAAAGGATACAAAATGCTGGAGTAACTCAGCGGGACAGGCAGCATCTCTGGAGAGAAGGACTGGGTGACGTTTCGGGTCGAGACTGAAGGAGGGCCTCGACTCGAAACGTTACCCATTCCTTCCAGCATTTTGTGTCTACCTACACAGTGCCTATCTATCCACGTGGCGGTGTGCTAGCAGACTGGAGGAGCGGGCAAAGGCCTTGCCACAGAGCCGGCAGGTGAAGGGGCGCTGGCCGGTGTGGACTTGCCGGTGCTCCAGCAGGTGGTCAAGGCGGGTGAAGCCCTTACCACAGGACGGGCAGGGGAGGGACGCTCACGGCTGTGGGTACGCCGGTGCTGCCACAGGCTGGACGTGCGGGTGAAACCCTTGCCACACTCAGCGCACACAAAGGGTCTCTCTGGTGTGTATCCCGCTGGCGCTCCCGCAGCCCCCATGCTCGCTTGTCACAGTGGGAGCAGCTGCTCGCCGACGTGGGCCCGCCGGTGCTGCCGCAACGCCCGCGAGCTGTCAAACGCCTCACCACAGTACGAGCAATCGTAGGGCTGGCCACTGGTGTGCACATGCTGGTGAGACAGGACGTGGGAGGCCATGGCAAAGCGCTCTCCACACACCGGGCTGGGGACGGGACGGTCGCCGGCATGCACCCGCTGGTGGGACAGCAGATTGGCGGAGTGGGTGTAGCCCTTGCCGCACTGGGCGCAGGTGTAGGGGCGCTCGGCGGTGTGGGTGCGCTGGTGCTCCAGCAGGTGGCCGGAGCGGGTGAAGCCCTTGCCGCACTGGGCACACTGCGATGTGGATAGATAGGCGCTGTTTAGGTAGAGACAAAATGCTGGAAGGAATGGGTAACGTTTCTGGTCGGGACCCTCCTCAGTCTCGACCCGAAATGTCACCCAGTCCTTATCTCCAGAGATGCGGCCTGTCCCGCTGAGTTACTCCAATATTTTGTGTCCTTTTTTGTAAAACAGCATCTGCAGTTCCTTGTTTTTAAACCATTCTGGTTAACCATCTCTGCACCTTCGCCAAAGCCTCCACATCAGTCCTATAATGGAGTGACCAGAACTGTATGCAATACTCCAAATGCTACCTGACCAATGTCCCTTAAAGCTGCACATATACATTCCTCTCTCCTTATCTCACATCCTTTTATCTCCTTATTTTCCCTCGCGTCTGTCACTTACTTCACTCATCACCCGATCACCCCCTCATCTGTTAACATCTGAAGAAGGGTCCTGACCCGAAATGTCACCTATCCATGTTCCCCACAGATGCTGCCTGACCCGCCGAGTTGCTCCAGCATTCTGTGAAACGTCAGCTATTCATGTTCTCCACAGACGCTGCCTGCCCTGCTGAGTTACTCCAGCACTCTTTGAAATGTCACATATCCATGTTCTCCATAGATGCTGCCTGACCCGCTGAGTTACTGCAGCACTTCGTGTTAGAGTGGTAGAGTGATACCGTGTGGAAACAGGACCTTCGGCCCAACTTGTCCACAACGACCAACATGTCCCGGCTACACTAGCCCCACCTGCCTGCATTTGTCCATATCCCTCCAAACTTGGCCTATCCATGTAACTGTCTATAACTGTTTCTTAAACGTTGGGATAGTCCCAGCCTCAACTACCTCCTCCGGCAGCCTGTTCCATACACCCACCATACTGTTGAAAAGTTACCCCTCAGATTCCTGTTAAATCTTTTCCCCTTCACCTTGAACCCATGTCCTCTGCTCCTCGATTCCCCAACTCTGGGCATGAGATTCTGTGCATCTAGCTAAATTGTGTTCTATACAAGATTCCAGCATCAGCAGTTTCTTGTGTCTCCCTCACCTATATCCACCTATCACTTCTGAGGAAGGGTCTCAACCTGAAACTTCACCCATTCCTTCTCTCTAGTGATGCTGCATGTCCCGCTGAGTTACACCAACATTTTGTATCCACCTATCACTTGCCAGGTTTTTCCAGCCCCCATCTCTCTTCTCCAGCTTCCTCCCCCCACCCTCTCCAATCAGTCTGAAGAAGGGTCCTGACTCTGCAAACGTCGTCTGTCCATTCCCTCTAAAGCGGTGGAGGAACTCAGTGGGTCAGGCGGCATCTGTAGAGGGAAGGGAATCTGAGGCGGCTACTCCCACCTCTCCTTTCCAACTTTCTCCACCCCCCACACCAAGCAGTCTGAAGAAGGGTCCTGGCCTAGAATGTTGCCTGTCCATGCTCTCCAGAGGTGCAAGTTACTCCAGGAGATTGTGTCGCGTTTTGTAAACCAGCATCTGCAATTCCTTGTATCTAGACTAGGGGTGCATTTCACCCTTCACTTGCGTTCCGTCCGCCAAGGCCTGTTGAATCTCCCGGTTGCCAAACATTTTAACTCCCCTTCCCGCTCCACACTGATCTTTTTGTCCTGGGCCTCCTCCATTGCCAGATTGAGGTGACACGCAAATTGGAGGAACAGCACCTCATAACTTACAGCCCAATAACATGAGCAATTTTAGGAGACTCTCCACTCCACCAAATGAAGTCCTGGAGTCTGTACCGACCCCAACTCTTTTTTCCAACTTCCCCCCCCCCCGACCCCCCCCCCACCCCGACTCCATTAGTCCAAAGAAAGGTCCAGACCCGACACGTCACTTGACCATTCCCCTCAAAAGTGCCGGTAGAACTCAGCAGGTCAGCCATCTGTGGTGAGAAACGGATGGAAAAGTGTTCCTAATATAAGCCCTCCTTGGCCTTGTCAAGGAGCAGACAATCAACAGTACCAGCATCTTCTCATTCACACTGTACCCAAGTGAAAATGCAAAAGTGAGCCAAGCTGCACACAGCCGACGGCTCACAGTACCAGCTGGCTGCCGCTGGCCGAAAACCTAAAGGCATTTTATAGTGTTTTTTTAAAAGAAAGTCTTGACGCATTTGTGCCAAATAAAGCAAGTTTTTCCTGACCTGGCTGTGTTCTTCGGAATTCTTCAGAATTCATGTTGTGCTATCAATAATGAAAGAAAATGCCAACTATCTCCAGAAATGATAAGAAATGTTTCTTGCCTCCATGCATATCTGTAGCCGTAGGGCAGTCGGACACCTCCCCACTACTTCAAAGATTGTCCCTGCACTTGGCAATATCATTTGGCCGCTGTTGTATTTTATTTGTTTAAATGGATTTGATTAGATTAGGAAATGTTTCCTTTCCTACAAGGGTCTTTCCTCTGAGGAGTTTCTATAGCAACTTGCCCACTCTTGCCTTTATGAAGAGACTGAAGATCTCTACTGCAAGGTATGACTAACAAATAATGGATTAGCTGTACAAAATAAGATCCATTGATTCAATTGTGGTCAAATCCTAGTGAACACTGTCAGCTTTTTCTAATGCAGCCGTCACAGATGTTGCAGAAGAACATGGGCAATTATTATACACACTGCACAACATACTTTTTTGATCACAAACAATGTTACATTTTGTTTCAGGCTATTCTTCACCAATCCTCACTATTTGAAGCCATTTCAGCCTTCAATGATGAACATTGCTTATCTCTGATGATAGAAACTTTTAGCTGGTTACTACACCAAGTTGGACCAGTTGAGTCCCATTCCCCAATGCGGGGGGGCATGGCGTCACACAGGAAGGCTGGTCCCCGAATGTAACTCGCCCATAGCTCCCAGCTGATTGGTTCCCGCTGTGACGTAGGAGATGGAGGCATTACTGTGCAGGCTAAGTGCTGACCCGTTGGGTCTGCTCCCCCAACGCCAGATTCCACCACTCACCCGTTCCCCCAATGTAAGCCGTTCCCCCAAAGCAATATTCCACCACTCACGCATAGCCCCCAACTGCGCAGGTGCAGCTCATTTCTTTTTTCTTTTTTTTTTAATTTTTATTTATTAGAAGTACATTACATTACAACCACATACATTAATACTCGTCATTTCTATCTTCTTTACAATTAATGTACTCCCTTTATTTATTTATTTTACACTAGAAAAGGAAAAGATTGAAAGAAAGAAGAAAGTGAAGGAAAAAGTGAAAGTGTAGAAAAGTGTAGAAATGTTAAGAAATAAGCCCTAGGAAGAAAAAAGAGAGAAAGAAAGAGGGAGAAAAAAAAAGAAAAAAAAAAGAAAAAAAAATATTTTTATGAGCATTACGTAAATAGGACATACCAACTCTTCAACTATCATCCCCCTTACCTGACCTCAATTTTTTATTTTTTCAAAGTACTTTTGCACCCTATGTTTGTAATAATTCTATAAATGCAGACCACGTCAGGTGGAAGTGATCTGGTTTACCTGCTAGGAGGAGTCTTATCTCTTCTAGGTGTAGTGTTTCAAACATATTTGAAATCCACATATTTATAGTTGGTATTGGAGCCTTCTTCCAAAATTTTAGAATTAGCTTTTTTCCAGTTATTAACCCATAGTCCATTAGTTTCTTTTGAAACACATTTAGTTCTGGATCATCTTCCGTTATTCCGAAGATAATCCAATCTGCTTTGGGTATTAGTCTTGTTTTAAATAACTTTGTAAAGATTTCAAAAATTTCATTCCAAAATTTTTGAATTTTTGTACAGAAGACGAATGAGTGCGCTATAGTAGCTTCTTGGGATTGACATTTATCACAAATAGATGATACATTTGGGAAAATTTTATGAATTTTAGTTTTCGAATAATATAATCTATGTAAAATTTTAAATTGTATTAAAGTGTGTCTTACATTAATCGAGCATTTATGCACGTTTAATAAGTATTCATTCCAACTTTCCTTTGAAATTTTAATAGTTCCCAGTCTCTTCTGATACCCTCCGTAGGTGGTATTTGTACATTTAAGATAATATTATACAAATATGATATTAAGTTTGCTGATTCCGCTTTTATCTGCATTGCCTCGTCCAATACATCTACTGGGTTATTATAATGATCTTTTGTATATTTTTTCAAATAGTCGCATATTTGAAAATATTTAAAATATTGATTATTTCCGAGTTTATATTTTATTTGTAATTGTTGAAATGAAAGTAATTTTCCAGTTTCATACAAGTCACCAAGCGTTTTAATTCCTAGTCTATCCCATTGTGTATAAGCTTTATCTATAATAGAAGGACTAAACGAAGGGTTATTGACTATAGGTAATAAAAGTGATAAATTTCTTAATTTTAAATTTTGTTTTATTTGTTTCCAAATACGGATTGTACTGTGAATAATTGGGTTCTTATTATAATTTATGTTATTCAATTTCATTGGAGAAAGGAGGATCGCTCCAATGTTTCTAGAGGAGCAATCCTCTTTCTCCATTACAATCCAGTCTACTTGCTGGGCGGAGTTATCCATCAGTTGAATCATGTTTTTAATATTTACTGACCAATAATAATACATAAAATTAGGTAGTGCTAAACCCCCCAATACTTTAGGTTTATTCAGATGAGTTTTTTGTATTCTATGTGATTTATAGTCCCATATAAAATTAGTGATATCTGAGTCGAGTTTTTTAAAAACTTCTTAGGTAAGTATATAGGAATTGATTGAAATAGGTATAATATTTGTGGTAAAAAGATCATTTTTATTGCGTTTATTCGGCCTATTAAAGACATCGGGAGCGTTTTCCAGAATTTAATTAGTGTATTTAATTTATTAAGTAGGGGGTCAAAATTTGCCCTGACATACCTTGATATGTTCTGGTAATTTCGATTCCCAAATATTTAAATTATTCTGTAGCTATTTTAAAAGGGAATTTTAAAAGATGTGTTGGATCTTTCGGTTTTATTGACATAATTTCACTTTTATTCCAATTTATTCTATATCCAGAAAAAGATCCAAAGTCTTCAATTAAATTTAATATATTTGGTATAGTGATTTGAGGTTTTGTAATGTACAGTAATATATCATCCGCGTATAAAGATATTTTATTATATGAGTCTTTAGTATTATATCCATGAATATCAGGGTGTATTCTAATTTTTTCTGCTAGCGGTTCAATAATGAGAGCAAACAGCTGTGGTGATAATGAGCATCCTTGTCTATTTCCCCTTGATAGTTGAAATTTCGAGGATAATATGTTATTAGTTAGTATTTAGCTGTAGGTTTGTTATATAGTAACTTAATCCATAAAATAAAATTCGCTCCCAGTTGAAATTTTTGTAATACTTTGTCCATGTAATTCCATTCTACTTGATCAAATGCTTTTTCAGCATCCAGCGAAATAATTGATAATTCTTGATCTTCAGATTTGTGTGAGTGCATTATGTTGAGTAGACGTCTCATATTGTTAGAAGAGTATCTCTTAGGGATAAACCCTGTCTGATCTGGGTTTATTAATTTACTAATGTATTTACTTAATCTTCTAGCTAATGTTTTCGCTAATATTTTTAGATCTGTGTTTAACAATGCTATAGCTCTATATGAACCAGGTTCTTCTAAATCTTTATTTTTCTTAGGTATTAATGTAATCGTTGATTCCGCTAATGTATCAGGTAGTATTCGTTTTTTTAAAGCGTATTGGTACATTTTTTGTAATCTTGGTATTATTTTATCATAAAAGCTTTTATAAAATTCATTAGTAAATCTACCAGGGCCTGGTGTTTTTCCATTCTTTAGTGAGTTTATTGTATCTTCTAATTCCTTAATTGAGATTTGTGCACCCAGTTCCTCTTGTTCCTTCAGCTCTAACTTTGGAAGATTACAGGTATCCAAGAACTTTGTGATATTATTGGAATCAATTGTCGTTTTAGATGTATACAAATTCTCATAAAATTGCGCAAATCTTTTATTAATATCCTTCGGTGTTGTTATTAATTCCCCTTTATCTGATTTGATCTTTGGTATAGTATGTTCCTTTTCTCGTTTTTTTAGCTGGCGAGCCAAAAGTTTATGCGGTTTATCCCCAAATTCAAAGTGCTCTTGTTTTGTCATTTGAAAAAGTCTTATAAGTTTGGCAGATAATAATTTATTTAATTTAAATTTTAAAATTAATTATTTTATTATGTTTATCTATTGATGGATCTTTAGCATTATCTATATCCATTTGTCTAATAAGTTCTTCTAACTGTCTTTGTTCATTCTTATTCTTTTTATTTTGAAAAGCTTGATATGAAATTATAATACCCCTAATGTATGCTTTAAAAGATTCCCAAAATAAAGTAGGCGATATATCTGAAGTATCATTTGTTTGAAAAAAGACCTCCATTTGTTCTTTTAAATATATACTCGCTTGTGGATCTTTTAGAATTTGAGAATTAAATCTCCAAAACGATTTATTCTTAGACAGTCCTTCCAGTTTTAAAAAGAAAGTTAGTGGAGAATGGTCTGAAATTGGATTTGTATGGTATATTGCATTAGATGTTTGGGGGATTAATTTTGTATCCAGCAGAAAGTAGTCTATACGTGAGTATGTCTTATGTACCATTGAGTAAAACGAGTATTCCCTGCCAGTTGGATTAACAATTCTCCAAACATCTGCTATATTAGTGTTGTTTATATAGGTATTGAGGAGCTCCCCAGTTTTCAATTTCATATTCCCTCTCTGTTTTTGACTTGATTTATCTAAGTACGGATCTAAAACACAGTTAAAGTCTCCTCCTATTATAACATTTTGATAGTTTGACTCTGCAATTATGTTGAAAATGTTATTGAAAAAGTGGGGGTTATCAAAGTTAGGGGCATATATATTTACCAAAGTAAGTGGAGTGTCATGGATTTCTCCATTAACTATTAGGTATCTCCCTTCTATATCTGTTATGATATTCTTTGCTTTAAATGGTATACCTTTTCTTATGATGATTGACGTGCCTCTAGATTTTGAAGTAAATGAAGAATGGTATGTTTGACCTACCCATTTCGCCCTCAGCCTAACTTGATCCTGAGGTTTTAGGTGTGTTTCTTGTAGGAAGGTAATGTCGGAATTGTACAATTTCAGCTGAGCTAGTATCTTACCCCTTTTAATAGGTTCATTAATACCTCTTATATTCCAACTACAAAATGAGATTCCTCCTAGGTTCTTTTGTGTGGTGTCATGCATTTTGAATAATTATAGTACCTTTGAATCTTGTGCAGCTCATTTCTACTCATCCCCCAGCACACCTCTCATTCACCCTCCCTTGTCAATCCCTAGAGAGGGAGGGATGGGAGAGAGGGAGGGGTGAGAGAGAGGTAGGTGGGTAGAGAGGGAGGGGGGCAGAGAGGGTGGGGGTAGACTGGGAGAGTGATGGGGTAGAGGGAGCGGGAGGGGAGTGGAGGCGGAGGGGGGTCGAGAGGAAGATGGGCAGAGATGGATGGGGGTAGAGAGAACGAGAGGGTAGAGGAGGGAGGGGGTAGAGAGGGTGGGAGTGAGGGTAGATTGGTAGGGGGCATCTTCCTCCCCCCCTCCCCACCTCCCTCCTCCACACGTAGAGTGAGAGAGAATTTACTCTGCTTTTGTATGTAATTTTTATATGCAATCATTCTCACTCCTATTCTCACTTTTCCCCCCACTCTCCCCTCTCTCCTCTCTCCCTCCCTCCCTCCCTCCCATCTCTCTCTCTCTCCCCCTCAGCCTTTTGTTGCATTTTCTAATGTGCTGACATTTTTTGTACAGCTCTTGTCCCAAGTCTTGTACTCAATGCCCTGACTGATGAAGACAAGCTTGACAAACTGCTTCTTCATCACCCGGTTTATCGCTTTCAGACAATCATGCACTCGTACTATTCGGCGGTTTCTGTGTCCTCCTACAACATTCTCTGGGGCTCTGCTGCCATTTACAGTGTAAGTCCTGCTGCTGCTGCACTGATTTAACTTGCCACTTTGCACTTGTCCAAGTTAAATTCAATCTGCCATTATTCCTTGGCCCACATTTCCAGTTAATCTAGACCCGGCTGCAATTTCAGAGAGTAATTCAGTCGCTTGCTTTTAAAGTCCTGTACATCACCAATTTTGCTGCTGCTGCTGCTGTCTACAAACTTACTGAGAGAGAGGGCGGGGAGAGGGATTAATACTCTGAAAGTGCTAAACACAGATAGACGGGGTGATGAAGAAGCAGCAGCAGCAGTTTGTCAACTTGCTCGCCTTCATCATCAGTCAGAGCATTGAGTACAAGAGTTAGTTGGGACATGCATCATGTCAGAGCTGCTGTACAAAAGATGTTGGTGTGCATGTGGGGCAATACTTGGGGTGTGTGGTGTACTATTCTGGTCCCCAAATCTACAAGAAGCATTCATTGTGAGAAGCAGTGGCGAAAAGATTCATTTATTAGTGCGGAGTGAGCGAGCTCTTCTTTGTGAGTTTCTTAGCAACGGTAGTCCGAAACCAGTAGAAATTCCTCCGCAACAGAAGCATGTTGGGAGTAGGCCTTCCTTGACAACAGGCTAGGCCTTCTCTAGCAACAGGAGCCTGACTCCAGTAGGCCTTTACTTGACAGGCTCCGAGGTCCATAACTTAGGCCAAAGCCCAGAGGTTATGCCCGGGCCTGTAACATTGCCATGAGGCCTACAAAACACAGGCTCTGCGGTCCAGAACATAGGTCAACGCCCACAGTGGGAGGGGTGGGAGAGAGGGAGGGGGGTAGAGTGGGAAGGGGCAGAATGGGAGGGCGAGGGGGTAGAGTGGGAGAGAGGGGGGTTCGAGAGGAAGGGGGGTAGAGAGGGAGGGGGCAGAGATGGAGGGGGTGGGTCTAGAGGGAGGGGGATAGAGTGGGCGGGCGGAGGGATGGTAGAGAGGGTGGGCGTGAGGGTAGATCGGGAGGTGACATCTTCCTCCCCCACCTCTCCCCATCTCCCTCCTCCACACGTAGAGAGTGAGAGAGAATTTACTCTGCTTTTGTATGTAATTTTTGTATGCAATCATTCTCTCTCCTTCACTCACGCTTTCGCACACCCCTCTCCCCTCTCTCTCCCTCCCTCCCATCTCTCAGGGGGAGAGAGATGGGGAGAGATAAGGGGAGAGAGAGGGGAGGAGAGAGAGGGGTCAGGAGAGAGAGAAGGGGGAGAGAGAGAGAGAGGGTGGAGAAATCATGCTTTATTTTGCTTTTATAAATGCTTCATCGTGTAATTGCTGATTTTTGCCCAAAAAGCTTCACTCTAAAACATTTATTTCCAAGCATAAATACATAAATATATTACATCTGTCGCTAAGCACCCACAAAAATATCTTGCAATAATGCTCTTTGGTTCAGAGGTTTTGTACGTTGGCGTCAGGCCTGCGTTTTAGGTCCCTGGCCTGTGCTCCGGGCTTTGCCCAAAGTTCTTGGCTTCCGGGCCTGTGTTTCGTAGGCTTCACAGCTGTTTTTATAGGCTCCGGGCCTGTGTTGTGGGCTTTTGCCTAAGTTCTGGAACTTCCGACCTGTGTTTTGTAGGCCCCAGGCTTGTGTCATAGGCTCCAGGCTTGTGTCATAGGCCCCAGGCCTGAGTCATATGCTCCAGGCCTGTGTTATAGGCTCCAGGCCTGTGTTATAGGCTCCGGGCGTGTGTTGTAAGCTCTGGGCATGTGTTGTAAGCTCTGGGCCTGTGGTGTAGGCTCCGGGCCAAAATTCTGGGCTTTGGCCTAAATTCTGGGCCACAAGACTGTATTATAGGCTCTGAGGGCTGTCTGATCACCCCCTCCATCAGGCTATCAGCAGAGAGCAGAGAACCCCCCACGTGTCTCCCCCCTCACTCTCTCCTCCCCCTCACTCTCTCCCCTCTCCCCTCTCTCTCTCTCCCCCTCCCTCTCCCCCATGCTCTGTCTCCCCCCTCTCTCTCTCCCCCCTCTCTCTCCCCCCCACTCTCTCTCTCCCGTCACCCCTTTGCTCCACATGGAAAACAACTCCTAGCCTCCATCCAGCCAACTGAGACAAAAGCACACTGGATAGCCACCAAGTTGTCACAGGAGTGGAAGGCAACCTCATCTCCATTACACAGCAACCTCTTCACCAGATAAAAGCTGTCCAGGGTCTGACCTCCCCTGAGGAGCATGGGTTGAAGCTCAATAGACTTGACGAGCCTGCAGTGCAGCGGATCACCACATGGTGGGAAACCAGGGAAACAGAAAAATAGGTGCAGGAGTTGGCCATTCCGCCATTGGTGTGAATATTGAAGACAGACACAGATCGGTGACGTTTCAAAGTTATTAACTAGTCATTAACCACTTGTGTGAAATGGTTAATGATAACTACCCTAAGCAAGGCATGAAGGACTTTCTGGTGAAAGGAAGCTGTGTGTGATGTGTAGAGTGGTTATTCATTGAGCTTTGGACTGGACAGATAGTTGAATATGGATGCTCTTGCTCAATAGACACAAAGTGCTGGAGTAACTCAGGCGGGTCAGGCAGCATCTGTGGAGAACATGGATAGGTGACGTTTCACAGAGTGCTCGAGTAACTCAGCGGGTCAGGCAGCATCTGTGGAGAACATGAATAGGTGATGATTCACAGAGTGCTGGAATAACTCAGCGGATCAGGCAGCATCTGTGGAGAACATGGAGAGGTGACGTTTCAGAGTGCTGGTGTAATTCAGCGGGTCAGGCAGCATCTCTGGTCAATGTGGATAGACGATGTTTCAGGTCTGAAGAAGGGTCGTGACGGAAAAAACCGGACCCTATCCACATGTTCTCCACAGACAGACGCAAAATGCTGGAGTAACTCAGCGGGACAGGCAGCATCTCTGGAGAGAAGGAATCTTTTTCAGCCTGAGAGTCACAGGAGAGGGAGACACAGAGTTAAGGAAGTGTAAGATGTTACTCCAGCACTCTGTATTATCTGAAATGGTGTCAGGTTAGGAAAATGGGAAGTACAACGAGACCTGGGTGTCCTTGTACATCAGTCACTGAAAGTGAGCATGCAGGAACAGCAGGCACTGAAGAAAGCTAATGGCATGTTGGCCTTCATAACGAGAGGAGTTGAGTTTAGGAGCAAGGAAGTCCTACTGCAGTTGTACAGAGCCCTAGTGACACCACACCTGGAGAATAGTGTGCAGTTTTGCCCTCCTAATTTGAGGAAGGACATTCTTGCTATTGAGGGAGTGCAGCGTAGATTCACAAGGTTAATTCCTGGGATGGCGGGACTGACATATGTTGAAAGAATGGGTCGACTGGGTTTGTATTCAGTCCAATTCAGAAGGATGAGCGGGAATCTTATAGACTCACATAAAATTAGTGAGGGATTGGACAGGGTAGATGCAGGAAACATGTTCCCCATGTTGGGGGAGTACAGAACTGTTAAGGTTCATTTCCTAAAACAGACAACTCACAATAAGTTAGATGAACCAACACAAGCTTTACTGATCATTTAGCCGGCGAGAGTGCCAGGGGATACAAAGTCAAGTATGCAACACATACTTCACCCTCCTGGGCCATCACTCTAATGAACAAAGACATACAGCATCTTTTTATAGTATTTTGGGAACGTCGTCACATGTTTATACAGGGTTGGAGCAATGACGTCTAACACATCAATCAAGAGTATACCCATTCAAAGCATTCTTGTCACTAACACAATACTTCTCATGCTATGGTTATATCGATCACAAACTTTAGTTACAAACCCCCAAACAACAGGAACTTAGTCAAAGGCCCATCATCTGCAGTACCTTCTTAAACAATGCAAGGATCTTTATCAATTACCCACAGAAGTTCCTGTTTCCGGAGACCCAACTCCAAAGGAAACACATCCTCTCTCAAGGCTTCTGTTGACAGAAGCCAGCACCTTCTCAGGAAACACATCCTCTCCCACCAATGTCAATATCTTTTGTTTGGGCACAACAGGAAGCAGCTTGGATGCAGTTTGAATGCTGGCCTCCAATTTCCTGATCACCCAGCTCATCTACAGCACAGAATTACAAAGCTTCAGAAGCCAAAACCCAAAGAAGTCAAATTAATCTTTACTTAATACAATACCTTACGTTATAATTTGTATTATAAAACTAGGATATTATCAGAACCAGGGGCCACAGTTTAAAAATAAGGGGTAGGTCATATAGGACTGAGATGAGGAAAAACTTTTTCAACCAGAGAGTTGTGAATCTGTGGAATTCCCTGCCACAGAAGGCAGTGGAGACCAATTCACTGGATGTTTTCAGTTCACATTTTCTGTCATATGTGCCAATTAAGGTACAGTGATATTTCAGTTACCATACAGCCATACTAAGTAAAAAGCAACGACACACAGCCACATAAAATAAAATTTAACAGAAACATCCACCACAGCGGAATCCACATTCCTCACTGTGATGGAAGGTAATAAAGTTCAATCATCTTCCTCGTTTGTTCACCCGTGGTCGGGGCTGTTGAACCCTCCGCAGTCGCCACTGCCGATGGTCCGATGTTCGAAAACCTCGCGTCGGGATGACGGGAACTCCGGCGTCGGGAAGGATAGGAACACTCCGCAACATGGAGCTCCCGAGTCGGCCTCTTCTTACTGGAGACCGCGGGCTTCACGATGTTAAAGTCCGCAGGCCCCGAGGTTGGAGCTCCTCACGGGCGATCCTCGGCAAAGGAGAAAAATCGCATCTCCGTCGAGGTAAGTGACTGAAAAAAAGTTTCCCCCAATTCCCCCCACCCTCCCCATGTAAAACAAACCTAGAAAGAATAAAACATACTTTTAAAACATACTTAAAATACGGGAAGCGGTGACTCCGGATTAATCCTGACGCCTTTCGCCAGCAAGAAAAAGACAGCGGAATGACGAAGAGATGTCCCACGAGGGAGGGGGGGGGGGATGTTTGTTTAATTCAATGTTCATGTCATTGGGCTGTAAGCTATGAGGTGCTGTCCCTCCAGTATGCGTGTCACCTCACTCTGGCAATGGAGGAGGCCCAGGACAGACAGACCAGTGTGGGAATGGGAAGGGGAGTTAAAATGTTTGGCTACCAGGAGATCCAGCAGGCCTAGCGGACCGAGCGCAAGTGTAGGGTGAAATGCACGCCTAGTCTAGATACAAGGAACAGCAGATGCTGGTTTACAAAAAGAGACACAATCTACTGGAGTAACTGGCACCTCTGGAGAGCATGGACAGGCAACGTTCTAGTTCAGGACCCTTCTTCAGATTGCTTGGTCTGGGGGGTGGAGAAATTTGGAAAGGAGGGGTGCGAGTAGTCGCCTTAGTGCCTTCCCTCTACAGATGCGGCCTGACCCACTGAGTTCCTCCACTGCTCTGGAGGGAATGGACAAACGACGTTTTGAGTCAGGACTCTTCTTCAGACTGATTGGAGAGGGTGGGGGAAGCTGGAAAAGAGAGATGGGGGCTGGAGAAAGCCTGGCAAGTGATAGGTGGATACAAAATGTTGGAGTAACTCAGCGGGACATGCGGCATCTCTAGAGAGAAGGAATGGGTGAAGTTTCAGGTTGAGACCCATCTTCAGAAGTGATAGGTGGATGTAGGTGAGGGAGACACAAAACACTGCAGATGCTGGAATCTTCCATAGAGCACAATTTAGTTAGATGCACAGAATCTCTTGCCCAGAGTTGGGGGGGGGGGGGGGGGAGGGGGCGAAGACCAGAGGACATGGGTACAAAGTGAAGGGGAAAAGATTTAATAGGAATCTGAGGGGTAACTTTTCAACAGAGGGTGGTGGGGTGTATGGAACAAGCTGCCGGTGGAGGTAGTTGAGGCTGGGACTATCCCAACGTTTAAGAAACAGTTATAGACAGGTACATAGTTAGGCCAAGTTTGAAGGGATATGGACCAAATGCAGGCAGGTGGGTCTAGTGTAGCCGGGACATGTTGGTTGGTGTGGGCAAGTTGGGCCGAAGGTCCTGTTTCCACACTGTATCACTCTATGACTCTAACACAAAGTGCTGGAGTAACTCAGCGGGTCAGACAGCATCTGTGGAGAACATGGGTAGGTGACATTTCGGGTCAGGACCCTTCTTCAGACTGACACTATGTTAACAGATGAGGGGGTGATCGGCAGATGAGTGAAGTAAGTGACTAAGGCGAGGGGAAATCAGGAGAAAAATGGGTGTGAGATAAGGAGAGAGGAATGTATCTGTGCAGCTTTAAGAGACATTGGTCAGGTAGCATTTGGAGTATTGCATACAGTTCTGATCACTCCATTACAGGACTGATATGGAGGCTTTGGGGAAGGTGCAGAGATGGTTAACCAGAATGGTTTAAAAACAAGAAACTGCAGATGCTGGTTTACAAAAAAGGACACAAATGCTGGAATAACTTAGCGGGTCAGGCAGCATCTCTTGAGAGAAGGACTGAGTGACATTTCGGGTCGAGACTGAGGAGGGTCTCGACCAGAAATGTTACCCATTCCTTCCAGCATCTTGTGTTTACCTAAACTGCGCCTATCCATGTGGCGGTGTGCCAGCAGGCTGGGGGAGCGGGTAAAGGCCTTGCAACAGAGCGGGCAGATGAAGGGGCGCTGGTCGGTGTGGACTCGCCCGGTGCTCCAGCAGGTGGTCAAGGCGGGTGAAGCTCTTACCACAGGACGGGCAGGGGAAGGGACGCGCACCACTGTGGGTACGCCGGTGCTGCCACAGGCTGGACATGCGGGTGTAACCCTTGCCACACTCAGCGTACACAAACGGTCTCTCTGCTGTGTATCTGCTGGTGCTCCCGCAGCCCCCATGCTCTCTTGTCACAGTGGGAGCAGCTGCTCGCCGACGTGGGCCCGCCGGTGCTGCCGCAACCCCCGCGAGCTGTCAAACGACTCACCACAGTACGGGCAGTCGTAGGGCTGGCCACTGGTGTGCACATGCTGGAGAGAAAGGGCGTGGGAGACCATGGCAAAGCCCTCTCCACACACCAGGCTGGGGACGGGACAGTCGCCGGCATGCACCCGCTGGTGGGACAGCAGATTGGCGGAGCAGATGAAGCCCTTGCCGCACTGGGCACATGTGTAGGGGCGCTCGCCGGTGTGGGTGTGCTGATGCTTCAGCTGGTTCCTGGATGTGGTGAAGCCCTTGCCGCACTGGGCATAGGGGCGCTCGCTCGTGTGTGTGCGCTGGTGCACCAGCAGGTTGCTGGAGTTTGTGAAGCCCTTGCCACACTGGGCACAGGTGTAGGGCGCTCGCCGGTGTGGGTACGCTGGTGCTTCAGCAGGCTGCTGGATCTGGTGAAGCCCTTGCCGCACTGGGCACAGGTGTAGGGTCGCTCGCCAGTATGGATGCGCTGGTGCTTCAGCAGGTTGCTGGATGTGGTGAAGCCCTTGCTGCACTGGACACAGATGTAGGGGCGCTCGCTGGTGTGGGTGCGCTGGTGATCCTGTAGCCTGGTGGAGCTGTTTGAAGCCCTTGCCGCACTGGGCGCAGGTGTAGGGGCGCTCGCCGGTGTGGGTGCGCTGGTGCTCCTGCAGGCTGCCGGGGCGGGTGAAGCCCTTGCCACACTGGGCGCAGGTGTAGGGGCGCTCGCCGGTGTGGGTGCGCTGGTGATGCAGCAGGCCGCTGGAGTGGATGAAGTCCATGCCACAGTCGCTGCAGGTGAAGGGGCGCTCCCCGGTATGCAGCCGCCTGTGCACCTTCAGGTTCGTGGATGACTTGAAACTTTTGCCGCAGTCGGAGCAGGTGAAGGGCCGCTCACTGCTGTGCACCCGCTGGTGGTCCCACAGCCCCGACAACTGGGTAAAACTCTTGCCGCATGTGGAGCAGCCATAGGGCTTCTCGCCCGTGTGCACTTGCCGGTGGATCTCCAGGACATTCGCCCTCTTGAAACGCTTGCCGCACGCCGTGCAGTTGAAGGGGCGTTCTCCCGTGTGCACCCGCCGATGGATCTCCAGCTGGCTTGGGTACTGCCAGGCCTTGCCACACACGTCGCACCCATAACGCTTCTCCTTGTTGTGCCCCATCATGTGGTCCTCCATCGAAGATCAGCCCCTCGAAGCTCAGCCCGTACACTGAGCAGATGTGGGGGGGGGGCCCACCTGCACCCTGGCCACCCTCAATGGCCGCTCACGTCCCCGTCATTCCGTCCACAGCAACGGCTCCTAAACCCTGCAGGAGGGGAGCACAGAGGGTCAACAAGCTGGCAAACAGGACATTACAAGCACATATTGAGTGTGTTTATGGCGGAGGAAACCGTTATATAAATCTGCGCGGCAGACCGGTGCAGCGGTACAGTTGCTGCCTCACCGCCAGAGACCCGGGCGCGATCCTGACTACGGGTGCTGTCTGTGCAGAGCTTGTACGTTCTCCCCTTGACCAGCGTGGATTTTTACTCCGGGTGCTCCGGTTTACTCCAACATTTCAAAGACGTTCAGGGTTGTAGATTAATCGGCCTCCGCAAAATTGCTGAATTGTCCCTAATGTGCGTGGGATAGTGCTAGTGTACGGGGGGAATCACTGGTCGGCGCGGACTCCGTGGGCCGAAAAAGACCTGTTTCCGCTCTGCATCTCTAAACTAAACCAAACCAAAGAAGGGTGTCGACCCAAAACGCCACCCATTCCTCTCTCCACAGATGCTGCCTGACCCGCTGAGTTACTCTAGCACTTTGTGCCTATCTTCTCCACAGATGCTGCCTGACCCACTGAGTTACTCCAGCACTTTGGTCATAGAGTCATGGAGTGATACAGCGTTGGAAAGAGGCCCTTCGGCCCAACTCGTACCCGCACTCCAAGATCCCTCGGCTCCACACATTCCGCAAGGTTCAGAGTTGTACAGAGTCCTAGTGTAACCACACCTGGAGTATTGTGCGCAGTTTTTGTCCCCTAATTTGATGAATAACATCTTGCTATTGAGGGAAAGCAGTGTAGGTTTACAAGGTTAATTCCCGGGATGGCGGGACTGTCATATGCTGAGAGAATGGAGCGGCTGGGCTAGTACACTCTGGAGTTCAGTAGGATGAGAGGGGGTCATATTGAAACATATAAGATTGTTAAGGGTTTGAACATGCTAGAGGCAGGAAACATGTTCCCGATGTTGGGGGAGTCCAGAACCAGGGGCCACAGTTTAAGAATAAGGAGTAAGCCATTTAGAACGGAGAAGAGGAAACACTTTTTCTCACAGAGAGTGTGAGTGTGGAATTCTCTGCCTCGAAACACTTTTTCTCACAGAGAGTGTGAGTGTGGAATTCTCTGCCTCAGAGGGCGGTGGAGGCCGGTTCTCTGGATACATTCAAGAGAGAGATAGATAGGGCTCTCAAAGATCGCGGAGTCAAGGGATATGGGGAGAAGGCAGGAACGGGGTACTGATTCGGGATGATCAGCCATGATCACATTGAATGGCGGTGCTGGCTCAAAGGGCCGAATGGCCGAATCCTGCACCTATGCTCTCTTGTCTATTGCCCCAGCGCCCCGCCATTCACAGTGAAGATCCTGCCCTAATTTGACTTCCTAAACTGCAACACCCTCCCCACCCCCAAACAATGTGACCTCCTCCCTGTGGCTCCCTGCCCCTTACCTCTGCCGCCTCCTGCTCATTACCCACCTTTGCTCCCTCCACCCTCCTCCCCACCCCCAAACAGTGTGAAACCCCACCAGGCTCCCTACCCCCTTCTTTGACTCACTTGACCCCTCTCCTCCCCCCCCAGTTCCCTGCCACCCCATTCATCCCCCACGGCACCAAACCCACTCCCCCTTGAATCCCTCCCTTTGCTCCCAGCTTCCCCCCGCTACTCACTTCACCCCTTTTCCAACCCCCAGACTCTTACCCCCTCCCTCCCCCGGACTGTCTCCTCTCTCTCTCTGACCCTCTCCCCTTATTCCTGCCCCTCAGCCTCCCACCACTCAGATATCTCTCTCTCTCCCCTCCGAATTCTCTCTCTCCTCCCCCTCCCGCCCTCTCACTCTCACCCTCCCTTCTCTCTCCACCCCTCTATCTCTCTCACTCTGCTCCTCTCTCTCTCTCTCTCCCTCTCTCTCTCTCTCTCTCTCTCTCTCTCTCTCTCTCTCTCTCTCTCTCTCTATCCCTCTCTCTCTACTCAATCCCTCTCTCTCCCTCCCACACACTCTCTCTCCACCCCCCCTATCTCTCTCCCTCCCCACTCTCTCTCTCTGTCTGTCTCTCTCTCCCTCTCCCCCTCTCTTTCTCCCCCCCTATCGTTCTCTCTCTCTCCCTCCCTCTCTCTCTCCTCCCCCCCCTCTCTCTCTCACCCACTCCTTGCTCTCTCCACCCTCTATATCTCTCTCTCTCTACGTCTCTCTCTCTCTCTACTCAAACGCCCTCTCTCCCTCCCCACACTCTCTCCCTCTCCCCACCCCTATCGTTCTCTCTCTTTCTCCCCCTCTCTTTCTCTCTCTGTCCCCCTATCTCTTCCTCTCTCTCACCGTCCAGTGCTGGTCGGCTCCATCTTGGCGGTGGCGTCATTTCCGGGCTGATGCCCCTCTCTCTGTCTGCGGGGCAACGGGCCGGGGCGGCAACGTCATTTCCGGGCTGATGCCCCTCTCTCTGTCTGCGGGGCAACGGGCCGGGGCGTGACGTCATTTCCGGGCCGAGGTCTCTCTCTCTCTCTGT